>QLTV01002260.1:103622-113695 GCA_003457575.1 Thermophis baileyi
ACAAATTTTCCTTCTTTCTTCCTAGTTCTACATGGCCGAAACATTTAAAGAACACTGCTTAGGTATACCTTTTTAAATTAAGAATATGACAGATCAATACATCCCATGTTCTTAAATAGCAAAGGTATTTCATACAGACTGTATTTTTATTACATTCCCCAAAAGTTGAAAAAAAATGTGTCCCTGAAACATCTAGATAGAAAATAAAGCCTTATAGGCAACTATGAATTTAATAATTTCTCTTTAAAAATATCTACCCAGAGGCAAATCATGTTTTTAAAGCCAAAGTTCATTGCAAGGCAAAGATGGCACAGAGATATCAAAATATATTTTCAGCGCTACCTTTTTTAAGATGCTAACAAGATATGGAACAAGCCCGTGGTCCACAACCTTCTGGATCTGATCCTGGCGGCCAGCAGTTATGTTAGACATAGTCCATGCAGCTTCTTTCTGGATGTTGTTTTTGGGGTGAATAAGCAGACTTGGGAAGACAGCTAGTGCTCCAGCATCTATTACACTTTGAGTTTGCTCATCAGTCCCCGTTACAATGTTTCCTATAGCTCTTAATGATGGAGTCTGGAAAAGAGGTTTAAGATACTGAACAAGAGGAAGTCTTGGGCTGCATATAAAATACATAACATAGTTAAAGTGTATAAATCACATGTTGAAAGTTGAGGATTTTGTGGGGTCACATTACGAGCTGTCCGGGACAGTATGTGGCTTATGGACATGCTTCGTCTACAGAATACGGAAGAAATCCTTGCAATATCTCAATATTTACATGCAAGCCTGCCTGCTCACCCACAAAAGTTCTTAATGTAATTCTCAATACTACTATTCTAAGTATATACTATTAACGAACATAACTGTTTAACCAACTGTTAAAAGCTGCCTAAATCTTCTACTTCATCACAACCATAAAATGCAACAGCAACATTAGAGGACAATTGTATACCCACTGTAAAAATGTTAAAAAAAATTGATTAAAAAATCTTATCATTATACAGTAGAGGACACCTTTGTGGAATTCACATATCTGCTCAATTCCATGGCTATTCAAATCAGCGTTGACTCCTGGCAACTGCCTGAACATGTCCCTGCAGTTTTCTTGCCAAGATATCGAAGTTTACTTATTTTTGCTAATGTCTGCTTCCTAAGGCTGAGAGAAAGTGACTGGTCCAAATTCAGCCAGTTAGCTTTGTGCCTAAGGCAGGAGTAGAACTTGGTAATATGAAAAATCAGCATGTCCAAATAGAAAATAATTTCAATAATTTCTGTCAAAGAGGTATAGCCATCTCAAGATAACACTACATTCACCCAAAAGAGCTTGCAATTTAAGCAACATGAATATACTGAAAAGATTTCTAAACCAAAGAATATTAAAAGTATACGTGTCAGGAAGTTGAGATTACTACACTTGAGTTGGGAACTGCATCTCCCATATAAAGAATTTCAATACTTCATAACCTTCACTAATTTATCTTACCATTATTGGAACTTCTCCACAGGCTAGCAGTTTCACCAATTGTGGCACTAGGCCAGTTTTGACCACTACTTCAATTCTATCATTTGACCCATCAGTCAAATAAGAAATAGCCCAGCATGTGTCTGCCAAAACTTCATGGTCATGGTAATGCAGTAGGCGAACTAAAGTGGGCAGAATCTGTTCAACAGCTTCAATGGGGGGTGCAGGGTTCTTGTTACGGCAGAGGTTTGACAAAGTCCACGTTATGTTACGCAAGTAGCCAATCTGGAAAAAAAAAACATGGTTATGATTAAGTAGTGCTGAAATTGTTTTTCACATTTAAGATTTTAGCTGAGAATTCACACTTACAGATATAGAAGAGAGATCAGGAACAGCAAGCAGAGCCAAAAGTGGGTCGAGTGCACCATATTTAATAACTAAGTCTCTATAAGCAGAGCCATCACCTGAAGGCAGAAATAAAGAGTGTCAAATGCTAAGAGGTCATATGGAATTACTGCTAATTCAGGGCAGGAATACCACCACAACAAGCTGACTTGATCACAATCCAAGCATTATAAAAGTAACTGCCATAGAAAACTATTCAAGAAGAAGAGGAAACGAGGAAGCCTGTTGATAACAGCATTAAAACCCTTGGCAAACTAGCCACTATCGACCAGAAGCCAAAGAACATTGCAGTCACAGACGTTAGTCACTGAATGCCATCATGTGGAAATGATTTCAACAGTAGCACTGCGGAGCTGTAAAAAAAATCTTGAAATGTGTAGCATTGAAATGTACAAAATCTTACATAATTTCTACCTAAACACATAATGAAGATTTTAAGGACAAGGGCATATCTAACGAACTCCCATATATTAAGTGATATCCCCTCAGCCATCAACATTTAATGTTAGGAATTCTAGAAAAGGCTCTGAAATAGCTACAAGTTCCATATAATATGGCACACTCAGCTCTTAATGTTGAAAATGCTGGCATAGGATTGTACTTGGAAAAAGTTATGTACCTATGCACTATACAAATATGAGAAAAAAAATCTTGCATTTGAAATGAAACACATCAGCTTTACCAACTTACCTGCAATATTCCCCAAAGCCCATACAGCTTGCTCACTAATGTGAGTATGAGGAGAAGCCAGTAGAGATATAAAGGCAGGAATTGCTCCACCCTCTACTACAGCTTTTGTCTGGTCTGATGTGCCGGAAGCAATATTGGTCAGTGCCCAAGCAGCTTCAAACTGAATAGGGCTGCAGTTTGCTTTTTCCAAAAAGGACACAAATTTTGGTATCAAGCCAGCTCTAATAATCTGATCTATAGGGGGCTGCTTTTCTCGGGATAGCAGTTTCCTGTGTGTAAGAGAAATAAATTTAGCTTTCCTAACTATATTTTAGAGAGAAAATTTACATTTCCATGACAACAGTTGTTAGTCATATTTTATTTTGGAAAGTTGGTCACTACAGTTTCAATTAGATGCAAAACAATGAAATATTCCTTTTGCTGCAAAGCATTGTATATAAGATGCAAAATATCTCAGTCTAGTGGCAATAAACAAGGATGAGGTTCAGTTTTTGGTACTCATATAGCAAGTCCAAAGTTTTCTAGCAATTACTAATAGACTAAATGAAATATACTATCACTTTTACAGTACCTTGCATATTCCCAACTAATGCTTTATTTTGTACCAATATCTTGTACCAAGAGATGTTTTCAGAATTAGGTTGCCGATTTGTATCCTAAAAATTTTAGATATTCCCATTACTCTCATCTAACCATTATATATCAATTGGGCTCATATCCTGCACAAAGCCACAATTTTCTGGATTGTACACTGCATTGCCAAAACTAAACAAAAATAGATTTTGGTTAACCCATTAAATAAGAAAAACGTGCGTTCTTACTGTGCTAAAAAACTATCAAGTTTTTAGCTTCTTGTCCTAAGTATTACTATGAAACCTCAGATTACAATTTTTCAGCTCATATCTGCAGTTTGTTTCATGCAGAATGTAATGCTTATTGACACTTACCTGGCAGCCTGAGTAGCCTGCAGCTGGAATTCTAAATTAGTATTGTTAATGCCTTTAACAATTTCTTCAACAGACCAGTGGACAGCAACCTATAAGCAACATTTCAAACAACTACATTAAGTTTAACAATTACAGTATTCTTGGAAAACCTCACCAGCGCTACACCATTACATACACAAACCTTAATTTTACAGTTTCCTTTACTAAGATAGAACAAAACAAGATACTTCCTTTTGACATTCCAATGTTCAAACTTATTTTGTTCACAGAAGTCAAATGAAAATAGATCAAAAATGTGTTATTGTGTTATGTTTTACAATGTACGTTGCAAGACCTACAACTCAATGATAGTGAACAGAAAGCCTCAGGTTGAACCTCTGCCCCCTTCATTTGGACTGGGAAAAATACCTGTCCAAAACCAGAACTACAGCTTAAAGTAGACAACTAAAGGCAAATCTTCAGGCGGCTTATAAAATAGGCATTTACCTGATTGCCCCGATTTTCTTGCAGAGGTGAAGTGGCATCATCTGGAAAAGTGCCTACATTTCGCCTTTTAAGCATTTGGTCATCTTTTTTAGCTTTTCTCAGCTCTACATTGACTTCCATCCGTCGTCGCCTCATTTCCTAGTGAACACATACATTGAAAAGCTGAGCTACAGCTTTAAAAATACAAGCAGTTGTATCCCCAGTTGACAGTTACTCACATTGGAATCTTTGCCCTTGTTCTTGAATCTGTTCAGGCGGGCAGCCATTGCCCCAGCATTCTCATTGGTAGACATGGCGATTTATACAGATATGTCTTTAAACCTACAAAAAGACCCAGTAGTTAAAATTAAGATATTACCCTTTAACGATATTGACTGCAGAACTGCAATTGGCATCCATTTGTAAATTACCTACAGCTGGCAAACACCGGATAGGATGCAGTTTACAGCCTAAGAGGCAGCTCTGTTCCAAGCATTTTTTATTCAAACATTGACCTAAATTGTATTTAGTTAAATTTAAACTTTCCTTAGGGCTTCAAGTTTGAGAACGTTTAAGATACACAGCTGACTTGGTTTCAAACTTTATGGCTCTGAATTAAGAGGATTAGAGTCCGCAGTAGTGCTTCTCAAAGCATTTTAATTTCTCTTCGGTAGGAAATGAGCTCAACAATCTCTGAACTTATTTCCTTTACTCTGGGACATTTACTTTAGGCCCGCGGTCAATCTTGCGGAAAGTCCATTGAAATTGCGAAAGAGAATTTTTAGGGCATTAGACATTACACGCAACGCCGTCGTTATACTCACATCCCCTCCCCAAACACACACCTAACTCACTGGCAGTGTCCACAAGACCCCCAAACCAGCCAACCGCAATTTATTTGTACACCCTCGTGCGTTGGGCGAATTCGGTTCTCATAAATGTAGAGTCCAGCGTGTCGCGCGAGCCCAGAAAAGTGAGCCAACTTTGTTAAATCTCGGCTAAATGAGCCAACTCAGGCGAACGAAAAGCGCCCTGGCTGTTTCCCTAACTAGGAAATGAAGCTTTCGTGAAACAACGTAACAAATACGAACGAGCGGCGGCAGAGAGAAGGAAGGTAGGTGACCGGAACTGTCCCGGTCTGGAAAACTATTTCATTAACATTTTCCCCCCTGGCTGTTGAACCTTCACCACAGCCTGCCGACGTTTCCCTGCTTTCGGACCCTCTAAGGAAGCCTGCCTCACCCCCACCGTCTTAAGTCTCAGCGCACCCTTCGCTCCTCCAGACCCGGTGCGGCTCCGCCACTTACCCGACAGCGCCCCAACACGTTGCGCCGAACTGCTGGAGCTGCGGAGCTCCCACTCTCGTTTCCCCCCACCCGCCTACTCGAGGTGTGATTTAAACTTCTTGCGGCCTCCTGCTCTCATTGGCGAATTCGAGTCCAAGCAAACCTCTCATTGGCCAGTTTGAAAAAATATAAGACGCTCAAGCTCTCGCGTTCCTGAGAGAGAGAGAGAGATGGATGGAAAAGGGGTCTCTCGCGAGTCCGAGATCTCGCGATTATTATGTGCAACGCCCACGCGCGAGGCCCGCGGAACTACATTTCCCAGCGTAAAAGGGGCGGCGGTTTGCGGAGCAAACGTTACGAGACGAATTCCGCGTGGGGTAGAATTGACCGTTATGTCGTCAGTTTGGTTACCGGGGATTCTTAATTGTTTATATGGTCACATACAGCATTTTTTCAAGTGGTGACACTATGGATAGCCGGTTAGCGGTAAACGCTTCCAGACGGCCGGTAGATCAGTTTCAGGCCGGCAAACCTTTGAGGAGGAGTTAGAACGCGACCAGCCTTCGAATCCGCTCAAAGGGTAGCGAGATAAGGGGGCGTGAGCTGTTAGAACACGAGGCTAACCGAGGGGGCGTGGCCAATTTCTTAGTGACGGAAAACGAAACCAGGAGGGAAAGGACGGACGTGGGTGGGCGGAGTCATGCGTGGTCGGGAGGGGCCCTTAGAACGCGGCTCTCACAGCTCTTTGCTGAGTGACCCAGTGGCCTAATGGATAAGGCATCAGCCTCCGGAGCTGGGGATTGTGGGTTCGAGTCCCATCTGGGTCGTTCGTAGCTCTTGTTTTGCAGCGGGATTAAAATTTATGAAGACGTTTCCTGAGCTTGATGATGTGTGTTTCTTAGGCTTTGTTAGTCGCTTTGGTTCTTCATTCTCACCATCGGTCTGGAACGGAATAAAACAAACCCTGGCCGTGCATCTCTTGACACGACGAATGGGAGATAGGGCGCGAGCAAGGCTAGTTAAGCATTCAAACTACCTCAGAAAACTGTGGGTTTCCTCTGCTCAAAAACGGTTGTTACGCGCCCGTTGCACCCCGGGGATCTTTTCCAAGCTGTGCTTGGGTGGCTGGAAGCAATCTTGGGCTCCCTTGAAAACATTTTGTTTGTTTCTTATATGCAGATAACACAAAGTAAAGCGGGAAAAAACAGTTTAAATCAAGTGTTTTTCAAACATGGTTGTGGACTTCAACTCCCAGAATTCCCCAGCCAGCAGGATGGCTGGGGAATTCTGGGAGTTGAAGTCCACACCTGTTGAAGTTTCCATGTTTGAAAAACACTGGTTTAAAATATTCACATTTGTGGTCAACAAGTGTTCCTTCACTTTGCAGTTAAGAACTCATTCATGAAATGCAAAATATATTCTCATGAATCAAAATACCTTAAATAATTTGTTTAAAAATGTAACTTGAAACGGGCAAACTACATAGTTTTCTATTGAGCAGGCATATTCTGTGGTGGTTCTTCAAACTTTAGGGGGATGAATTCCTGTGTCAATTGCAGGTGCCAAGTCTTCACAAAAAGTTCTGGATCTCAATTTACTCTACAGGCTTGTCTTTTGTTGACATTAAGTTGGATATATGGCCAGCTGTTAACTTCTTGCACCTGTGTGTATTGGTTCCTGGTGACTGCCATACAAGTCCTTGCAGTTTTCTTGGTACTGTATTTTGGAAGTGGTTTGCCCTTGTCTGCTTCCCCAGGGCTGAAAGAGAATGACTGGCCCAAGGTCATCCAGTTGGCTTGGTAGGGATTAGAACTCAGCATCTGCCATTTTTAGCCTGGTGTTTTATCCATTACACCAGACTTAACCACTACACCAAATACGGAGTAACAGTTTTAATCCCACTAAAGCTCTGTTCTGTTTCAGCACTGCTAACAAGTACAGGTAGTTTTTGACTTACAACAGTTCATTTAATGACTATTCAAAGTTACAATGGCACTGAAAAAAAGTGACTTATGACCATTTTTCATACTTACGACCATTGCAGCATCCCTAGGGTTACGGGATCAAAATTCAGAAGCTTGGTAACTGATTCATATTTATGATGATTGCAGTGTCCCGGTGTCATGTGATCACTTTTTGCAAAGTTCTGATGAGCAAAGTCAATGGGGAAGCCAGATGCTGGTAATCAACCATCCAGATTTTGATAACATGACCATGGGTATGCTGCAATGGTCATAAGTGTGAGAACTGGTTGTAAGTCACTTTTTTCGGTGCAGTTGTAACTTTGAACGGTTGCTAAACAAATGGTTGTAAGACAAGGACTTCCTGTATACAGTTCAACACATGCTATTTTCAAGGGAAATACATCTCGGAATGTATCCCAATGTTTCCAGTGAAGGCAGTACATTAAAAGCCCTGTCATTGTTGAAGGCATTGAGGAATCTGGTAGGAAATATCTCTGAAAGAATAATTGAAGGTATCACAGGTTGTCTACTAGTATTATAAAATTGAGAGGTGCAATTTAGGACATTAAATCCACCCTATACTTTCTGCAAGTGTTCAAATTAAACCATTACCAATGGCTGTTTAGCGTCTATTTCAGGGGTGGGCAATTATGGCCCCTTTACAACCTGTGGACTTCAACTCTTACCAAGGTTCCCCCTCAAAGTTGGATAACATAATCTATTCCTATGACACTGCTCTTTTTCATATGCTTCCCATAATTCTATGAAGTGAGAGTGATCTTTATTCTTGCATTATTTTCTTTTTTTGGCTTTATTTCCCCCTCCCACCTCTTTTCAAATATTTTTTGTCTCCTATCATTTTTCATTCTTAGCTGGTGTTTTTTAATTCCCCCCCCCCAAATCTTGGCTCTAATTTTCTTTTATTCTTACTGGCATTTAATACTGTAAGATTTGTTTAAATATTCATTTTGATTTGACCCATTTTATAGTTATTTAACAGCCTTTCTGATTGCTCCTATCTTTCTGTTACTATATTGATTTACTTTAAATTTACCGTACTTCCTAATGCTTTTTTTCTTTTCGTTGTGATTTTTATTTAGTTAGAACTCATTCTGTTCCCATCATTTCCCCCCATTCAGTCTTGTTCTAGTAACTCAGCTATTTTTACTCTTTTACCTTTTTTTGATCATTTGCTCATTATTCATGTTACGTTTGCTATTATTCCACAGCTTTAACACCTTCCTTTCTCAGATCCAAATTTAAAAAGATTGGTAAGTTGCAGAGCTGAACCAATGCCACAGTTTACCTTTTTGCTCTTGCATTAGCTTTTATTAATATGTAGTGGTACCTTGGTACTCATCATTAATTAGTTCCGTGAGGCACAATGAGTACCAAAAATGATAAGCCCCAAACAGATTTTCCCCATAAGGAATAATGTAGTGAGTCACAAAGCAGCTGACACTGACAACTTCTAGCTTGTGCATTCAGTACCAAACAAACGATGAGTACTGAGACAAAATTTTCACGTCAAAATGCGTTGAGTACCAAATTTGCTAGCTTCTGTTCATTTGAATGTGCCATATACTTTTAAAATACAGAAAAAAAACAGAACAGAATAACAGAGTTGGAAGGGACCTTGGAGGTCTTCTAGTCCAACCCCCTGCTTAGGCAGGAAATCCTACACCACTTCAGACAAATGGTTATCCAATATCTTATTAAAAATTTCCAGTGTTGGAGCATAATTAATTGTTCTAACTGTCAGGAAATTTCTCCTTAGTTCTAGGTTGCTTCTCTCCTTGATTAGTTTCCACCCATTGCTTCTTGTCCTGCCCTCAAGTGCTTTGGAGAATAGCTTGACTCTCTCTTCTTTGTGGCAGCCCCTGAGATATTGGAACACTGCTATCATGTCACCCCTAGTCCTTCTTTTCATTAAACTAGACATACCCAGTTCCTGCAGCCATTCTTCATATGTTTTAGCCTCCAGTCCCCTAATCATCTTTGTTGCTCTTCTCTGCACTCTTTCTAGAGTCTCCACACTTGATTCTCTCCCTCTGTTTATGCAGCCTAGAACTGTGTTGGCTTTTTTTGGCAACTGCTGCACATTGCTGGCTCATATTTAAATGGTTGTCCATTAGGACTCCAAGATCCATCTCACAGTTACTACTATTGACCGAGATACCACATATACTGTACCTGTGCATTTTGTTTTTCTTGCCTAAATGTAGAACTTTACTTTTTTCATCATTGAATTTCATTTTGTTAGATAGCGCCCAATGTTCAAGTCTGTCAAGATCCTTCTGTATCTTAAGCCTATCTTCTGGAGTGTTGGTTATTCCTGCTAGCTTGGTGTCATCTGCAAATTTGATCCCCTCGTCCAAATCATTGATGATGAAGTTGAAGAGTACTGGGTCTAAAACAGAGCCTTGGGGTACCCCACTACATACTTTCCTCCATGTAGATGCTGTTCCATTGAGGACTACATGTTGAGTGCGGTTGGTCAACCAGTTACAAATCCATCTGGTGGTGATGCTGTCTAACCCACATTTTTCTATTTTATCTAGTAGTAGGTTATGGTTTACCTTATCAAATGCCTTACTGAAGTCCAAGTAAATTATATCGACAGCATTCCTCTGGTCCACTAATTTTGTCACTTTGTCAAAGAATGCAATAAGATTAGTCTGGCATGATCTGTTTTTGACAAACCCATGTTGGCTTTTGGTTATTACTTTGTTTGCTTCTAGATGTTTGCTGATTCGTTGCTTCCCTGGTATTGAGGTCAGGCTGCCTGGTATTGAGGTCAGGCTGATAGGTCTATAGTTTCCTGGATCTATCTTTTTTCCTTTTTTGACGC
>QLTV01002260.1:114271-124961 GCA_003457575.1 Thermophis baileyi
CCACGCCTTCTATCATTTCATCTTTGTTAGTGAGAATTAAGTCCAATATGGCTAATCTCCTTGTTCCCTTCTCTACTTTTTGGGAAACAAAGTTGTCTGCTAGGTTTGTTAGGAACCTGTTGAATCTTCCACTTGGTGCAGAGTTTGTCTCCCAGTTGATGTCAGGGTAGTTACAATCCCCCATTACTATTGTGTTGTGCTTCCTACATACCTTAGTTAGCTGACTAGCAAAAAGTTCATCTACTTCCTCTGTTTGGTTGGGTGGCCTATAGTATAGACCTATGGCAATGTCATTTCCCCCCCCCACCCTTCAATATTGACCCAAATGCATTCAAGATAATTTTCATTATTGTTGTGCTCTATTTCTGTAGAGATGTAGTTATTTCTTATATATAGTGCAACTCCACCTCCTCTTTTATTTGGTCTATTTCTTTTAAATAATTTAAATCCCTCTAGCTGTATATTCCATTTGTCGGTTTTATCCCACCAAGTTTCCCTAATGGCAACAATATCATATCTTCCCTCATTTACTTGAATTTCTAATTCTCCCTGTTTATTCCTCATACTCTGTGCATTGGTGTATAGACATTTGAGTCCATTTTGATTGACCCTGTGTTTACTGTCTACATAACCTGTGTTGTGCCTGACTGCCCCTATTTTCCTGCCACCTGTTTGATTAGTGCACATGGTATGGCACTCACTATTAAATGCTTGGTTTTGCTTGACAGCACGGTTGATAATCTTACCCGCACAAACATCTATGTTACATGCACTGATAACCCTATTAAATTTGATGAGTTTCAAAGCAGTTGAATATCAACCTACCACTGTATCTCAAGAGTCAAAAGAGTTACACATTAAATGTGCCATTTTTAATCATGTATACTTATGAACCTGCACTATGTTGACTATGTCAGTGGTCCAATCAGTGTAGGATTCAATAATGTGATTTTCAGCAAAGTTGTGATTTATCAAGACACAGGTTTTTTCTCTCTCTCTCTTCTGCAAATCATGAACATGTTTTGGATTGCTAGATACAAGAACTAATAAACAAAACTGTTATTTATATTGTTTCTCCCCTTGGAATTTTAGGGAGATCATTTGCTACATAAACAAATATTTGCAGCCTTTTCCTTCTCTGCATTCTCTTCTCCCCTATGGAACAGCTGCCTTCTGTCATATCACCCTCCACCTACCTCTCACTTACAAGGAGTGTGACTTCACCTAAGAAATTACACACACACACACACACACACACACACACACACACACACAGGATCGGAGTACTTTGGCTGGAGTTTTAGTTTGAATGGAATATATACTGAGTGATTGTATCTCCAGGGAGTCTTTCATCATTACTGCAAGAGACATTGCAGACTGACTTGGTGATATTACAGGCAATTAATCAACAGCTCTTGGAATATGCTGCTAAAGTGGATCTTTTGGAAAGGAAATATAGTGTAGCAAGAAAAGTTTAAAAAGCAAGAACCTAGAGCCGGACATGACTGGACAAGGGAAACCTTTAGCTTTTTTTAAAGAGCAAATTATATGATAAGGAGATTAAACCTAAGAAGAGTTAGAGAAGCAAAAACGAAGCTAAACAAAAGTATTGGCGACCGGTCAAGTATTGGACCAGATCCTAGATCAAACATCCTAGGGAAAAGAAATTGTCTGAATCAGAATTAGAATTAAAATAGAGCTGGAAGGGACCTTGGAGGTCTTCTAGTCCAGCCCCCTGCTCAAGCAGAAGACCCTATACAATTTCAGACAAGTGGCTGTCCAGTCTCTTCTTAAAAACCTCCAGTGATGAAGCACCCACAAAGTCTGAAGGCAAAAGCTGTTCCACTGGTTAATTGTTCTCACTATCAGGAAGTTTCTCCTTAACTCCAGGTTGCTTCTCTCCTTGATTAGTTTCCATCCATTGTTTCTTGTTTATTTAAGAAACTTTATTTTGTAATTGACCAAGACATTTTGAACTCTGAAGGTTATTATATAACTTCAGTTGTTAATCAGAAATTGTTGGAGAAGGCAAACCATCCAGCATTATCTTGAGGTAAGATGGGCAGCCTATAAGTTAAACAAACAAACAAACAAACAAACAAAAACAAACAAACAAACACACGCCTTCAGAATGCTAATGACTGGATTCAAAGAATGTAAATCCTTCTATTCCCCATCATTCAGTCAAAACTCAAGAAGTTTCTTGGATGAGAAGCAAAGTGTTTTCAAGGAAAAAAACCAAGAAAGTCCAGTTGCCTTTTGAAAAGCACTTTTGGGACTGCTTGTCTTTCATGATTACACTTGCAAATCATTTGCATTTTCAGCTATCTGAGTAGTATCATCAGTATAGCACAGGTTATTAATCTTTCTTTCTCCAGTTTTAAAACCACACAGATAATTTCCCAGCACAATCTTCCTCAATAATGTATTCAGCATGCAGGCTGAACAAATGAGGAGAACATGCAGCCTTGTCTCATTCATTTGCTGACCTAGATCTACTCAGTTTCAGTCGATTTCTGGCCTAGGCTTCCTGTCCTATGTGTACTTTTTTCATGAGGATGAGAGCAGTAAGATGTTCCGGAACTCCCATTTTCCTAAACACATTCCCCAGTTTGGCATCTCTAGCCAATGGAGTATGTACAAATTATTGTTTACAATTTCCTCATTGCATTACCATCACACCTGCTTCTCTCTTTGCTTATTCACTTGGTGCCAGAATGGCGAGACTGATTTAGGATTTAAATTGAGGGTGGGGATGGAAGAGAGTGGATGACAGATTGGTTATGCAGTTGTAATTTACATGTGAGTAAAAGGATCAGCCCCTTATCAATTAACAATTGTGTAGTATTGTTAAGACTCTTTGTAATTTCCTGAAACCTTTTAATGTGAGTTCAGCAACAACTTACTCAATTTTGGAATTAATGTCCCCCCCATCCCCTCCCAAAAAACCAGTAACTTTGAGGCCCAAGGAGTGTCCTAGAAGGATGAAATGCTCTAATATTAGTATATTACTCTGTCCTTGTTATGAGTCCTAATGCCAAATTTGTGCCCATTCTTTTGTGCAACATTTGTCCAACAGATTCCAAAGAGGCTTTTCTGGAAGATGACGGCATGAATCATATTAGAGGAAGAGCATATTAAAACAACTCTAAACTTCTGTGTGTGCTTGTTGGGGCCTGTGATGTTGATGTAGATATAGAGGCAAAATAATCATCCGGGTGATTACCATTCAGGGTGTGGTTTCCATGTTAACATTATTATCCAAGTTGTACCTCAAAGCCACTTGGTTATCACCAGATTGTACCTCTCTTGCTGCCAAAATACGATCTGCCTTTAGCCTAAGTGATTGACTAATAGCAGGGGTGTCCAACCTTGGCCACTTTAAGACCTGTGGACTTCAACTCCCAGAATTCCCCAGCCAGCCATTCTAGGAGTTGAAGTCCACAAATCTTAGCCAAGGTTGGACACTTCTGGACTATAGAAAGCGCTGTCCAGTTTTTCCTTGGAAGATCAAAGCCGGAGGGGCATTGTACTGGGTCAGACACTAAACACTAAATTAAATTAAACTCTAAATTAAACACTAAATTAAAATTATCCCCTAGAGATTATAAATTTCTTTCCCAACCATAGTTTATGAGATGAGGATCAGGTCATCAGCATATAGCAACAGTTGACTGGGAAAATCACATTCACAGGAAAAAAAACTACAGAATTTGCAACTTCATGTATGAAAAAATGAATGAAAAGGAGCAAGGGCTGATTCTTCTTTCACTCCATACAGGATGAGAATGTAGTTTAAAATGATTGACAGGACAAGCCACTTGTACAGAGGTCTCCAACCCCTGGCCACGGCCCACTACCAGGCTGTGGCCTATTTGGAACTGGGTCGTACGAGCGATGGGCTGGTGCGCACATGTGTGTACAGAGCTAAAATTGCACAAGCGGGCCAGTGGGCCTGTTGCTCATGCAAGTTGAGCTGCGTGTGTGCCAGCCCGCTGCTTGTGCGGCCTAGTTCCTCTTGCCCTCCAGCTGGGCTGCCAAGCCACAAAGGTTGAGGACTGCTACACTAGTATATATAAAAATATCAAACTCCACTCCCTTCTAGCACTGATAATGTTACCTACTTGGGTAACAAAACATCTGCAAGAAAACAATCAAGCTCAGAGAGCACCAAGGACTCTACAGTTTAAAATGAGTTTGCTGTTAAGAACCTAATGCAAATCTTAATATGGGAATCTAATAGCCTTATCAATGCCAGTAGGTAAAGATCTATTGAAAAGTTTATTATTTTGTCCATAGAAAGCTCCTATTTATAGAGATGAAAGCAGCTCAAAGATTAATAATGGTGGTTTAAAGTTGATACTGTTTAACATACTTTTCAAACCTGTATTTAACACAAAGGCTTAATCTACTGTAGAGTAGCCATGCTTAAAGCCAGGTAGCTATTCCAGATGTTATTTCCTGAAGTCCAATCCTCTACTTTGAGCAGAAGAAGTTCAATATATAATTTTGCTATAACATCTACTGCACAAATTGGTCTGCAATTAGAGGATTTATATTTGTTCCATTTTGAAAATGGGAATAATACTATTGGTGTACTAAGCTTATATAAAGTGTTAATTGAACTGAGCTAGTCAGTAAATATAGGGGCCCATAATCCATAATAAAATGGTTAATTAGAATTAAAGTTACCTATCAAGTTATCTGCTTCAGGGGTGTAACTGGAGGCTATGGGCTGGCATTTGTAAGTACACTAAGGTATAAACACAGGAGAAATCAATCCTTCTTTTCAAATCATAAAACCTATCTCCCCACCCCACCCCAGAAAGTTTTACTTCTCACACAGATTACTTCAAGCTTGTTAGCAGAAAATAGAAACACAAAAACCCAGGTACATAGTATAAAAAAACATCAGACACTAAGATCACCTGTAGGTGAATAATATTTAGGATAATATGCATGATGATAAAAGAGAATCAGTGTAGTGGTTAGGGCATAAGGCTGATAACTGGGAGACTGTGAATTCTAGTTCCAGGAAAACCTCTAAAAAGGCTCTGATACACAGGATTCTGATTGTTATGAAGGTCCCTTCCAACAATCATTCTCAGACTTACTCTATGTTTTTGGAAACATACGAGCCAAAACATAGATAGGGGATTTCAGGTAGAGGAAGAATGTATCTGATTCCAAGGAATAGACCAAAAACCAAGAAGAGCTGCAGCCTCTTTCCAGGTTGCTGCAGTTCATCTACTGCATTGGGGAAAGCCACTCAAAGACTTGGGAAATGTGGGCAGAGAGAATTCGGAAACCTAAAACTTAGCTTACTCAAGTGCTACCACCTATTTGCACAAATTAAAAATCATTACCCATTAGTTGAGAACCAGTGTAGTGGTTAAGGTATCAGGCTGAAAACTGGGAGACCCTAAGTTCTAGGTCCATTTTTGGCATGAAGCTACCTTGGTGACTTTGGGCCAGTCAATCTCTCAGTCCGATTAAGGACACAAGGACAAACCACTTCTGAAATCTTGCCAAGAAAACTAAATAACAGAATTGGAAGGGACCTTGGAGGTCTTCTAGTCCAACCCCCTGCTAAGGCAGGCAACCCTATACCATTTCAGACAAATGTTGTCCAATCTCTTCTTAAAAACATCCAGTGTTGGAGCATTCACAACTTCTGGAGGCAAATTGTTCCACTGATTAATTGTTCTAGCTGTCAGGAAGTTCCTCCTTAATTCTAGGTTGCTTCTCTCCTTGATTAGTTTTCAATCATTGCTTCTTGTCCTGCCTTCAGGTGCTTTGGAGAATAGCTTGACTCCCTCTTCTTTGTGGCAGCCCCTGAGATATTGGAACAGTGCTATCAGGGGTGGGTTCCTCCCGGTTTGTACCGGGTCGCCCGAACTGGTAGCGAGCCACTGGTGACGTCACAATGGCGTCATTGACCCGCTTTGATCAGTGCCGGTCCGTGGGCGCCGCCATTTTTTTCCAAGGATTTTTGATGAATTTTTGAAGTTTTTTGCCATTTGTGCTCTGCTGCTGCTTTGGAAATGGCCCTCCCACCTGCCCCCGGGTGTATGCTGACCTTTATTCTTCGCCCGAAGCACAGCTGATCAGCTCCTCAGCTGTGTTTTGGGCCGATTATAGTGCCTGAGCATGCGCGGAAGCAGAATTGCACCGGGGGAACGTGCGCGTGCGCAACATTGCGATGCACACCGGTGGCGAAGGTAAGTGGAACCCACCCCTGAGCCACGCCCATAGAGTGGTAGTGGAAATTTTTGGAACCCACCCCTGAGTGCTATCATGTCACCCCTAGTCCTTCTTTTCATTAAACTAGACATACCCAATTCCAGTAACCTTCTTTATATGTTTAAGCCTGCAGTTCCCTAATCAACTGCAGGGACTTGTCCAGGCAGTCATAAAAAAATCAAGACTACTTTGAAATATCTCTCTCTCTCTCTCTCTCTCTCTCTCTCTCTCTCTCTCTCTCTCTCTCTCTCTCTCTCACACACACACACATACTGCACAATGACAAAATTTATATAAAACTAGAAGCCTAATCTCATCATAACTCAAGTAGACCATAGAAGGCGGTTATGATTGGTTCCAATATGACTCTTTGCCACAGATCACAAAGGCCTCTGTGCCTTAATTGTTAGACCTGTGAGTTGCCAACTGTGAGGACAATGCAAAACAGAACTCTTATAGCTCCTTAAATCTAAATTAAAGTAAGGTCAAACAAAGGAATAGAAAACAGATATAGACTAAACCTTACAGTTAAAAATTATGATTTTCTATAGGAGCAAGAAAGTAAAAACACTGAGAAACAAAGGCAAAGGTGGCCAGTTGGCATCAAACTAAACCAAGAAACCAACTACTGAGTCAATTACAGAGTTATATCCCCAAATCTCTATCATGGTTACCTGGAATTTGAACAAGTCTTATTTCATAAAGAGAGATTAGGTCTGGGGCACGCAGGAAATATTTTCTTGTTCGGCAACAAGTGTCAACTTAGCATCAAGTATCTTAGATCAAGAATTTCCAACCTCAGGATGAAGTAGCAGAGTTTGATGGTTGTTACTCTAGTTGAGTTGACTTCTCAGATTTATTCAATAACTCTAGTTACAGGGATTTTTATAAACATTGTTGAATAGTGGGGGAAGGGTCAAAATCGGGGTGCTGCACTAAATATTAATGGCTATCTGCTTTATGGCCTTGCCATGTATAGATGCAAATAGTAAATTTATCTATAGTCATTTTACAACCCCTCCCCAGCTCAAGTTCTGCCTCTAGTCTTGCCTTCAAGACCTCCTCCTTAAATTCCAAGTCTACATTCACTGTAGCTCCTTCAGTAAATAAACTGTTGTTTCTCATGATTACCTAGATTATCACAGTAACTGTTCTCTGTTATGCATCACTGTCAGCTACTGTAGGGGTGTTTTTTTGTTTGGTTCATTTTGTTTGGTTCCTGCAAAGTATTGGTTCCCAGTTATAGACTACCTCTAAACATGGAGACCCATTTTACTGTCACATCTTCTCGTAGCTTATAATATAACTTAACTTCCTCCATTAATTTGATCATCTTTTAAAGCCTGGAACTCCTGGGGCTTTCCTTTCATCTCTCTCCTTCCCACACAAAATAAAACAAAGTATATTCAGTCTGAACTCATCTTTGTACACTTCCTTCTTTAGAGAAGTTTGGATTCTTCTTCTTTAACTTCTTTGACCATCCCCCACCCCAAGTGTTCCGCAATATTAAATTAGTCTTTATTAAGCAGAGTTCAGAGTTGTTGTTTCTCTTAACCTTTTATCAAGTCAACATTATTTCCATGTCTTTTTAGACTTGAATTATTCTGGAAATTTTCCTTCTAAGCCTTTTCTCTTTAAAGTCCAATATCCCAGTCCTTTACTAAATTATTTCTTGCTTTTACATTCTACAATTCCTTGAGTATTTCATTCACTGCATTTTATTAACTGCTCATCAGGAAGCAAACTGATTTCATATGCGGTATGAAGGAAAGCCTTGGTTTGAAGTCATCCTTAATATAGCAGGCTTCCTACTAAGCAGCAAAATCCAAAGTTTGATAGTTTCATATTAATTGTCCATCATGTAATTGCAGGGATTAAGAAAATATTTTTTAATAACCTAAAACTATGAAGTTGGACATTTTTTTGCGGGAAAACAATCTACCAACCTCTCCTGCAAAAGCAGAAAATTATGTATTTGTTTATTTATTTACTTTGTTTACTGTCCTTTTTACTTACTTTAATTTTAATTAATTAAATTCTATTTATTGTTGCTTTGCATATATACTGAGAACTTCTGCACCAGAGACAAATTCATTGTATGTCTAATCACATTTGGCTGAATAAACCTGTTCTGTTCTGTTCTGTTCTGTTCTATTCTATTCTGTTCTGTTCTATTCTATTCTATTCTATTCTATTCTATTCTATTCTATTCTATTCTATTCTATTCTATTCTATTCTATTCTATTCCATTCCATTCCATTCCATTCCATTCCATTCCATTCCATTCCATTCCATTCCATTCCGCCTGCAGTTTGGCAGTTCGAGTCTCACTCAAGGTTGATTCAGCCTTCCATCCTTCCGAGGCGGGTAAAATGAGGACCCAAATTGTTGGGGGCAATATGCTGACTCTGTAAACCGCGTAGAGAGGGCTGTAAAGCACTGTGAAGCGGTATATAAGTCTAAGTGCTATTGCTATTCTCCACCATTCTGTCAGAACTGAAGAAGCTTCTTGGATGAGAATCAAAACATCTTCAAGGAAAAACAAAGTCCAGTTGCCTTTTGAAAAAGCACCTTTAGTACCAACTGAATCTAATAATCTCATATTGCATATCCCTAGTTGTTTGGGTAAAGCTTAAGTAGGTTTAACACTTAACATTTTAGTTTTAAGTGCTTTCTGCAGAACAGTAATAAACATTCACCACTTAATTTTCTCTCCACATTTCTCTAGAGTATAAAAAAATATTGGGGAGGGGGGGAAGGAGAGAAGGATAGGAATATCTCATCCAAAAGAGGAACCTTAAAAAGGAGATAGGGAAGCAGTTCAGCAAGTTCTTCTAGTTCTCAGTCTTTTTCTAAATACTGTTTAGTGCTGAGATGTTTATTTTGATCAGTTCTTGCTTTAGCAATAACGAGCAAAGTGTTGGAAAGACACCTTATGGAGATGGTTGAATAATAATATGAATAGCTGCTGGGCTTATATCCTGAGCATCCAAAAAATACGCAATTGTTGATCCTCCACTAAAATACCGTTAGCCCTCGACTTACAACAATTCTTTTAGTGAATGTTCGAAGTTACAATGGCACTGGAAAAAAATGACTTATGACCATTTTTCACACTTACAACCATTGTAGCATCTCCATTGTCAGAGGATTAGAATTTGGGCACTAGGCAATTGAGTCATATTTATGACACTTACAGTGTCCCGGGTCATGTGATCACCTTTTGCACCCTTCTGACACGCAAAGTCAAGGTGGAAGGCAGATTTGTGACTAGGTTTGTGACTAACTTAACAACTGCAGTGATTCACTTAACAGCCATGGCAAAAAAAGGTCATAAAATGGGGCAAAACTCACTTAACGAAGGTCTCGCTTAGCAACAGAAATTTTGGGCTCAATTGTGGTGCTAAGGTGAGGACTGCCTGTATTTGTTTTGGAAATATTTTCCTGTTATTAGAAGATAATGGGCTAGGGATAATTGTAGTGAAAGTGGTATTTTCATACCATATAGTACTATAGCATTGACAAAGTGGCAGAGAACGGGAGCAAAATCATGGGTATGTTCCGAGTACCCATTTTCCCCAAGGTAGACTGCCACGGAATAGGAAGTTTTAATCGAAGAAGCACGTATCATTTGTGCAGTCAAACTCGGGAAATAGGGCGGCGCTGAGGCTGAGCGGCTTTGCCACCGAGCGCTCCGACGTTCACCCGGTCGGAACAACCTGCTTGATTTTTAGGCGGTGCGATTGCGGGGGGGTGGGGGGGGGGAGGAGGCATTTAAACCGGAGCCACTGAAATCGGGGTAGCGTCCCTCTCTGGCTAGCTAGCCGAAAGCTAAGAAATAGCTTGGGGAGGGGTTGAAAGGTGACAGCGAGGGTAGCCGGGACTTGCAGCCCAATTTGGTCTGGTTCCTGGGCTCTCGTCAAGGACCGAGTCCCGTTTTCCCCAAGGACGCCTCTCATTAGCATGGGGGAGAGGGAGAGAGAGAGAGAGAGAGAGGGCGGGTCAGGGAGAGGAGGGAGAGAGAGTCACACACACAGAGGAGAAGGAGGGCAAGAGAGAGGTGGAGAGGGGGGAAAAGAAACAGGGGGAAAGAGAAGGAGAGATAGAGGAAGGGAAAGAGAGAGGGAGAGAGAGAGAGAGAGATTGGCTGACTGCCTCTCCTTTGCAATGACACTCGAAGCTGCCTGGCTCCTGTGCTTCGCCTTGGCCTCCTCCTCCTCCTCCTCCTCGCTCCCCTCCTCCGGGGTAGCAGGTAAGTCTGCCCCAGGCTCAGGTGGGACGGGGAGGTCGAGCCGAGACAGCCCCTCCCCTCCCGCCCCGTCGCCAAATTTGTCCTCAGAGGCGCCGCCGCCTTTTCCCCGGGCTGGGGCAGCGCCTCTCCTCAGAGCCCCGAGAAGGGCTGCTGGGCTCCTCCGCCCTCTGGACGCGCCCGGCGGCTTTGCCCGAG
>QLTV01002260.1:125064-151042 GCA_003457575.1 Thermophis baileyi
CTTTCTTCCTTTCTTTCTTTCTTTCTTTCTTTCTTTCTTTCTTTCTTTCTTCTTTCTTTCTTTCTTTCTTTCTTTCTTTCTTTTTTTCCCCCCACGGAGCTGCCTCGTCGCTTCAACCCTCTCCCCAAAAGCTGCCTCCCGTCCCTGCCCCACGCAGTTTCGAAGCCTCGTATTTTCCTTGGGGGGGGCTTCCCCCTCTTTCCCGGAGCTGTTGCCCCCGACCGAGCGTGTTTTCGGGGTGCGCTCGGCTCGCGGAGGGCTGACCCTCGGAAAACCCAGGTGGGTTGCAAGAGCTCGGGAGGCGGCAGGTGGGGACGAGAAAGAGACGGGCAGGATGAGGTTAGGCGCCCCTTCTTCCGTTCCCTGGGACAGGAGCCCCTTCGGATGAGAAGGAGGACCTGGATTGGGAACGGGCGGGGGGGGGGACAGAACTTGATTTTCCCTGCAGTAAATGGGAAAGAGAGAAAGAAGGAAATCCAAAAAGATTTTTTTTTTCTTTTGGAGACTGCCTGGACAAGTCCCTGAAGTTTCCTTGGTGAGGTTTCCCCCCCCCCAGCAGTTTGCCATTGCCTCCTTCCTAGGGCTGAGAGAAAGTGGCTGGCCCAAAGTCACCCAGCTGTTTTCCTGCCTAAAGACTAGAACTCACCGTCTCCCTGGTTTCTAGTCTGTGTCTTAACTGCTGTCAAAAGCAACATTTTTTCCTTTTGGTTGTTCTGTAGAAGGGAGCGAGTGGAAGAGGCAGACACCCTATCCCTCTGCGAGGGAGACCAGTGGTTCTTAAATATGATAATGAATAAAACTGAATAACCAAATTCTACATTACATTTCTGCTGTGTAAACTGATGTGACTTTTGGGGAAAAAAATATGGTGACGTTCTGTTGTGAAAGAGGGTGGAGGGTAAAGTTAATCTCTCCTGCGTTTGATGAAAGTTGCAATCCTGGGCAATGCCGGACTGAACTCTATTGAATTTGACTAGGCCTGTTTCTGAATAAACATGCCTTGAACTCAGATGCCAGTCACTTAAATTCATTTTGTGACATTATTCTTAACCACCCAGATTCCCAACCCCCTCCATTTAATAATAAACTAATCAATGATTTAAGCAACCCTGGTTAATCTAAAACAATGTAAACCAGGCTATATTTTTTCTCTCTTGCCCAGAAGTAATTAAGTAAAACAAATTAGGCAGTGCGTAGGTAAATAATTATCCATGAAATATCTGGGGGTATTCTTATTATTGTACTCCTTTATACTGGCTTTTCCCCAACCATTTCATGACATGACTCATTTTTTTCTTTGTCAACCATCCAGCAATCTAAATTAAGTTGAAGGTTTGTTTCTGGTGACTGAACTGTACCTTAAACCCAGGTATCTCCTAATTTCTATGTCCTAAATCTTACAAAACATTGCTTGGGGTTTTTTTCAGTCCAGCTATGTATTTAATTAAAGTCAACCAACCCTGTGAGAGAAACTCATGCTGTTCTGATTGTTTCTGATTCATACACCACAACACGCTTTGCAGATATAAAATATAAACGAATACATCTTGTACTATAAATGGGGCAACGGATAGTGCGTACATAAGAACCGTCTCTTACGCAATATTAACATAAATAAATCAGTATTTGATGAAAACCTAATCTTTCATCTCTCCCTTCAAATTTGGTGATGACGGCGATCATCTTAGGCACAGCAGAAATGAAGGGCTTGGTTGATCAAAGCAGAATAATGTTGATGGGGTGGAGAGATGAAGAGAGAGGAAGGAACATGTTGAGGTGGAAAAGCTGCCTGCAGCACTGAAGTCTCCACATCTTCATATTAATCTTCCTTCACTTCATGGCAATGTTCTGCTTTCACAGGCGAGACCGGGCAATCTTTGTTCGCACCAGCTGTTGTCATGGGAAAGAGACAAATAAATGATGAAGTCAACAGACAGGAGACTTGGGAAGTGGACTTGAACCAACCATCAGAATCAGCCATAGGAACCCCGAACCAACCATGTAAGGTTTGTTTGTGTATATGTTTATATATTTATATTAGATATATATATTTACTTACGGTAAACCACTCCAAACTCGATTGCAGAAAATACGACTTCAGCGACAGAGTGGTCAATGCCTGGAATGCACTACCTGACTCTGTGGTTTCTTCCCCAAACCCCCATAACTTTAACCTTAGACTGTCTACTGTCGACCTCACCCCATTCCTAAGAGGTCTGTAAGGGGCGTGCATAAGCGCACCAGCGTGCCTACCGTCCCTGTCCTACTGTCCCCCATTTATTCGTATTCATTTCCTGTACTCATAATCATGTTTATACTTATATCTGTTACTTTATATACGCTTGACTAAATAAATAATTCTTTTCCACTTAACCAGACTGAGCCACAGCAAAATAAAATAAATAAAATAAATAAAATAAATAAAATAAAATAAATAAAATAAATAAAATAAAATAAATAAAAAAATTAAATAAAAAAAATTAGAATAAAAAATTCTATTTATTGACAAATGGCATCCCAGGTGGGAAAGAAAAGTTGGAAGGACTACCGTGAGGCAACCACCATTTGTTCTTCTGCCTGGGAAAATCTCAGCTTCAATGTACTGAACCACTTGGTTAAAGAAATTGATGTGTGGAAAATGAAACTGGTAGTCATAATAATCATTCTTTGCCTTGTCAACCATATTTCACGATTACCCTCTTTCCCATGCTTGTTGCAAATAAATAAGGTAGTTTGCTACAAGGATTAAAAAAAAAAAACCCACCGTTGAAGAAGTTTATAATTTATCTAATTTGTTTAGGATAGCTATGTGAAAGTAGACAAATTTCAAGACATTAATTTAAATTTTATTTACAAATTAAATAGGACAAAAGAAACCTATGGATGGTAGTTTTAGAAACTGAGAATCCTGCTGCATATTCCATAAATTCAAGTTCATTAGCGGTGCAGTCTTAAACATTCTTGCTTTAGATGTCACACCCGTAAATATGCCATCTGAATAAACATGATCCAAGGTAGATCCAAGGTCTTTTGGAGAGTATTTGAACAACTGTTTTTGCCTTTAAGTCTAAATAATTATCCATCACCCATGCAAAGCTGGTGACAGGCCTTAAATAACGCAAATGACATTGTCAACAAACCTCCACAAAGCTTCCCATGGATGGGAAAATTAAACATCATGTTTGTCAGATACATTTAAACAATGAGACCAGGATATGATGTGAACCCTGCTCCCCGGATGCTCCCTGGACATCCAGTTTTCTTTTTTTAGAAACAATTTTGTTTATAAATTGTGTTTTTAATTTGTAATACAAACAGGGAAAAAATGTTAGATCTTCATGCTCCTGTGTGACCACTGCAGGGCTGCCCCCCTCCCTCTTTTAAATAAACTTTGTGCAAATGAAGCCTTAGCTGAAAGATGCCAGAACATTCCTTGTGGTACACCTTCAATGTTTGGCATATCTGGGAGGGCAACTCCCAGATCTGTGCTTGCTCTACATCAGGGGTGTCAAACAGTGCGTTACCGCTCAGAACGGCTATTTCAAGTATCTCAATGTGCTGTACAAGGAAGACAAAGGAGAGGCAGGATAGGAAAGGGCCAATTCGGGCAAATACCAGACCATCCAGATAGTTCAGAAGCACAAAAGCCACACAATACTTACTTTGTGTAAATGTATTGCCTGTCCCAATTCAAAGGCTTTGCAATTAGTAAATAAAAGGACAAGTGATTCTCACATTTAAAATCCTGCACCCATTGCTCCCCTGTCCAACCCACTTCCCACAAACATAGCTTTTATTTCCAAAGTTTCTTACTAAGATTGTCTTTTTCAAGGAAGAGTTCAGTGAGGAAGGCCCCATAATGTTGGTGTGCTTTCAGAACTCACATGATAGACCATTGTTCTCATCTCATCTCATCTCATCTCAGAGAGCACCAAGGACCCGTCATTGTTCACATCCTTTAAAGCCTCTCTTTTGCTCTCGTGTGTGTGTATATGTGTGTGTGTGTGTTTTGGAACACAGGGACACTACCCCATGCTGGAAAATCGCTGAAGACGATTTCAACAAGGTTCAACAAGGATGCTTATGGGTCTGGGGGTGCCACTCCTTCCCAGAACAAGTCTCTCCGGGGTAGCAGCATTAGCTACATTGAGACGGCTGAGCACACGAAGGACCAGTTCTTACCTCTAGATGAGTGGAATCCTTTGGAAGTGAAAGCATTAAACACACTCCAGCTACTCTTGGATAAAAGGAAAAATGTGAAAAAATCAGTGGAGAATCAGACAGGCTTAAGGAAGCAGCCCTTTCAGGATGCCAAAGGCCTTCCTTCCCTTAGTCGTGAGGAGGCATCTCTCTCTACCACTTACTTGAGTCAAAGGAACCAAATCAGCAGAAACCGGCTCCGCTTGGAATCTGCCAACAGCATCTCTACTTACTTCCATCCACCTGGATATCCCCACTGCCAAGGCAGACTTCTAGCAGAAGCATCTGTGTTGAAAAACACAGGGTCAAATGTTGGTCAACACTCTGGTGACTCAAATCACCTCAACCGGCCTGGGAAGAAAAACCCTTACCACAAATTCCATGGTTTTTCCCGAAATATCACTAAACCCTATTGGTTCACAAACCGACAGACTCCGAGCTTACTGAAAGACTTCAGCACCTTTAAGATCGGTAAGCAACTTGATGGCACGTAATCAATCAAAAATATATAGGTGGTCCTCAATTTACAACAGTTCATTTAGTGACTGTTCAAAGTACGACGTCACTGAATAAAGTGACTTATGACCATTTTTCTCAGTTACGACCTTTGCAGCATCCATGGTCATGTGCTCAACATTCGGATGCTTAGCAACTGATTCATATTTATGACGGTTGCTGTGTCCCGTGATCATGTGGTCACCTTTTGCGATTTTCTGACAAGCAAAGTCAGAAGGGAAGCCAGATTCACTTAACAACCAGGTTACTAACTTAAATACTTCAGTGATTCACTTAACAACTGTGGCACGAAAGGTCATAAAATGGGACAAAACTCACTTAACAAATTCAATTGTGGTTGTAAGATGAGGACCACCAGTATTCCAGATCCTTCAACACTGCATATTTATATATTTATAATTTTAAACTTTTGCACTCAACAAATTACTTTTATATATTTTTTTTTATTCTTTAAAAATGATGTGTTTTCCCCCTCTTTATCACCTGTGAGATTGGGTTAACTCCTGGAAGGAAGGGGAGATGACGGGATAGTTCTGGTCACAAATCACAAACTCAGATGTTATACAGCCGAGAAGCAGTGCTGTAGCAAAACTATTTCATTTGTACCCTTTTAAATCATTAGAAAATCAGCACAGTTTGAGTACCCTCTACATACTGGATGTTAGGAGGGAACCTGCTGGGAAGCTGACACTTTAAGCATTCCCATGGAAGATAGGAGTAGTGCCGAGCTGCTATCCCAGGACAGAAAGCAAGGTTAAGTTGTGAAGATCCTGAAGGTTTTTGGGAGAGGGCACTTGAGATCTTCACCTACCATCCAAGAACTCAGCTTTGCTCACTATGGTAATTGGAGGCAATTATTTGATCATTAGCATTGAGACAGTACCAATCACAGTGGTTTTAGATCATGTTTTCTGATCAGAAAACCAATTGCAAATTTTAATCATCTGTCAACCTCCCATCAGAGTTTCTCTAAAATATTGGATTTTGGGGTTCTACTTTTGACTCAGAAACAAGAGGCATACAATAGTCCTTGACTTGCAAACATAACCGATCTTGGAATTTCCATTGTAAGCCACGATGGTTTTCAGTTAAGGCACCCACATGATCGGACCCAATTTTATGACTTTTTTTGTAGCGGTCATTAATCAATATATTCTTATGGACATTTTTCTGCAGGAAACTGGTTAAAAAGGCCCGAAACCAACAGAAAAGGTAAATCATGGTCATGTGACCATGGACCATTGCAACAGACCATAAAAGTGAGCCAGCTGCCAAGAGCATGAAATGTGGTCATGTGACCACGGTGGTGGGCATACAGCCATGGGAATTCCAGAACCAGATTGTAAATACTTTTTTGGGGGGTGGGGTCTCCATCGTAAATTCGGTTGCTAAGTGACTGGTCATTAACTAAGGACTACTTTTGTAAGTTGCAGCTCTCTGATAAGCTAAGTATAGCTGTTTTATACTAGAAGCGTGATGATCTCTGAAACATATTAGAAATAACTAAGAGTCGTCAGAGATCAGTTTATCCATGGGTTTCATTGCTTGATTATTGTAATTATTAAGACGGATCCTTCTCTCTTCACATTCCTCCATACTCATTTCTGTTCATTTTGATTTTATTATAGATGTTGACAATCTAGAAGTATGTTTGACTGGTTGCAAGAGGGAACGTGAGGAACTAGAGGCTTACTGTAGCAGTGAATTTGGTAAGATCATCCTGTTAACTGGTGGGCATAGTTCATGCCCTCATGTTACTTGTAAATATAATTTCTTTTCCAAGCATTTTCTGCAATTGTTTCATAGAACTACCAAATAAAATTATCTCAGTGGGCCAGAGAGAAGAATTTCTTCCCTTCCCTTCAAAATCGGGGACATCCAATTTAACTGTACTAGTGTTTTAGACTGCTATTAAATTCAGCTGGATTAAATGCTTCAGGCTTCCTATTGCTAGCATAGCTTTATTGTGAACCAGACTCAAAATATACATGAGAAAACTAGGAATAAGCAAAAATACATTTTACAGCGCTTAAAAGATCTTGCCTGTTGGAGCATGCTCTTAACCAAATGCTGAGGACATTTCCTTTTCCACATTCTCACAGTACTTAATGGCATTTTAGCAATATTGCATGCACACTGAAAGTTGTTTATATACTGCAATGCTTTTTTAGAAATAGCCTTCCTTCATTGTAAAAGTAAGGGCAGCATCCCACTTAATTTTCCACTCTTTTCTTTATAAAAAGTGGTAAATGGAATTGTTCATGATATTGCCATGATATACAAAGGAACGTATTTGGTGACCATGCTGGTGAACAACAATGGACTCTACAAGACGAATCGGCTATTCCTCAACCCTGATGGCTACTTCTTTCGAGCTCAAATGCTTGTTGTGGATGCCCTGAATTGTAGCAAACACTGTCCAGACTTTCAACTCGGTAAATAAAGAAAGCCTTTTCTCCTAATCTCTATCATTCTCTCCCTCTCTCTCCCTCTCCCTCTCTCTCAACTATCATCTGTCTGTCTGTCTGTCTGTCTGTCTGTCTGTCTGTCTGTCTGTCTGTCTGTCTGTCTGTCTGTCTATCTATCTATCTATCTATCTATCTATCTATCTATCTATCTATCTATCTATCTATCTATCTATCTATCTATCTATCATCATCACATCATCANNNNTATCTATCTATCTATCTATCTATCTATCATCATCAGAGGTGGGTTTCAGCAGGTTCTGACCAGTCTGGAGAATCGGTAGTGGAAATTTTGAGTAGTTCAGCGAACCAGTAAATACCACCTCTGACTGGCCCCGCCCCCATCTATTCTCTGCCTCCTGAGTCCCAGCTGATTGGGAGGAAATGGGATTTTGCAGTATCCTTCTCCTGGAGTGGGTAGGAATGGAGATTTTGCAGTATCCTTCCCCTGCCACACCCACCAAGCCACGCCCACCAAGCCACACCACGCCCACCAAGCCACGTCCACAGAACCGGTAGTACATTTTTTTGAAACCCACCACTGTCTAATCTATCTCTATCATCTGTCTGTCTGTCTGTCTGTCTGTCTGTCTATCTATCTATCTATCTATCTATCTATCTATCTATCTATCTATCTATCTATCTATCTATCTATCTATCTATCTATCTATCTATCTAGCTATCTAGCTATCTAGCTATCTAGCTATCTAGCTATCTAGCTATCTAGCTATCTAGCTATCTAGCTATAATCTATCTATCACCTATCTATCTCTATCATCTCTATCTCTATCTCTATCATCATCTATCTCTATTATCATCTATCTCTATCAACTATCATCTCTATCTATCATTTCCTATCATCCATTTAATCTATCATCTGTCTGTCTCTCCCTCTCTATCTTGTATACCACCCAACTCTCAATGTCTCTTTAGAAGCTCTGTAAAGGTCAAATACAAGAGGCCAAGCATATCACCAAGGGCAATGTATAGTATTCCACATAGTAAGTACCACAACTGGGAAGGCCTTTTCTGTAATTCTCATCCCCCTCAAATCACATTGAATTGGGAACTTAAGCATTTGTTCTCTAGATCAGTGTTTCTCAACCTTCACAACTTAAGGATATATGGATTTCAATTGCCCAAACTCCCCAGCCAAACAACCTTCCCAAGTCTGACACAGCCTAGCTCAGGGCCAGCAGGAAGAATGGGAGGGCAAGAGGAAGGAAGGAAGGAAGGAAGGAAGGAAGGAAGGAAAGAAGGAAAAGAAGAGAAGGAAGGAAAAGAAGAGAAGAGAAGAGAAGAGAAGAGAAGGAAGGAAGGAAGGAAGGAAGGAAGGAAGGAAGGAAGGAAGGAAGGAAGGAAGGAAGGAAGGAGGAAGGATTATTAGAATATGCAGTGTCTACATGCAACTGGTCAGTAAACAGACAAATCCTTCTTTTCTTGCATGCTTGCAATTTAAGAAATAATGCAAAAGGAAAAGAGGATGGAGGTTGAAGGGGAAAAACATCCTTGTTATTCATGAGTCTGGGTAAAGAACAACAAATAAACTGATCTTCTATTCTCTTTCTGTTCTACTGCAAGCCTTAACGTCTTTAATTGGTAGCAAGTAAGGGAAAGGGACTCTCAGAGATGTACCCAAACCAATCTAGACTCAGTGGCAGGGAGGTACAACAAATCTTTCCAGAAACTGTCCTAAAAAGGGCTACAATCAAGATAGCCAACTCTCCTTCATCCAATGGAATCTGCTGCATTCAGAGTATACTAACAAGCTGTGTAATTAATGGGAAATGACAGGCCTAGTATGGAGATGAAATCCCTTATGGAAATGTCCCATTGTCCTCAGTGATTATGCAGATTATGCAGCCTGGTTTTATAATATGGCCCCGAGAAGTTCAGAATGAAGAGTTGTGCTGTTTACCTTAGTTCCTACCGTTAGGATTGAAGGGGGAAAATGTTGCAGAGAGAGGGATTGGAGGATATTACTTTCTACGGGCAAGAGCCTTAAATCGGAGATGGGTGACCTTATTCTCCTTGGAGATAATCATGTTCCAGAGATGCTTCTGAGATGTAGCTTTTCTTATTTTGCAGGTGGCAGGTACATTGTGATGGGTCACCTCTATCACCGAAGAAGGCAACTGCCTACGGTTCTGCAAGAGCGTGTGAGAGGCCGTCTGCGGCCGGGAGATGGGCTGCTTTGCAGAGGCAACAGCTACATGAAGAGGTTCAACAGAAGGCGGGATCAAAAGGTTCAAGGGGCAGCTCGGTCCAAGTGTGGATGAGAAGGCAGCTCAGCCATCACTTTCTCTGGCTCTGAAAGCAGTTTTAGAGTAACAGGTAGATAAAAAACGTTCTCTGGTTTTGCTACAGGCCGATAACACTTTTGGTCTGAAAAATCGCTTGCCTTTGCTATTAAAAGAAGGAACTGGAGCCTGCTGCAGCCTCTTAATTTTGTCACCCAATTATCAAGGCATGATATTTACTCCCTGTAGTTAATCTCTATTAACTGATCTGCTTGGTCAGATCGAAGCCAACCAGCCATCCATCAAATGCTTTTCCAGGTACCTTTAGGGATTATCTTCCATATACATCATGATTATTAGCTCCTAGCTAATAATTCTATTCCACAACATTAATACAGGTGGTCCTCGTCATACGACTGTAATTGACCTTAGGAATTACAGTTGTACATCATGACAGTCATGAGTCATCAGGTGACTCATTTTTACCTTTTTTTGGACCGGTTATTAAGCAAATGCCTTAAGCGAACCGATTGTCTACTTTGGGACTTTTTTGCTGGAAACCAGAAGTAAATGCCGATTTCTGGCAAAACTGTCATAAATCACGGTCACATGACCACAGGGCACTGCACATAGTTGTAAATGTGGGCCGGTTGCTGAGCACACAAAACACAGACATGTGATTGCGAGGGGGGAGCTGATGTTGGAACTTTGAAACCAGGTTGCAAGTCCTTCTATTCATGGGTGCATCATCACTTCAAACGGCCACTAAGTCAAGTATTATCTGTAGTTCTCCATTCATTTCTAAAGTTTAAATTGTGGCTTTCACAACTGTAAAAAAAAAAAAAGCGATATAAACTAAATATGTCAAGTGTTATCAAATGGTTGGTCAGTTTTATTAATGAGTTGATAAATGCTATTGCTAATATAGAAATAAAGCATTCAAACATTTTGAGAGATATTTATATGTGATGTGAATTCAAATGTAAATGTTATATGACAGGAATATGTCAGCGATGTAATAAAAAGTGTTAATACTTCTAGAACTAATTACAATATTGTATCAGAATTGTAAAATCTAGGAGGAGGAAAAGTGAATGGGTTGGAAAAATGCAGACACCAATGACAATGAGCAAGTGAATTTTGGGCTGGAATAATTTAGCATGAAAGTACTTGGTTTAATAATCTAAAGGTACAGTCATTAGCATTCTCTGTCATTATAACATTTTTTACCCAGCCAGCTGTGACTGGAATCATTTAGGAGCTTTTAACACAGTACAAGCAAAACCTTAATAAATGCCTCTTCACTTCAGATATCAGGATTTCAAACAGGTTCATATATTTCTAACAGAAGCAGGAAATATTAAGTCCATGTGTTGTTATGTCAGCGCTGAAACTTTCCCAAGGTGTCTTCAATGAAAGCTCTTTATTATCACAAAATAAGATTTCCTGGCAGCAGCCTGTAAGTGGGAGGAAGAGAGGAAGTAGCTTGTGTCCAATTTATCTTCGCATTCATTTCCTTATTTTGCTTTCTGTATTTAACAGATACATCTACTGTAGGTATGTGTCTGTGTGATGCTAGAGTCTTCCATTACAAGCTTTTCTTTGAAGGAGGAAATGTACAGCACCAGTTTTGAAAATAGCGTAGTTGTAACAATATGGTACCTGTATTAAATTACGCTAACAACCAATGTATGAAGTTTTAAAAACTATTGGATGTCAATCAGCAGTGGGTTCTAAAACCCGTTGCTACCGGTTCGCGCGTGTGCGCGCCGCTTCTGCACATGCGCAGAAGCGTCCCGGGCGGGTGGCCGGAGTCTCCCGCCGCCGCTACCGGTTCTAAGAACCGTGCCGAACTGGGAACAACCCACCGCTGATGTCAATCATATGAAAGCTTTGATTCACAGGTTTCACTTGCATGTCACTTTGTTCTTGTCCAGAATTAAAATCGCCTCTCTTTAATATGATGAAGCACGGTGTGTTTATTACATGACTATAAGGCTTTCCCATGGATTCATAAATATGTTCCATAGATAACAAAGGACCAGTCTAATTTTCTATTTCCCAAAGCCTATGCCATGCCATCCATGTGATGCTGAATTTCTAGCAAAAAGGAGTCAGAATCCATAGAAATGAAGGATCTCAGCCCATGGGTTCTAAGACAATTAGTAACATTTATGTACTGTAAGGCTTAAGAATGTTTTAAAAGCACTTCACAATAATGATCTAATTCAAATGGAGCAATCAGTTTCCTGTTGCATACCTAAATCACCTATACAAATACAGGCAACTACTTGTAAAAGCATCTAATCTCTCACAACCGAAAGGAAAATTTGTTTAAGCTTTGCTGCAACCCAAGCATATATCAACTCTAGTTTACAAAGTGAGAATTCTGTGCAATTTATCAATATTATTCTCCTACTGCAGGTTGTGTATATGCTTGAGGCTGACAGTGACTTCCTTACATCAATTTCCTCAGTCTCTCCACACAGTCCTCTCAATGAATTTTACAAAATTTATGTTTGAAAAAAATCTGTTTAGTACTGGGCTGTAAGAGGTAGATAATTTCTCACTGTTCCAGAATCATAGATTGAGACTTAGTCTATTAATAAAAGACTGACAAAAGCAACCTTTCTATCTGAGGAGAAGAAAAGTTAAGGCTTAGCAAGGAATTCTTTTAGGTCTAGGTAGGGAAATGCTGTTCTTTTTCTCAGTGGATTCCTTAATATAATACGATACTGTTTTGCATCCTTTTAAAGCATCAGAAATTTAAAAAGTTGCCTCAAGTCTTTTACATTGTGGTATAAACGAGCCACATTTCTTTGTTTTCTCTACCTTTTGAGTCCGGTTAAATGTTTTTAAAAGGAAATGACGGCTTCGTATATAACAAGAGCTATTATTTTCTTTGGCGATGTAACTCCATGTTTCATGGCATTGTGTATTCACAAATGCTGTATTGGAGTATACACATTTGTATAGTAACATGGGTCAGATCTCTTCTGAGTATTGCAGAATTTGCAAATCGTTTTCAGTTCAGCTTTAAAAACTTAGCTAAAACTAGTTCACTTTGGGTGCAGCTTTGCATGATATTTTTTCATCAGCAGTCCCTGCAAATGACTGGGTGGACACTATATTGTAGGGGTCCCCAACCCCTGGGCTGCGACCCCTTACTGGGCCGTGACCTGTTTGGAATGGGGCTGCATGAGTAGCTGGCTGCATGTGCGCACAGCTCAACTTGCATGAATGGTGGGCTGGTGTGCATGCACACAGCTTGACTTGTGCAAGCGGCAGGCCGGTTCCCCTCCCCCTCGGCCAGACCACCAAGCCGTAAAGGTTGGGGACTGCTGTCTTAAAAGTCATTACAAAACTTTATAAAAAATAGCAATGAATCTGCCTCAAGGCAACTGATTTATAATCTCCCTATACTAAGCTATTGCATAAAAATGCTCCTGAGCCTAGAGCCATTTCATGAGGATACTGACTCAGTGGTATCAAAAGCCACATTCCAGCAAGTGTAACAGAGTTGCATAAGAGCAGTGGAGGCCAATTCTGTTCACCTAGGTCAGGGGTCCCTAATCCCCGGTCCATGGACCGGCACCAGTCCGTGGCATGCCAGCAACAGGTCCACACAAACAAGTCCCATCTGTGGGATGCAGGCAGCATGCAAAACCATGCCCTCTGGTCCACGGAAAAACCTTTCTCCATGGAACCGGTCCCTGGTGCCCAAAAGATTGGGGGCCACTGATCTAGGTCACTAGTCTTCTCCAAGGTGGTTTGCTTCACCCACCGTTGCCAATAGTACAGTAATTTTTAAAACCTTCCAGTCGAAAGAGTTTGCTTCTTGCCTTGGCTTCTGCTAGTGTAGCCAGCTAAATATGTAAACCAGGAATTATTTAGCTTATTATCCAGGCTGGTTATTTCCAAAATCAGGTTTGTAGATTGACAATACTGGATGTGATAAGCCAGGATTGCTATTTTAGTCATTGTGTGAAAGAATCCATCCCTGATTTAAATAGGAGGAAAATGAGAGCAAATAGATTGCATACACTACACCATGTGGTTTGATCACAATATAAAAGGATTCTAGAAACTCAGAGATTATTATTTTCTGTTAAAATGAGTAGTAATCATTAATAAAACATTGGAAAACATCTCAACAAAGCTAGTATGTGCATTTGTGTTAGTATGTTTCTGAGAGAAAATTATAGTGACATAAAACTTTTAAACTATTGTGTATCTAAAAGCATGTCACACATTAAATAATTCGCTGGATAAAATGCTTTCCAATTTAATGGTTTTAATTTAATCAAAAATTAAAAAATAAAGGATTATTCATATGTCCAGTTCAGGCATCCAGAGCACAGCAGTTCAGAGAGCTTTCTTACCTTATCCAGTTTAAACTGAGCATTTTGCCAATAGTGGTACAAATATTTTGCAGCTGTTCAAGACAGTACAATTCCAACTTACGTCTCATTACAAAAACAAAGCAGTAAATGAGTATTTGGAAGTTTGTAGCTGTAACACCAAATATTTCCATTTGACTGAGGAACTGTGAATAAAAATTGAGCTCATTTGGTTCGTGACACTTGATACCCAGTGAGTGATTTTAATGAGGCATGAAGTGATCAGAAAAAAAGTATTCTGCACATTGTTTCATTTAAAAACTGAGTAAAGTATAATTTCTTTATTCCTTTTACAGAAGTGGTATTTAAAATGTACACACATTACACTGGCTCATAAATAAAGTTTTTCAAAAAACTAAAAATTACCATAGTTGGTACAGCTAAGAATTGTCTTCATATATTACAAAGCAGTAGGAAAAATGATGAGGCTTGGTAAAAAGTGTATGAAAGTAGCATTTTCCTCATTCATAATTAATATGAAAAACTTCAAAGAATTTCTGCACAGTATGGCAATGCCAAGCGCTACATATTTTATATTCTAAACAAATGATGTTTCATTAGGAACTCCACCAAATCTGAGGTCCAACATTATTTTATTTGTCTAAGATGAAATGTCCTATTATGTACAAAAAGAGTTACTTTTCAGTTTGTCACAATCTGTTAAAAACAATGATCTATTGCCTATAAGTAGGAAAGTTCTCATCATGTTTTTCAAGGTCAGCCATAAGTATGAGTAATAAAGAAATACGATGAAGAGACAGTATTTGTAGGATTAAATTTGGAAAAGTCCTTCTTTTATAAACATAATGCATACAATATGTAGCATCTCTTTGAAAAAAGTCCTAAGACAATATACCCTAACACACAAATACTCTTCTTCCTACTGTCTAAGAAACATAAATGGATGGTCTCACAATGAACATTAACTTCCTTTCGAATTCATATGGATTAAATGATAGCATCTATGTACAAAAGCAGAAGCTTTCTTAGAGAAAATTAACCTTATATTATCTGTACACCTGAGCCTGTACTTATAAGAAAAGTGTGAACGACAGCAATGTCTAATAAAATTAACAGAAAAGATTTTTGCATAGCAGGGTGAGGTTAAACCCAAGGGAAGCTTATCCATAATCAGATAAATTCCAGATCATTGAAGGGCAAAAATTCTGAATTAGTGCAAAATCTAGTTAAAATAGGTGTAATAGTCAGAAACCAACTGCTGCTGAAGAAGAATTTTATTATAGTCGATTAAAAACAAATAGAATCACACTTTTGGGGCCGCTTTGTCCCTCCTTTCCCTTTCCCACATTTCCCTTCTGTACTCTGAGGATCTTACACATAAGAACAAACCTCACAAACATGTTAGTGAACATTCAAACAACACCTACATATGTGGAGAGAACAATGATCTCCATTTATTTGTTTCATATACATCCATGTTTTGAATTTTTTTTTAATACAAAAAGAAAAAAAAAGTTAGAATCTGACAAATGTTTACAAACAAGATACCTTCAAATAGATTTTACTCAGATCAGTCCGTTGCAGAGTAAATGATATTCTATTGTTTATATTCAAGGCAACAAAGTCTGTAGTCCATGACCACTTTGCCCAACTTTAATGCAAGCTTAATTGGTTTCCTCTACCGCGAACGATAAACTCAATGTTGATTCCCAGTTGGTTTGTGCACATGTGTACATAGCAGCTCCTTTCATAGAAAGAAAAGACATCTAGAGGTCATCTTGTACTTTTACCTACAGGAATCATGGTAAGATACAGAATGGGTAACATACAACCAGGGCTGGATTTATAAGGGTTGGGGGGGGGGAGAAGAGAAAATAATCAGCTGACAAATGAGGGCAGCAATAAAAAAGCGTCCTTTTGCAACAATAAATAAATACAGTCTAAAGTTCTCTGTGTGGAATTTATAAACCAGCTTCTTCACTGAAGAACAGATGTGGCATTTCCATGGAGTTAGAACTTGACCCCATTTTACGGTTATCTTGTTTTCTCTTGCTTGTTTTCTCTTGCTTGTTTTCTTTCCTGTCCTTCAGCAAAATGTTTCCCTGTTTCTGCCACAAGAGCACAATTCGATCTTGACAAGAAAACGATGCTGCTGATTTTCATTCTTTCGTCCTTTGGACAAAATTAGCCAAGACTATAAATCTGATGTGACTGATAAAAACACAGTTTACATCAAGACTTGTCAGGACACCCTGACTAAAAACCTCTGGCTCCCCAATTAAAAAAAAAATTCAGGCAACCAGATTCTTGCGGTTTGGGATACAATAACACGTAGAACTTTAAGAAGCTGTCGACTGTAGTTTGTTGTTATGAGACCTGCAGGATGCAGAAAAGGGAACAAGTAAGCAAAATCTTCATCGAATCCAAGGCACTCAAATCCAACTACTCAGTGGGGAACGCACCCAATTTGCTGCTCCCTTTTCCAACTTTTATAAACCAGCAACAGTTACAAAGCAAGGCTTTTCCCACCTTCACAGAGGCAGATCTGAGCTCACACGATATGCAGTTCGTAACGTCTGAAAACATCCTGTAATGCTCCGAGGGATGCACAGAAAAAGAGCAGGCACGCAAGTAACTTTGTTTGGGGAAGAGGATAATGTTTATTGGTGGTGGAAGAGCATTTATGGTAATCAATCATTCTCTTTCAGAAAAGATTCCTTTAAGGATATAATTGGTAACACCTTGGCTTTATTACTATTATTGGACTTTCAAATGTCTGACCATCTTCAAATGACTGACCATCTTCCACCATGGCTGTCAGTAAGTAATTGCTTCTGCATTAATACAGTCTAATTTTTTTTTTTTAAGAAAAGGTAAGGTATGACAGGTTATAGTCATTCCATTCCGAGTCTCGCTAGAAGTTCATCTCAAGCTATCAGTTATCTGCAAATGAAGAATGCAGGGGCCATCATGTAGTGGAAGTTGCAGCCAAGCAATCTAATGTTGATAAGAAAGCAAAGATGAGAAAGGAATAAATGATAATCTATGGTCAGTTCAGCTGCAACCTTCTCTTCGTATGATTCCTACTCTGGTTCTCACTGGAATCGTTTATTTCCACAGAGGAAACGTTAAGAAGCATGGTCAGATGTTACAGCAGCGGTTCTCAACCTGTGGGTCGCGACCCCTTTGGGGGTCGAACGACCATTTCACAGGGGTCGCCGCGTGCGTTAGCCCGCCATCTTGCTGCCACCGTCACTGCAGGGGTGAAAAGGTCCCGGTTCGGCCGTGCTGCGGGTCGCCGGACAACTGGTAGCCCGGACGCCGCCATTTGAGTTCTTCTATCCTCTGCGCATGCGCAGAATGCTTTGCGCATGCGCAGAGGGTAAAAGAACCCAAATGGCGGCGTCTGGGTGAAGTCTCCTGCTTCCACGCTATCAGCTGTCCGGCGACCTGCAGGTAAGCCCGAACCCGGAGCATTTTGCCCCTGGTGCCACGCCCCCTTTGTCACCTCATCCCGCGCGGGGAGGGGGCGGGGAGGGGGTCGCGGCGGCGGCGGGGGGGTCGCAGGGGGGTCGCGGCATTAGAAAGGTTGAGAACCACTGTGTTACAGCGACACTTGGGGGGGGGCTGCTTTGCTAGCAGATGTTCCCAATCTTTAAACAAAACAACTCTGCCTCCAATCCCATATAACCACTGTAAGGGAGAAAAGACATATAAATGTCACTGAAGCTGACCTTCCTTCGCTAGGAATGTGTCTCAAACAGCCATGGGCATTTTACGGCCAGTAGGCCACATCTGACCCTTTGGCTGTCCGTATCTGGCCCTTGTGAAATTAATTGGAAATTAGAAATCAAATGTAAATAAGTGTATGCCAGGCATGCAATACAACCTCATTGCTTTTGTTTTGAAGGTGACTGCTGTCCCCCCCCCCCACCTCCCAATTTCTGTATGTACGTGCGGGCCTACGCACCTTTACATCCCTGTTGATTCAGTCCTCCACAACAGTCTGAGTTTCTCATGTGACCCCTTGGGAGAATTAATTGCCCATCCCGGTCTACAATTTGATCACTCAGAAGAACCGAAGGACAGGATTAAGTTCAAACCAAATATTTGAACTCCACTTATGATAATATTTAAACAGATACTTAGGTGTATCACCAATATGAATGGATTAAAAAAAAAAAACTATACCAATCTTTATATGTACTTCTGCCTCACTTCTAATTTAGACTGCAATTCTTTTACTGGGGCATGAGTATTATTGAATCAACAAGCTTAGGGCTGCATTCCTCAGATCTGCTAGAAATCTTTGGGGACTAAGGCATTAAACAGATTTAGATGCTGACTATTTCACAACTCAGTTTCATTCCATATGCTTTATTTTATTATACTTTACCCAGTTTGTTATTTAAACAAAAAGACCTTGATTATTTCACAAAATTGTATTTTAATTGGACTAATTAGTAGTCATTTGCCTCACTCTAGTATACAGAGAGAATCAGACATACTGCAAAAAATAGAAAGGTACGTTCTAGTGGTAAAGTGTATTTCATACCGACAAAAAATCACATTACATGGAAAAGCTACTTACCTGCTTGCTTTGAATCCTTTTAATTTCTGTACAAAGAATGACTCAAGAACCTCTGCACACTGATAAAAAGGAGAGTCACTTGGATTGTAGTAACGACAATTATCAAATATTTTGGTCATGTCGGCCACAAATTCCGTCACCTTTTTGTAGTAACGCTTCAGTATTCTTTCCTCCATGGTGGAAAGATCTTCAAAACAAACAAAGGTTATTCAAAAACAAAGCTCAAAAACTTGCAGCATAACAGTCCAAACCTGCAGAAATATTTCAGAAAAGAAACCGACATTTGAGTAGAATGCCAGGCACGTATACAGAATATGTATTTAGGGCATTATGTGAAATCATTGAGCAGGCAGCAAGAAATGCTCCTTATCGAAGATTACCAGATCAAAGGCAAGACAGGTTACTGGGCATTATCCCTAGTTACAAAGATGCACTTTTGAAAATGCTGTTTGAAGAGGGCACTCTTGACACTTATACAGATGCATCTCCACACTGGAGACCAGTTGGCTTTTATACTCTGAACTCTCTGGTTCGGGGTTTCCTTGTTGTTTAATTACCCCGAGTAATTAGTGCATATAAACATGCTTAATTTCTCTTGAGCGCTCATTATTTCAATTCAGAACCTTGTCTGAACCTTTCAATTAGTTGCAGCACAAAGAACGCAGTGTGATCAAGGACCCCAGTTGGTAACTACCGGTTACAGTAATAAGCGGGCTTGTACAGGAAGTGTCTGAGTTACTGTTCTTTGACTCTGAAACATTTTGTGCACTTCTCATTAAAGAGTGGGAAAACAGAACAGTATCTAAAAATGTAAGGCGTCAGTAGCATTAACACACCCTTATACTCACAAATGTATTTAAACTCCAGATCAGAGGTGGGTTCCTCCCGGTTCGGTCGAACCGGTAGTGACCCGCTGGTGACATCACGATGACATCACGGATCCGGTTCGGTCAGTGCTGGTCTGTGGACACCGCCATCTTTTTTTAAAAAAATTTATTTGAAAAAATTTTTTTGGATTTTTTTCTGGGTTTTTCTTCTGCGAATGCGCAGAAGCCGAGTTTCCGGCACTGCGCATGCGTCGCCATCTTGTTTTTGGCTTTTTTTGGGGGGGGGGGGTTTTTTTTTTTGCACTGCGCACGCGGCCATGCGGCGCGGGAGGAAGTGAACCGGCAGCGAGGTAAGTTAGAACCCACCCCTACTCCAGATGTTATAGCACTGCTAAAAATAAGGACAAGTAGACTTGGTAATCTAGTTAGAAAGCCCTCATAATGGTTTACACAGGAATACAGGGCACAGATTAAAATACTGTAATCCAAGAAAGAAAAGGCTGGAAGTAGGCCACAAATTTTGTTTATATTTACTTTATTTGTAGGAGAAGGGAAAATGGACAATAAAAGATCTCCCTGGATTATCACTATGAGATTCCCTCATTGCAAAGATTTATTGTGCACTTGAGCATTTAAATTCTGTCTTCATGCAACGGATCTTTCTCGCTGGCTGACCCCAATTGACATTTAATTATTTCAGCTTTCACTCTGGATATAACTAAATAACTGAGTTTGCTAAATTCTATTTTTTTAGACTGTTGATACCCAGAATTGAAGCTGTTTACGGGAAATAATGGAGAAATACAAAAATTTATTTTGGCTGCAGCTGGGGAGCAATACTCTTCTCAGCACAACTTAAAATAGAAGCAAAAACAGGAATTCTCATTTTTGGCTTAACTGAGAATCTGGAAGATGCATTTCTAGACAGTGGAAGCAAGAATTAAAATCTTCAGCAGCAATCTAGATTCCAAAAAACAGTCAGGCCTTCAATTTACAAACTAATTGCTTTATTGTTAATTTAGCCTCTCACCCATCCTAAAAGAAGTATCCTATTCCACTGAATAAGAGAATTGCTTCTAGTACTTTCTATCAGTGAAAAACTATGAACTACCTTATTAAAAGAAACATCCCATGATATATAATTTCAAGTGGTATCTACAACTTCAAAAAAAGAGTACTATTGTCAGATCTGTAAACAGATTCACAATCCAATGGTAAAACAGGCAAAAGTGGGAGGGCTGAGAACAAGCTAAATACAAGGTTTATAGCCTTTAAGTCAGGAAGAAGGAAAAGAGAAAGAAAAACTGAGAGAGAAAAGAGGAGGAAATAGATTAGAGTAATAGGAACAAAAAAAAATATATTAAAGAAAAAGATAAGCGATGGGGTTACAGTGAACAGCAGAAGAGCAGAATAAAGGAATATAGCCACACTATATAAAAGCCACACAGTGTACTGTTCAATGAATCTCACTGAAATTAACCAACAGCAAATGTATTCAGAAAACCCAAGCTTAGGTGAAGAAGTGTCTCTTAAATAGCAACAAACCTGAATGCACCTTCCACTGCAAGGTCCTTACCCCTGTGAACATTTTCTGGGCATTCTCATTCATCAACATCACAAGAATCAGTTACTTATGGAGAAGAGTTATCAAATGTTCCAGTCTTGCATGTCACTCAAAAATCAAAGAGTATTTTTGCAGGCTTGTTTATTACGTTTTCTGATTCTTATTTTGTAAGTATCATGATTGTATATATCAGGCACAATTTTATTTGTTTTTATGTATATTAGAATGTGATGTGGCAGCTTGTAACCAGGAAGGACCACAGGAATAAAAAAAAATGTGCAAATAATATCCTGCCCTAATCATAAGGAAATTATTATAGCTTCAATCCAATGCATGCTTATTTCTAAATTCTAGTAATCTTCTAAGCATTAAGCTGAATCTTGTTTTGGATTTAATCCACTGTAGGTTAAACATACCGTGGCCAACTAACCTATGGAAGAAATAAAGCATATGAAAATCACATACATACAGGATGCCCTGAAATTCACTCACCCATAGGTTCTTTGATAACACCATAATAATCTGGAGCATCATTAGGATCTACTGGTTCTAAGAATGGCCAAGCCATCTTGTGAGCCTGTTAGGGAAAAAATACATCATCCGTTAATATGAGAAGCCTGCTTTTACATCAACTCTATTGTGTTGTGGCTTGCCCCCGTCCCGTGCAGCTGCTCATGGATCCGGACGAACAGGAACAGTCCATAGGGTGGCAAGAGCGGTCTGTAGCGCCGGCACCGGAGTCCGAGACCGAAGAGGAAGCAGGGCCAGAGGACGATGCGCAATCAGGGCCTTCTGCACCTCCTCAGCAGGAGTTCAGTGACTCCAGTGAAGAGGAGGAGCCTCTGATTGATGCCAGGGCACGGAGGGCAGCTAGCCGGCAAGAGTGGCTGTGTAGAAGGAGGTCTCCTCGAAAGTAAGCTTGCCGGCAGAGGGGCCACGCCCTAAGACTATATAAGGGTGGATCATACCACACACTTTTGCTGAAGACAATTTTGTTTGTATTCATCTTGGCTGCCTTCTGAACTTCGTCACTATCAGTTGGATTGACTCCAGTCCGGGCTCTTGGCCAACTTCAGCAAGTAATTATTATTTGACGGACTAATTGACCTGCTTGTCTCTTTCACATTTGGAATCCCGGCCAAAGTGTTCTGTGCTTGAAAACAAACACTTTGGCAAAGAATTAGTATTCACTTTAATACTAAGCAATTATTAGTATTAAAGCCTTTTTGTTTAAAGAACAGTGTGTGTGTGTCGCTTTCTGGGGGTTTGCCGTGCTGGGACAGAACATATTGCTGCAATACACTGGGAAAAGCGGGGAGGGAATCGCTTGTAGAAATCTGTCCTACTGCTCCATGCAAACTGAACAGACAGAGCTGTTGATTTCAAGTGAGGTTCAATTCACAAAGGTCTTGCTCAGCAGTTTTCATTTCACTGGCTGAACTAAGTCAGCTCCACCTTCCCAAAGATGTATCGTAATGCTTTTTGTAATGCAGTGAATCCCTTGATTTACTAGACCGCAATTCAACAGACCTCAGATGCAACGGACAAAATTCCATGTGCATTTAATGGACTTTGAATCTAATGGACACCCATTCCTGTGAAACTGAGGGCTTAGAGCAGGGGTGGGCAACTATGGCCCCTTTATGACCTGTGGACTGGCTCAGGAATTCTGGGGATTGAAATCCATAGATCATAAAGGGGCCATAATTGCCCGTCCGTGGCTTAGAGTCTGTTGGTGCATTAATTAAACAATGTTCTAATAACGTAAGTTTCAGCCTTACCTGTAATGAACGTAGCACTCTCTTTAGCCCTTCATAATCTTTGTCAGTCAAAGGACTGAGAACTGTCATGGCATCTTCAGTTGACTGACACTGTGGACAGACATACTCATCAATGAGATCTGCCTCACTTTGTAAAATACCAACGCAGCGCCCATGATACCAATTCTGACATCGGTCACAGCCAATGTAAAATCTGCAAGATCCCAAAGAAAATGGTTAACACCTTTAATTCCACATTATAACTTTTCCTTGGTTAACAAACCTAAAAAGATGAGGATTCTTGCCTCACGTGCACACTTAAATTTTTGAAACCCAATTGGAAGCACAGCTTTATCAACCATGCTTAGTATCTCAAACAACTCAAACTTCTTAGCGCTGAAAGGAACAAAGGTCATAAACTGTGATTTACAAACAAGATTATGAGAGATTCTAATTTCTTTTGGATCAACGTTTTGTAAAAGGTACTATTAGTACATTGGTAGACTATCTGTAGAAAATTGACATTCAGAGTCCTACAGCATAATATGAATGGGGCACTAATAGCACTTATATACCGATTTTGAAATTATAATCATAACTTCAACCTAAACTAAAATTAATATGAATTTACAAATTCCTAGCAGGTAAGGAAGGCATTTTATGGAAACTTTCTCAATAAATCAATAAGTCTGCTTTGAAGAGTACAAATTTTACTGACAATACTAGAAACCTCTCTCTCCCCCCCCCCCCGAGTGTCACATAATACAATTTACTGTCATTTTAGAGATGTTTAAAATCATGTCACTAGATACAACAGATGTTGAACAATATTTCTTTTTTGTTCAAGAAACACATTACCAAACTCAGAGCAGTTTGCTACCTAAATATTAAATAAGAGGTTCTTGTCAGAACTCACTGTGACTCATCATAAGGTGTTCTGCAGATACAGTACAATTCCTCACTGCTGCCCTCTTGTGCCCGTTTACACTCATTACAGATGTACACATCCATTTTCTTAGCCTCCTTTTCTGTGATGCCAACACATTCTCCATGATACCAGTTAGTACAAAGATCACAGCCAATATAGAACCTAAAAGTATTTACAATGAAAATGACAATGTAATTGTCATTTCAAATGGCAAGGCACTTGGCTAACCTGACTCTGTCTTTTTCTGAATTAAATTTCCCTAACCACATTAATCTACTCTTCCCAACCTAACATAGAATGAAAACTTGCCGGGCCCTACTTTAATAGACAGTTCTTCATATTTTTGCAAAACAACAACAACAACAACAACAACAAAAAGTACTGAAATCTGAAAAATGTGAATGTCTCAACTATGAATGCAGAAAGACGCGGCCAAAGAAAAAGATCTATATTTTCAAAACTCTTGCTAAAAAAACATGAAGCACATTGGTCATTCTTAAATTTTGAAAACATAGGTCTCAATGTAAAAAAAAAAAAAAAAAAACAAATCTATATTATAAAAAAAATAGAAAAAAAAAAATAAAAAAAATTGGTAATACTAAAAATTTAAAAAAAAAAAAAAAAAAAAAAAAAAAAAAAAAAAAAAGCAAAGTACAGATACAACTAGAAGTTACAGGTACACTTAAAAAAAAGCAGCATGCATACCAGCCATATGTAAACACATATTGGTATAACATGACATGAAGGAAAATGGGACATGTAAATGTATGTTTTCTTCAAAACTACCTGAAATTTCTTTCAAATTAAAAAAGAAAATTAGGGCAGGCCATTTATTCAAATACCTATTTTTAGAAAACTTTGTGTCAGGTAAAAAACCATACAAGTAGGCAACCTCATCCTTGTGTACTTACAAACCTCCACTTGACAGTATTCAAGTTCAAAATATTATAACAAAATAAGGGAAAAGGCCATTGTTTATAAGAACCTCTGGCTTGGAACAGAGGTGAAATGGTTTTATGTCATACATAACTCTGTACTAACTCTAACTCTAAAGGGACCCTTTCCTTTGTTTATTGCCCCTTCCTCACTCCCTTCTTTTCTTCTTTCAGTGATTCAAGTGTGATGCTAGTGCTGCCTACCATATTTGCTGGTTCAGATATATTGTTTGCCTCAAACTTCTGAGGGAGGGAACGGTATGGAAGAAAGGAACACAAGTTCCCTCATACCAGTTTCATTTGTGTACCTCTATGCAGGTAGTCCTCAACTTACGGGGTGATATTGATATTGTAATTGAGTCCAGAACCACGTGAATGTGCCTGATTTTACATTTATTCGGTTTTTTGCGCCAGTCATAAAACAAACACCACAGTCATTAAGTGATAGGTGTTTTTTTGTCAGAAACCCAAAGTAAATTCCAGCAAAAAAAACCAAAACATTATAAATTGTGATCACAGGACTATAGGAAGCCGAAATGGCCATAATTGCAGGCCCACTGCTAAGCGCCCAAAATGCGACATGACTGTGGGACAGCCCCCCTCCCCCACCATCATAATTTTGAATTCGGGTCATAAGTATCTTATTTTTGTCTGTCATAACTTTGGTCGCTAAGTGTCCACCTGTAAGTTCAGAACTACCTGTATCTGTCTCTTATTATATCTGATAGCTTTAATCTCAAAATCAGTTGGAATATCCTTAACACCACCCCTACTGTATAATCTCCCTTTGTATACTACATTATGTTATCCTGCTATTTAAGCATCAGGCTGCTACATAGTACTCTGTGGGCCTATCACCCTGATCGCCACTCCTGAGAAAACAGAAAACCTTCCTGCAACATGCCAGCAAACGTATTTGTGATGGCTTCTGCTCTAAATTAAGAATAATAACTTTTTCTTACAAACCGCTCCAAAAATTACCCCAACCATCCCTTTTCTTCTGCCTATTTTCTACTGCAGTCCTAATGATTGTTTACTAAATCTAAGCAAACAGCTTTGATATAAGTATGCCAAAGAAACATATAGCATATTATGGCTGGGACCTAAACTACCATGAGTAAATCCAGTTGATAGCACTGTCCCCCTAAACTCCTTCCTGTCTTTCTGCAGGATCCCCTCCTTCTCAGAACCATTGTGTGGGAAAGTCACACTGTGGGGAGTGCAGTTCTGCTTAAACTGCCTACTTTATTTCTATTAATACCTGGGTGCTCCATAATCAAGACCCTTCTCCTAGGCTTAAAAGTCAACGAGATTCACTCTTACATGTTATCTTTACCCAGGATTTTAAGGGAAGAGACAATGCAGCATAAAAATATGTACAGAAGGCAGTCTGAATGATCTGCTTTCATCAATGATGAGCATAGTTCAACAGAAGGAAAGCAATGGCCTTATTGAATCTTAACTATTTTTAATCTATAAATTATCTGATCTTCCAATAAACTCTCACAATAGATTCAGCATGGAAAAAAAATCTAATCATCTTTCTGAATTGAAAAGCAACTATTATTGATTACAATAATTTATATAT
>QLTV01002260.1:151218-203590 GCA_003457575.1 Thermophis baileyi
TATATAATTTAAAAATTACCGTAATCAACATACATGTATGTGCACGCGCACACACTCACACACTAATACTATTAGGGTTTAACTTCTAGGAAAAAAGTACTGACTCACTCATTCTGCTCAATGCACTTAAATAATTTGTTTCCTTTAGATACTACAGTATAGTTCAAGAAATGACTGTAGTAAACACTGTGCCACAGACATTTTGAAAGAGAGGTGTTTTTATGTTCATTCACATTCTCTCACAAAATGCTAATTTTATACAATAGACAGACTTGAGACTCAGGCCTCCTATTAATATTGCACTTAACCATATAAGTTTAAAATTTTAAAGTTCTAGTATTGATTTGACAAAGAACTCTAGATAAACAACAAGAAATCCAGGACATGTTTATAAAAACTTCTGCTATACCATTATGGTTACGATGCCAACTTTTTAGTCAAGTCAATTCTGTGAGTGGAACAGTTAGGTCTCTTGCTGGATTTCTCAAATATTACTTGCCCTTTTTAAATTATCCAGATATCCAGTGATATCCAGAGCAATAGCTTATTTCTGACCTGTTAAATTATATTAGCTATGGCATCTTGATGTTTTAATTACATACTTGTATTTTTCATTTTTATTATTAAACAATATTTTAAAGACCTGCCCTTTCCATTTCCCCTAAAATAAAATAAAATAAATATTCATCTAGGATGACAGCACTTGGGAGCTCTACGGAAACTGTACTGCAACACATTCATCCTCCAGTTACTCTATAATCTACCTGGCAAATTCTATCTGGCAAATTCAGAATATAAAATGTGTATCCTGGCATTTAAAAAGTCCCCTCCCCACCAGACAGTACATATATACCCCATAAATATATTTTGAAATGATCTGGAGCCTGCCCAAGAAAACTAATCTATAATCCATTGCTTCTGAACGAGAAGGAGGTTGAGACAAAGTAAAGAATGTGCAATGTGAGACAAGATCATACAATGGAAACATGCAAGTGAGTCACAAAAGCTTTCTTTGAAAAAAAACACAATTGAGAGCTAATATTTTTAGTCCTTTCTCAGCGAATTACCCAACAAAACGGCATCTAACGTTTCGCTCCATTTCCATCCCTCCAGCCCAGCTACTAACAACTAAAGGCTAAAGCTAAACTAAAAACCCTTCGAGTGCTTAAGATTCCTTACTCACTTGGACTCGTCATAAGGCGTCTTGCAGATGCAGTAAAGCTTTGTATCCTTCTTGGTTTCCTTTGAGGTAGTAGAAATCATTTTCTTTTTCTTGGATTTTGAAGAGGCAGACTCCTTCTCTTCCTCTCGCTTTCTTTTGTGGGATGAAATATAGGATGTGCCTGAAGCAGTGGAGGGAACACTGGAACTGGAAGGTGGTAGAGGTGGTGGCGGTGGTGGGGGTGGAGGCGGTGGTGGAGGTAGTGGGGGAGACAGTGCTGCAGCGGCTGCCGAAGCCGCTGCAGCAGCCTGGGCCTTTTCTTTTTCTCTCTTAATTTTACTTAGATCCTTCTTTAGTTCTTCCTAAAGAAAAACAGAAGCACAAAAGTAACCCACATAGATACTTACCTTACAATGTCAAAGGCTATCAAACATCTACAGAAAAGCCACAAGAGGGAGCCAAAAGTCTGTGATATTGCTGACTCTGCTTAAGAATACTTTTAGTTCTATTAAACTCAGTGAAATATGTTGACAAGAAAGAAGACTCAGACACTCTCAGGAGATATAGATCTTTTAAAGCCATTTATGGATGAGTATTTATTAAAATTGCAAGAACAGATTCAAGATGTCGGGTCAAAGCTAGAAAACAAAATTAATGAGCTTGTAAGAGAACTCCGGGAAGAAATTAAAGATCTGAAAGGAGATATGAAACAGATGCCAGAGTAGATACTATGGAGCATGGGCTGGAGAAGACTAATGCTATGTATGAGGCAGAGCTAGTCAAGATCAAAGATTTGGAAGCTCAGATTAAAGAATTTCAATTAAGATTTCATGGAATACCTGAACAACCAGGAGAAGATATCAGATCAAAGATGGTAAAGGTCTTGGCTCAGTTAACTAATTAAGGGGAAGGAGAGTTAGATTTGGATATGGATAAGACATATAGAATAAACTCCAGATTTTCTGCCACGAGAAAGCTACCAAGGGATGTTCTAGTTCAGCGGTCACCAACTGGTGGTCCGTGGACCACTGGTGGTCCGTGAGAAAATTTTGGTGGTCCACAGAAAAATTATTTGCATTTTTTATATTGCACTCAAATATAAACTTCGGCCCCTGGTGCGGGGCTTTGGGCAAAGGCTGGAGGGAAGCATCACTGGTGGTGAAGAGCCGGATGGCCTTGTTCCAGTGGGACTGCATCATGGCCTGGAACTGGCTGACCATCTCAGCCCGCTGAGCCTCCAGGCGCCAGTACCTGGCCTTGCACTCCCGCAGGTCTTCCATCTGCTTGGAAAGCCTATGCTTGTAGTCCTCAGTGAGGTGCTTCTGCTGAGCCTCCTTCTCGGTCAGATCCAATTTGAACTGAGCCAGCTGTTTTGCCAACTCTTTCTCATGGTGGCTGCTTAGCTCCAACAACTGCTTCCTGTTGGGGCCCTAAGGAGCCCGGGCGGGGGAGGCGAGGAGTGGCTGGGAGGGGAGGGGCGAGTAGATGCTGGCGAGACGCCCCTTGATGTGAATGACATCGAGTTGGCCACGCCCACCCAGTCACATGACCACCTAGCCAGGCCCACCCAGCCGGTCATTAGGCAGATCATATTAGTGGTCCGCGGGATTTAAAATTATGAATTTAGTGGTCCCTGAGGTCCGAAAGGTTGGTGACCCCTGTTCTAGTTCACTTCACAAGAAAAATAACAAGGGATCAGGTTCTGGATTGCCATTTTAAGTATAGATTGAAAATGGATAATACAGATATTATTGTTTTGAAGGAAATTCCTGTCAGAATTTTGAGAAAAATGAAAGCTTATGCTTTTCTTACTGATATCCTGAAGCAGAGAAAAATCTTATTTCACTGGGATAGACTAGAAGGGGTGATACTTACCTACCATGAGTAAAGATTTAGGCTGAATTCCATAGAGAAAGCTAAGGATTTTCTAATCTGATATAAGCTAATCCCTGACACATGTGGAAAAACAGGTATAGAAAAGAAGTTAGTGACTGACCAAGATCAAAACCAAGTGGTTATGCAAGACCTTAAAGTTGGCACTGAAAAGGTTTAAATTGGATAAAAAGTGCTATGGATTTGATTTTGTTAAAAATGAATTGGAACTTTCAATATGTGGCAATGATGAACATATTATTGCTAAGATTTATAAAATGTTATTGAAACTGAACTTAGAAAACGAACATGTAAAACATTGTATGATCCAGTGGGCAAGGAATTTTGGATATAATGTGATGCTTGAACAATGGGAAAGTATGTGGACGAAAGGTTTAAAATTTACACTAAATTATAATTTAAAACAGAATTTTTATAAGATGATATATCGTTGGTATTTAACACCAGGTAAGCTATCTAAGATATATAAAGGTATGTCAAATTAATGTTGGAAGTGTAAAAATAAAGGAGGAACTTTTTACCATCTATGGTGGACATGTGATAAAGCAAAAACATTTTGGAGTGTGATTCACACTCTAATACAGAAAATCCTGAAAATGGAGATAGAAATGAAACCAGAACTTTTCCTTTTGGGACTAATGGAAAAAGAACTGGAGAATTTTTTTTTGTTACTATATATATGTTGACAGCAGCAAGACTATTGTATGCGCAAAAATGGAAAGCCACTTTGATATCTACCATGGAAGAATGGATGCAGAAGTTGATGGAGTTGGCTGAAATGGCAAAACTGACTACTCTGATTAAAGAAAAGAACATAAGTACTTTTGTTTCCACATGCAAACAGCTTCTGAATTTCGTGCTTGATGTGGAAAAGAATGTAACTTTGACTTTGGGTTTTATAGATTAGATTGATGGATCTTTATAGAAATGACTTGTTCATATTATTATGGAAAAACAAAAAGCTGTGATTTGATGTTAATGCCCTATTCTACTGCAATAGAGAGTCGGAAGTCAATGCTTTTTCTTTTCCCTACCTTTCCTCACTTCTCTTTCCCCTTTCCCTTCCCCTCTCACTGCTCTTTTATTTATTTTTGTATTTTGCATTTTATAATACTTTATAACTTAATAAAAAATGTTTGATAAACCTCTACAGAAAAGCAAGTGTAGGGTTAGCAACTAGTCATTTCTGCAAAACACATAAGCTTTCTTGCTGTGAGCTTCTCAGATTTCTTCCACCCAAGACGACCTTGGCACTGAGCTCGTTACAGGAGAACAAGCTATCAAAAACATCTATATCATTAGCAATAAACTGATTCTGGCTTAATCGTGTGTGCAATAAATATTTATGCCGTTCAAAAAAATATTGGAGGCAAATTTATTAATACTGCATGCCAAATTCAAGTAGGTAATTTTGCATGAATCCAGCTTTTGTTTCTGCACCTTAAAGGAACAATAACTACGAAAGGTTTTAACTACAAGACAAAGGAAACTTTGAAAAGACATTATCCCAAATCCGAGCATCTGTCCCACTGCCATTCATTAACTACTAAAAAGGAAGAAAATAACATCATAGGATATCAGCACTGTTGCCAATACATTAATCCTCCAGTTGCTGGAAGCAACATCTGGTTTCTACCCTGGGCTACCAAGCGTTTCTTAAACTTTTTTTTTCTTTCAGGACCCCTTTCCACTTTTTAAAAATTATAGAGAACAACCAAAAGGATTATGTTTGTATGGGTTATACCGTATTTATCAATATTTACATTAAATGGACACACTTGCTGTCTCTACTGCTTCTCACAACTGTTTTGATGGGATTTTAATACTGTATTATTTCACAACATAGGCTAGCACATAATTAATGACAATTTTGGTTCTGACAGTGTTAGAAAGAATACTGCTTTTTGCACTCCATGTTCCACCCTACCCTTTGAAAGAAAGATTTGCACACACTATTAATGGTTCCCTTCTGCCCAACACTGCGCTAACTGACAGCTGTATCTCGCCTCTCACTCTCTGTGCTGGTAACACAGTGTGCAAGTACACAAACTATATCCTTCATCCTCTGCTCTCTGTCCATGCTGATAAGTCCAAATGCAGGCATGCACACAATGCTTGCCTGACTCCTGCTCTTTGGGCTGCTGGCAACTTGGCACACATAACTGTTCATGCAGAGCATCGTGCCCCCCCCCCACAGTTCCCTGAAGACGCACCATGAAACCTATGCATTCTGAAGCCCTCCCCTCCCCTTTGAATCCAAAGCACTGGAGAGTTTAATATTAACAACCAATTAGCAAAATGACTTCAAAGGTGACCAATAACCATCAGAATTAGGGGAACCATCTGTCTCACCAGTCATCTTCAAATTGAAGCCCAGGAAAATATAGTAAACTACACACTTAGGCATATGGGATTGGGAGGGCCTAAATATGCTGTTTTGTGGAAATGGACGTAAGCTGAAAAGGGCTAACTCTACTTTTTGCCTGTGGATGCAAAACAATAAATCAAAATATGGTGTCACGTCTCCAAGCACGATTAAGAATGATGATTTTACCTGCACTTCAATTTGCAGATCTTTGTCCAAAAGTGCTCTTTTCTTCAGTATTTCAGCTTTCAGCTGTTCCTTATGTTTGAAGAGTAGAGCAGAGAGTTTTGAAGCATTCTGTTTACTGCGCTTTTGTTCCACACTCTCTTCCCGTTTTCGTTTCTTAGCTGCCTGCTTTTCTTCTTTATCTATTTTATCCAGAATATATTTCATGACTTGGTTGCACACGATCATTCTGGTGAAGAAATACAAAGGATGTTAATTGAATAGTAATAATGGGGGGGGGGGGAAGACTGTCAACTAAATTTTATGCACCATAATACAGACTGTGTGGATGACCAAGTCAGAAGCATCAACTAGCAAGTTTGATCTAGTTCTTGTAAACCTATTACATTTTGTTTGGAGAAGCAGAGAATGGGAAAAGGATACATCAGACGTATGTAGTATTCCTGATTTATCAGTGGTTGCCTTACCAGTTAGATAACTGATCATTCTCCCTTTCTTAGTTTTATATTTTCATATTGTATAGTTGCTGACTTTTGCTGCTCTTGCTCCTCCTACTTCAGCAAATAGCAATTTAATTACAATTCAATTCACAGTTATTACTCCACCATGTAACACAGGGGTTTCAAACTCAAGGCCCGTGGGCCGCATCCGGCCCACGGGGTGCTTAAATCCGGCCCGTGGGGCTTGCCTGGAAATATCAAAGGACCGGCCTGCGGTGCCTTTGCCGGCCAAAATGGGCTGTGTGCGCCCCCCCGCGGCCAGTTTTCGGCCTCCAGCAGCACTGACAGCCTTTGACAGGAAGGAGCCTTAGATATGACTAAGTTACAGAGCTGCCAAGCTGGGTCTCAGTGATGACCCCACACACCTATCCAAATAGTCCAAATGTGGTATCTCCTGTGCCACTTTTTACACCTTACGTGCGTCTATATCTGTGCATTCTTATGTTAGCAATCTCACAATCATGTGGCTGGCCGGGAGTCATGACAGGTAATAAGTAGAACTCGTGTTGCTTAATTTTGGGTAACACATCTGCCCTATGAAATAGAATTCTGACATTGGGAGACACAGAAAAACGTTTCTCCTTTTCATTTATCTCTTAAAAATATAGGCTTAGATCTCTGAAACCATATGACGACACGTTTAATGGAAAAGGATGAGAAGGAAATGTTACTATTCCCTCTGGCAGTAGCTTGCACTCTGAAAATGTCTCCAAATAATAGGGAGGAATGTCTGCAATATGAAGGGTATTGAGTGAGAGTCAGTCAGTCAGTCAGTCAGTCATACAGAGCTGGAGGGAAAAATAAACGCAAATAATAACCACATTGTTCTTCTTTTAGGAAATGTTTCTGCTGGATCAGAAGAGCCCCTTCCATTTCCATTTAGTGTATGAGAACTCAGGATTCCACTTATTGTGGGAGTTATTATAACTGGTATTGCACTATCACATATTGCAGTGCAGTAGGAAACACTGGAAGACCTATACAATTAATACCTGGTTAATTACAATTTGCCTTACCGTTGATTCTCTTCACGCTCAGCAGGAGTTAATGTCTTTTTCTGTTTTAAGTGCTCTATCACAGCATTGTGTTTCATTACCACCTTGAAGACAGGGGGGGGGGGAAGGGAAATTCAATATATGAAAACTTCAGAGAGTACGAAATAACTCTTACAACCTACAAGTAACTCAAAATCTAAGCACCAAAGAGATTAAACTGAAGGTGGCCTTTAATTGCCACCTTAATTGCCATTGCAATTTGGACAAAAGGTATTCACTTGCCTTCCCCTGAAGCAAACCTGAAGAGTTCCCAAAAGGAGGAAGAAACGGTAGAGATGGAAATACCAGCTGCAGAGAAAACGTAGGGAAAGGAGGACCAAGGCTGGGAGTATAATACCCCTCACTTATACATATCCTCCCTTGGGAAGTGAAATAATTAAAAAAAAAAGCTATCAAAGAAAGGAATCGAAATAGACAGAAATGAGAAGATTTCTATAAGGAACACTATCTTAAGATCTTGGACCTAGGACCTAGTCCACCATCATGTTTAATGTTTCAGATCTCTCTCAGGATTTACCTTCCTCCAAAATGTCCTTGATCTACTTTCCAATAAAATAATCAGAAACTGACCACGCCCTTTGGGATATTTATCATTAAAATTTCTGCTCATTAGATTCTTGTCATATCCCTTTCCTTCCATAGATTTTTCAAGTTTTAAGAATATCCCAAAGAAAACGAAGAAAAAACAGGAAGGGGTTCAGAAGCGAGGTAACATTGATGTCCTAGAGCTTGGGATGAGATGGGAGAAGAATTTCTCCCACAGAAGACTATAGACTGGGGCGTTCAATGTTGGCAACTTTTATGGATTTCAATTCCCAGAATTCCATGCTGGCTGGGGAATTCTGGCAATTGAAGTCCATAAATCTTAAAGTTGTCAACGTTGGACACCCCTGCCATAGACATTTGATGGACTGTTCCCTGCTTCCTGGAGCAAAGGAGGGAAACAACCTATGCAAGGACACTTCCTTCTGCAGTAGGAAAAGTTGGACAATTTGTGTGATATATTTTGTACCTGAACATATTTTAGACTATTTGGCAATAGTCTTATCATATCTAGGATTCTTTTTCTCAAAATATATCCTTAATATTCTATAGTTGAAGAAAGTACAAAAGATGACTCTTACTGCAATCTGAAAGTCCAAAATTCTAAAGGCTAAACACAGATGAATTCTGAGCAGTCTTGATTACTTGAAGCTTTTTTTCAATTCTGCTATTTAATTTAGGACTGAGGAGAGCTTTCTGTTGCTGTTATTATTCAATATTTCGGAAAAGTTATGTTAAAGAGATTTAGATCGAACATCTCTTACTTTGACAAGGATAAAATAAAAGGTACATCACCAAGGATTTAATCCTCAAAAGCTCAATGATTTCTCCTTATCATACTTAAGCCAAAGATGAAGCTAAATTTAGAATAACCTCTCTCCAAAAGAATAATTAAACAAACGAACAAAAGAAAATCTCATTTGTTTCTTTTATAACATTCTCAGCCAATCTAAGCTAATTCTCCCATTTTTGAAAGTTAATTCAAGGGGTGAAGAAAGGATTCACTTTGATTCTAGTAAATGTAGCGATATGCCAACTGAGAAATAAAGTTTTGCTTTCCCTTTAAAACACTTTACCTGTTTTTGGATAATATCACTCTGATTAGAAGCCTGAAGGGAGTGTTCCCGTTTTATTTCAATATGCTGCTGTTTTTTCTTCTGCTGTTGCTCTCTGAGCTGCTGTACCCTCTGCAGTTGCTCTTGGACACTGGCTTGAACGGTTACTACATTCTGGATCTGGTGGGTTTGCACCGCGCTGGCCTGCTGAATCTGAATTGGTAATTGGAGCTTAATCTGCTGAGGCAGGCCACTCTGCTGAGCTTGAATCTGGGCCACCATATGGGACGGGAGCTGGGAAAACACTTGGACTTGTTGCTGAAGCTGCGGCACAGTAATGACCTTGGTCTGGGGGGGCTGAATCTGCAGCTGAGGGCGTGGAGGCGGTACCATGACTTGGTTGACAGTCGAAGCAGGTGACAGAGTTGGGACCTGGGATTGCTGGGTCTGGATCTGCACGGATGGATGTGGTTGGATCTGAACCTGCTGTGGGGCCACAGTCTGTACCTGAGTTGGCTGGATCGCCTGTCCTTTGGGAGGGGTCTGCAGATGCATAGTTGGCTGGGCTTGGTTCTGTACTGGAGCTAAAGGCGGACCTTGTGCAAGGCTCTGGGGTGGGGGCTGAGCCACAGCTGGAGTTATGGTCGATTGTGTTCTGGGTGGCTGTGCTTCAGAGGCGACTGCTGGACTTGGAAGTGAAGGTGGAATCTGAGCTTCAGGGGAGGGGTGGGTTTCAACTGGACATGGCGCCTGCCCAGTCTGGGTCTGTGCCGGCATCGCAGTCTGAGCTGAACTGCTTGGAGGCTGAGCTGAGACCGGAGTAGGGGCAGGCTTGGGCTCTGCAGGTGGAAGCGCTGGCGTTGGCTGTGTTTGGGTCTGTGCAAGAGATGTTTGCTTCTGTTCTCCTGCAGCTGGGGAGATAAAAGCAAGACTCATATTGACAGCTGCAAAGAACAGCTCCTCTGCCCTAAAAACATTCATTACCTAATACCCAGTGATCTGAAGCCTGAACCTGGTGTTTTTTGGTTTTTTTAGTTATAATTTAGTTTTATAAAAACCTCCCGACTTGGCAGAGATTCTGGGTTATGTACTATTAAAATCCCTAAAAACAGAGAACATGACATAAAGTCACAGTGGAAACGACATACAAAAACCAAACGGCACCACACACCAAACGGCACCACACCAGTCTATCCCAGAAGAGACAGAAGAAGCCAAGTGTCTAAAGATTAAACAGGCACCACGAGAGGGAAAGGATCCTTTTTAGGTTTCATCAGATGACCTTAGAGAGGACATGAAACATGCCTACTGTGTTGAACTTTACGGGACAGCCAAAAGTGGTGAGAGGCAGGCAGTCTCCCAGATAGTCAAACCCTAGGCTATGAATGACATTATAGCTGATAACCAACACCTTGAATTGCATCCAGGAGCTTACTGGTAACTAGCAGAGTTTGCATGGGTATTAGTTAGGTGTATCAAAGTGTGCCGATAGCTGCTTGCACCATTGCGTTCTGGATCAGTTACAGCTTGCAAGTGGTCTTCCAAGGACAGCATCATGCAAAGTAGTGATCATGAGATAGGATTCTCAGTCCAGCTACCCCATCCAGAATCAACAACCGAAAACCATCAGCACCAGAAGAGCTGAATATTCACAGCCACTTGGTCTTGTCAGAATTGAGCCTGAGCGTGTTCCTCCCCTTCCAGACCTGAACAGTCTCTAGATGCTGGGTTCATGACCTCAACAGCACCATCCTGAGTATCATCAGCGTACTGATGGCACCCAACCCTATGGAGGGCATCGCTCAATGGTTTCATTTGAATGTGAAGCAAGAAAGTCAAAGAGCATCCAACGGAGACACCCTGCAAGCCAGGAGCTTTGGTTCAGACCCTTTTCCTAGTTGTCCACACTGATTAGAACCAGCCATGGAGACAGGAGGAAAAGCACTGCAATGTTTTGCCTCCCACCCCCAGAAGAACACCATGATCAATGATACTGGAAGCTGCTGTGAGATCAAAAAGAATGAGGACAGTCACCTCACAGCCTTTCCTGGTTCCATCAGAGGTAATCAACGAATGTGATCAGTGCTGCCTTCTACGGTATGCTCTGGCCTGAAACCTTATTAAAACACATTTAGAGTATCTGTTTCTTCCAGAGCCCTCTGGAGCTGTGATCGGACCATTTTCTTCACAGCTTTAAAGAAAAAAGAGGAAAAAAAAAGCAAACCCCAACCAAGACAATTAAAATTGTCCAGGATGGTTAAATCCAGCAGCTGCTTCTTGAGGAGGGGAATGCACCTCTGCCTCTTTCAAGCCAGGCAGAACCTCCTGGTCTCTGAGGATAAATTAGCACCATATAGATTCATCCACATATTACCCTCACCCCCCCATCCCCAAGAGGCTTTAACCAGCCATGAGGGACATGGATCTAACAAACAAGTGGCCAGATCAACAATCATAAGGTTCCTGTCATGTTAATAAACAGGAGAAGTGAGATCACTGAATCCTAAGGCGACAAATCAGGGGCCTTGGGTCAGACCTTTCCAGAGCTATTAGCATCAACTGGAACCAGCCCTAGAGAAAGGAAGAAAACCATGAACTCTTCCTGCACCACGTACAGCCTGGCCCTAGTTTCTCACCATATTTCCCTATGCCTCTTACCCAGTGGTGGGTTTCAAAGTTTTTTTTTACTACCGGTTCTGTGGGCCTGGCGTGGCTTGGTGGGCGTGGCAGGGGAAGGATACTGTAAAATCTCCATTCCCACCCCACTCCAGGGGAAGGTTACTGCAAAATCCCCATTTCCTCCCGATCAGCTGGGACTCGGGAGGCAGAGAATAGATGGGGGCGGGGCCAGTCAGAGGTGGTATTTACCGGTTCTCCAAACTACTCAAATTTTCCGCTACCGGTTCTCCGAACTACTCAAAATTTCCGCTACCGGTTCTCCAGAACTGGTCAGAACCTGCTGAAACCCACCTCCACTCTCACCTTTTGGATAATAATATCTGCCCTATGTCAGTTGTCCTTCCCAGTCTCTTATCTTTTGTCCTCTAAAGACATCAGAATATCTTTAGCAGCCTATCAACCGCCTTCAGGCATCATTTATCACAGCCACATTCCCTGCTGCTTCTCAGTAGGTTCAGGGTGGCCAGGTTCTCACAAAGTTCTCACACACTTATTAGCAGTCTACACAGGGCAACTGCGAGGATCAGGTGAATCCAACCAAGCTTCTGCCACTCCAGTTCTCACCATGACACCACAAGCCATCTGTTTGTTAAGAGACCAGTCTGCTTCATCTGCAAGCCTTCATGTCACACAATATCTCCCATTCAGTTGTGCTACCCTCTTTTGGGTAGACCCTCAAAACTGTTACTGCTATCGGCTGAGAACTCCACCTCTTGAACCCAGGTGGAAATGCACTGAATGAAGCCAAGATCGCACACACAAAGGCCCGTTCCGCTTCCACTAGAACAGTGGTCTCCAACCTTGGCAACTTTAAGACTTGTGGACTTCAACTCCCAGCTTTGCTGGCTGAGGAACTCTGGGATTTGAAGTCCACAAGTCTTAAAGTTGCCAAGGTTGGAGACCACTGCACTAGAAAGTAGTCAAATCGTTTCTCCCACTCCTCCACAGGGCAACGTCCCATTCTTCTTCTACTCATATCTGAAACCTTCACTCCCCCAACCAGAGTGCAATCTAGCACTGCAACCCAAAGTCCACCCAAGGGCTCCCAAAACAAAAATAGTAACAGCAGCAAAAGCTAATTATTCTTCTGCCCAATAGTCATCCAACTTTCTCCCAATCATCACCTTGGGGGGGGGAACCCTAAACATTTTAAAGCTTGTATCAAAATGCTGATTTTCCTTTTTTGGTGTGGGGTGAGTGTTATGCATAAAAAGCATACCTGATATTGAGGTGGAAACTGTCGTGGAAGTGGTGCTGGCTGCTGTAGCTACTGTAGATAATGGGGTGAACAGAAAGCGCTGAATGGTACCATTTGGCATAGCGGCTTGCATCAGTTGCTGACCTGGACCTGGGATTACCGTCACACCTTGTGGGATCAACTGCAACTGCCCAGTTGTCTGACCCTGACCCTGAATTACTACAGTTAATCCCTGACTGCCACCCTAAGAGGAAGATAAGACAAAAAATACAAAGCAAAAGTTATTAATGTCAGTAAAAGAGCCAAGGCTGCTTTATGTTCTGAACTGCAACCCCATAAGAGTTAATATGGACATTGCAATCTGCACTGTCTACAATATAGATGTTTTCTAAAAGAAGAAAATTTCCTACCAATAGTCATAGCATAAGCCCGTGAAAATTTAAAACTGAAAGGAGAAACTTTGATATCATGATGTGAATCTCTTTAACATCTCACAACTTGTGTTTCAAGCACCCAAATGCACTGAAGAAATGCATACAGTGTGCAAAAAGCAGAGAATTGAAACTAAAGAAGATGAAAAATATCTCTAAAATGAGGATAAAATTTATAAGCACTCTGTAGTTTCACTTTATAATAAAATTTACCACTTGAAAAGAGCTATAGTCTTTTTTCTGAATACATGGTTCATTCTAAACAGCAGGGCAACAATTCCCCAAACCCCATTTTGCAGCTTCTGGAGAGATTCTGAAACCGTGCTGCTGAAATTCAGTGGTATATCACTGAATGCCGAGTTCTCTCTGCCTGAGGCACTCCCCGATAAAGGTATCTTTTTTGGTGTGCTTATTGTGATCTTTTGCTCATTACAGGGGTCCCCTTCTCCCAAATCATGACTGCTTACCTGTCCTTGTGTGAGCTGTGTGAGCTGCGCCATGGTAAGCTTCACCTGTCCCTGTTGAGGCCGAGGAGGATGTGGTGGAGTGGCTGGTGGCTGCAGGTGCTGTGAAGGTATTCCTGCAGTTGTTGACACCTTTTGGCTGGCAGAAACTGTAGTAGGACTAGACACGGCTGTTGACACAGGCTGACCTCTGATGATCTGGGTGACCACTTGTTGTGTTTGGCCTGTATTAACATATCAGAGGATTTTACAATCTTTTGGCCAGTCGCTCTTATTAAAAAATTAACCCACCCAATCATTAAAAAAACTGCATTTTTCTTCAACAGTAAGATCCATTAACCAGAAAAATCAACAGTACACTGTTTAACAGAATCAGAGTTGGTTTCTTCAAAGGGCTGAAAATAGTTTATATTGTCACACAGTTAATAATATTCCGATGAATTATTTTTTTTTAACGTACTGAATGCAATTGTTTATAGTACAGAATGTACAGAAATGTTCAATTTATTCTGATGCTCCGAGGGGACTTAGGAATTGTGTATCTCAAACAGACCTTCCAATGCTGCAAGGCAAATGTTTTTGAAACAGTAGAGACTTTTAATAACCTTTTGTGAGTGATGTTAACTATTCAAAAAAGAACAAAGATTGTACTAGCATGAGTTCTTTGCCTGAGCCTAAGCATCAGTTTTGATCCCATTTGATTCAAATGGGAAAAAGGAACTATGTATTACAAAATGCAAGCGGCCATTTAACTTTTAGTTCTGGTAAGAGTGATTGAATCTAAAGCTCTTAAGTGTTATCAATTATTTAAATACAAATCCTTCAACCTGGACACGTTTGAGTAAGTGGGAATGATACAGAAGAAAATTCAAAATGGAGAAACAAACCACAACCTGCACACACTGGAAATTATTAAAAAAAATAACCTACTGGTTGGAATAACACCTTGCTGTACTACTACAGGTGTTCGGATGATGGTCTTTCCTAGAGCTGACTGCTGAAGAGGTGCTCTTATGACCGTCATTCCAGGCCGAAGAGGTGTCCCAGGCATTACCTGTACAAGTTACAAACAAACTGTTCAACTTTTTCTTATCCTGCAAAGAACAGCAGATATGCCAAAAGTAACTTACATCTATCTATCATATCTCTCTCTCTCTCTCTCTCTCTCTCTCTCTCTCTCTCTCTCTCTCTCTCTCTCTCTCTTATATATATATATATATATATAGATTTAAAATTGTGTAAGGGTACAAAACAAAGCTATGAAAATAAAATACTCTTCACGGAAGCCACAAGAAAGCTTTTTAAAAATCAAACTGCATTTTTTCTATTTAAACCTCTCTTTTGTTCATACCCGAACACTTTTTTTGCATATAGCTTCATTCAACAGCAGCAGTAACTGCAGCATCTCTCCCCAAAATGACAGCCAGTTTATGATTTAAAAAATGCAAATGACATATTTTCAGACATTTCATATCTGAGTAAAGCAATCTATCCCGGATATCCTGACAGAGTAACATCTGAATCATATGTCACCCAGAACTGCCAGTCATTATTGCCCCTGGTCAACTGAAGCAACCAAAAAGACAGGATTTCAATGTATTACAGTACTAATTAAAAGATAAAAACTGAAATCATTCCAAAGTCACTCAAACAGGTCCTATATTATCCTAATAGAAGAAAGAGTGAAACTTACTTGTGAAGCACTTGTTGTACAAACAGTCCCTGTATTATTTGGCCTAATAGTTACAGTTGCTGTCCTTGGCTGGAATGAAGTAAATGTTTGTTGGTTTGCTCCAGTAGTTGATGGAATGATGCCCAACACTTTTTGCTGCACCTGAACTACGCCTATTGGGAGAGCAATGTATTTATTAATTTAAAAGCGCTGCCAAGTCACAAGATAACACACATATAGTTTAAAATGCTACTCTGATGGATTTAAAAAAAAAAGATTCCAACTTTTAAAAAAACCATATCACAAATGACAAGGATTAGACTTGTGAATTAAATAACATTTCGGCTGAACAAATCTATCCTGCATTCGTAATGTTGAATACAGCGAATACAAACATTTAATACTTTTTGGTTGTTGTTTTTTTATGCCATCAACCACGGTGTCCTTCTGGACAGGCTTGGGAGTGGGAGGCACTGTGTTACAGCCTCTGTGGCCAGTTTTAGTCTGTGTTGTAGGAGAGGAGAGGTCGAGACCTAAGGCCCCTGCAACGTGGGATGCCCCAGGGCCCTTATCGCTCTTTTTTAACATCTATATTAAACCGCTAAGGGAGGTCATCAGTGTGGTGTGTGGTGTCATCAGTATGCTGATGATATCCAGTTATATATCTCCACCCCTAGCCGGACAGCAAATGCTACGGTGGTGCTGGTCAAGTGCTTGGAGGCTGCAAGGGTCTCGATGGGGAGGAACCAGCTTTGACTCAAACCTAGCAAGATGGAATGACTTTTGAGTTTTTGGCTCTCTAGGTCCAGATGACATTTAATCTCTGACTCTATATGGGGTGGCATACCCCCCCCCCAGACTGAGTTGGTTATGCAATTTGTATCTCTTAGACTCATGGCTCCCACTTGAGGATCAGGTGGCAGCCATTTGGGGGGGGGCATTTGCATCTGCTGTGCTGTGCCCTTCCCTGGCCTGGAAGCCCTTCCTCACACAGGTCACTCATTGTAATGGACCATGGGGATGACCTTGGGAATGAGGGAGAAAGGTTGCCTAGGGAACAATTAGACAAATGGGGGAGGAGCCCACAGTCACTTAACAGTCATAGAAAGATACTCAGGAAGGACCTGACTTAATTGATCAGACATTTAAAAGTGGTGGTGGGAATTTTTGCTTGCAAGATTCTATTAATGCAGCCTTACAATAAAGTAGATTTAGCTCACCTAGTCGTGTTTCCTGCCTGGTTTACCTGAGAGGGCTGACACTCATATCTTGGTCACTTCCTGCTTTGGATTACTGAAACACCCTCTATATGGAGCTGACTGCCCTTGAAGACCACACAACTAGTCCAGAATGCAGCGATAGCACAGTGATGGATGCCCCTAGGTTTATCCTTTTAACACCTATGTTGCGCAAACTGCACTGGCTTTCAGTTTCCTTCCAGGTGCAATTCAAGGTGCTGCTTATTATCTTTAACGCTGTATATGGCACAGGGCCAAGTTACAACAAATAACAGAATAATGGAGTTGGAAGGGATCTTGGAGGTCTTCTAGTCCAACCCTGTGCTCAAGCAGGTGACCCTATACCATTCCAGACAAGTGGCTGTCCAGTCTCTTCTTAAAAGCCTCCAGTGATGGAGCATCCACAACTTCTGCAGTTACCTGCAGGAGCCCTCTTCCTAAGGGCAACTACCCATCCGACCAATTCAGATAGGGTGGACATACTCCTAGTCTCTTCCCTTAAACATTGCCAACTTGTGGGATCAGGAAGTGTGCCTTTTCATAGCCCCTGCCCTATGAATTGCCTTCCCCTTGAAGTTCAGCAGGCCTCTACCTCCTAGCTTTTCAAAAAGCATTAAAGACCTGGTCTTAACCCCAAGTGCTAGGACAGGGTGAGATGGACGAGAGGATTTAACCAAGGGACTGTACTTTGGAAGTTCAGCTTTAATACCAGGTTTTTAAAATTTATGGTATTAGAAATATGTGTATTACATTGTTTTATTATTGATGTTGTTTTAATTGTGATGGGGAGGCACCCAGAGTTTGATATAAGACATAAATGTTACAAATAAATAAATCAAAAATAATAGACAATAGCTAAAATTGATTTCATTCATGTTTAAAGATAATAAAAATTAAATATAGTGAATGTGATTATTTTCCAGTAGTACATGTAATAACAAGATTAAAAAATTACAACTTGGGCCTTTAGTCTGCTACTGGCTTCCTTTAATGTGTACCATGGATAAGTCGTATACTGACACTGATTTTAAACACTAACTATGTTTCTCACTTCAGACTGTGAAAGACAACTGCATGGGAATTTATAGATGCCAATGTGAACAAATGCCAGTCAGAGAAATTGAACAAGATTATGAACAAATCCCAAGTAACCTTCTCTAAAGAAAGGTCATAGATAATTTACTAGAAAACCCCCAATTAAAAAAAAAAAGAATTTAGTTTTTCATGACATTTTCCTACCTCCTTGAGTAGCTGGCACATTAACAGCAACTATTTTGCTATTTGCAGGAAGAGGCAGCTTTGTAATCACTTTGCCCGCCATGGTTACTGGACTGCTGGCAATCTGGAAAGTCTGACCACTGCTAGATATGGTGGTTGCTGATGTAGCAGCCGTGCTGGTGGCTAATAAACCAGAAATTGGGGCCAAAAACAAAAAATAACAAAAATTCCCAATGTATATGTGTAGATTTCTTTTGACAGTTAACTCACATCAATAAATCAATCAATAGCAACAATGTTTCTATTTCACTCTTCTGCCCAGATGACATCATCATTATATAGTGCAGCTGCATTCACCTGGACTTTTAAATACACAGCCTTCATTAAAGAAAGGCTAAAGAATCTTTTTTAATTAGAGTTGGAGGACAAGACTAAGTTTTATAAATCTATGGATGTGATAATGCATAAAAACATTTTCAATATTTATTACTACATTTAAATACCAATTCTTTGGGGTGTGGAAGTCGTTGGAACAAGCTCCTTGCTGTAAGACCTTGTGGCAAGTCAAACCCGATATATAAATTAACAGCTGGTTGAAGCTTACGAACTCAAAAGAAGATAGCTTTCCCTCAAATAATTTTCTCCACAAATGGTCATCCTGTATTTTTCCCGAATTCAATAACAGAGGAAGATATAATTGAAAGCAGGGAGTGGTGCGGTGGCCTAGAGGTGGAGCTCTCGCCTCACAATCAGGAGGCTGTGAGTTCGATCCTAGGTAGAGGCAGATATTTCTGTCTCCGGGCACACTGAGAATATATCTGCTGGAAAAAACCTCCACATTGACGACAGAAGGGCATCCAGCCAGTAGATACTCAGCTTCATTCAGTTGCTCAGACTCCATCCCACAAAGGGATTATGGGGTCGTTAAAAGATGATGATATAATTGAAAGCAGGCAACTATGCAGGAGGAGAAAATAACTGAACTAGTGACAGCCACTTTGGTTTGTGTAGTGGTTAAGTTAAGTGGTTAAGGTGCTAGAAACCTGGAGACTGTGAGTTCTAGTCCCAGTTTAGCCACGAAAGCTGGCTGGGCGACTTTAGGCCAGTCACTCTCTCTCAGCCCAACCCATCTAATAGGGTGGTTATTCTGGGGAATATAGGAGGAGGAAGGAGTATCAGCTATGTTTGCCAGCTTGAGTTACTTATAAAGTAAGTAATAAAGGAAGGTAAAGCATGAGAAAAGGTGAAAGTGTCACCTTACTTCAAGGGAATGAGGCAAGCACATCATCCCTACCCTCCTCTTGTTCTCTGCCACATGCAGAAGATGAGTCTGCAAGGCGGGGCATCTCTATCCTTTCTCTATCCCTATAGAATCTTCATTACAGACTTTCACCCTTAACACATGTTGGGAGGAGGAGAGAATGCGATGCCCGATGCCTTGTAACAGGAGCCACTGAAGTCAGTGGGGCTTACAACACAGAATCAGCATACACAACATTCCTTGTGGTTTGTTGCCCAGCACAAAGAATGTATTTCCTTGTTGCAAAAAAGAAGGGGGGAAATCCTCAATATCCCAAGGATTTGTTCCCATGGGTTATATCCCAATTTAATGGAAGAAACTAGGCTGTACACCCTCAGCATCCCTACTTTGAATTAAAACCATCATACAGATAGCAATAATAGTTACGTTTGCCGAGTTCAGAATTCTGCTAAGAATCTCCTTCCTTTTAAGAATGTGTACAGGTAGTCCTCAACTTACAATCATTCATTTAATGACTATTCAGTGTTATAACGGCACTGAAAAAAGTGACTTATGACCGGTTTTCACACTTATGACTGTTGCAGTAGGCCCATGACCACATGAATTCAGGCCCTTGGTAACTGGCATGCATTTATGACAATTGCACTGTCCCGGAGTCATGTAATCTTGCCAGTTGGCTTCCGACAAGCAAAATCAGTGGGAGAAGCCAGATTCACTTAATGACCACATGATTCACTTAAGAAATATATCTCAGCGTGATCCATTAAAGGCAATTTTTAACTTTCCCAGCTGGCTTCTGACCAGCAGAGTCAGTGGGAGAAGCCAGATTCACTTAATGACCACATGACTGACTTAACAAGTGAGTCTCAGCTTGATCCAACAAAGGCAATTTTTAATCTCTTGTAAGCAGTATACAAATATATTATGCTGACAAAACGCACTGCCAGCATACACAATTGCGGAATCCGTTTTTGGAAGAACACTCTAATTAGGTTTAATAATTCCAGGACGCAGACTGCACCAATCACACAATCGTCTTCAGGGCAGTTAGCATGATGGTTCTGCTTTTCAGCTGACATCTCCAGGAGAAGTTGTGCGTAAGGAACTTTCTGAGCTGCACTGTTCAGGTGACGGCAATGCCAGGTTATGCAAACAGCAACTCCGTAAAACTATCTCTTAGGTGTAGCCCCCTCAGCAGCTCCCCGTAATTCCAAAGACCATAGCTGGCACCCCTGGTATAAGTAAGCTCCAATATTGTAAATAAAAACTTGTTACTACAGATCCAAGTTAAGACAACCCACGGAGAGTATATTTTAACTTTACCTGTTGAAGGCTGGCCTTGTTTAACCCAGGTAGCAAAAGTCTGGTGGAAATTCTTGTTCTGCTGGAATGTTACTGTAGCTGGAGATCCCATTTTGGTGGCCAGCACTACTTTGGCTCCACTGGGCATGGAGCGTGGTAATGGGCCTACTACAACTTTCTGAGGAGTGGAGACTGTTGTCACAGCACTGCTAGTAGTAGTAGCAGCTGTAGCAGCTCCACACACGACAGGCACCTGCTTCTGTTGTTCCAGTCGCTTCTAAGAGAGTTAAACATCATGATATCACAAAGAACAGCTTCCATTCACCCATGCAACTGTACCATCGTTCTTATCCCAAAATAAATACAAAGGTGGACAACATTTGTAATTAAGAGATGTACAGGGAAGAGGGACAAAAAAAAGCAAGGTCGTATCATGCATATGGGCAAAATGTAGTGGGTTTTGTTTTTTTGGAGGGGAGGGGGTGTATTTTTCTATTTCGGCAATCATACCAGACATGGTCCCAAGAATAAGAAAAGGTAGATTTGAGATCTGGCCTAGAAGTTGCCCATCCCTTATATAGACCAGGCAAATTAAGGCTGAATTTCATTTATATTTTTTGGAACCAAGCACTATTATCAACATTGTTAACTCTCGACTCTTTTTTCTGCTATGTTTTCAAAATGGACTGTGATGTATGTATGTGTGTATGTGGGTATGTGTGTGTGTGGATAGATAGATAGATAGAGACAGTATATATATGTGTGTGCGTGCGCATGCATGTATGGTTATATACTTATTTTCTTTCCAGAGTAGGCATTAGAATTTCATTTTTTAATGTGTACCAGTGTGTTCACACAAAAAAAAGTGACAATAAAGGCTATCTTATCTTATCAAATACAGCTGGACAATTATGTAAATATGCAAATACAACTGTGTAAATGTGCAAAAGATAAGCTCACTCACATCATTCTTCAGGACATTCCACTAATTTGAGATAAAATATTTTATAAAGAAAAGCCAGCTATAATGGACACATTGCCATTACAAGTTTTCAAATGACTATTAGAATACAGAAACTGTTATCCACTGAAGTCCTGATCATATGAAACCTGCTATATTGTAATATAGCAGCTAAGAAACTGACCTACAAAGAATATCCCTAGAGTTCCTTCTTAGATTGGTAGAATTTCTGTAACTTGGCACTTTGAAACTCGAATTTTTGTAGCACCGCTGAAGAGTGCTTTAGGATGGCATTCATGAAAAGCAATAAATATTTCCATAAGTTAATTAATTCCGGCCTGCCTGAGATCATAGATACCTAGTCGTGGTTTTTGTCAAAGGATCCCCAAACCTTTAAAGCAAATTTTCAGCAGCAGTCAAGAGTTGTTCAAGTTGGGAGTCCCCGGCCAGTATTTGAGAAGCTTTCCATACAATTCCTGCTTCTCTTCCTCTTGTATCCAATTCCCCATTCACCACTTGTAAGAAAAAGCACTGGCACCAATTTTTTGGTAGCTTTCTAAGAAAGAATGTGTGAGGAAAGAGAAGCCCTCAGATGACTTTTGAAATTCTACATCTGGGGTCCTCTTTTGCATGGACTGGCAGCATCCACGTCAGTTGGCACTTTTTACTTGAGAGAATTCCTCCACAGAACATCCAATTCACCAGATTCCACAACATGGCAGCTCTGGATCCAACCCATTGTAATATGCAGTGCTTGGAACACTCTGCGAAGTCTTTTATTATGACGGTGAAAGTAAAAATTTTAAGTATTCAATCAGGGGTGTTTTTTTAAGTATCAGAGTCCGATTATTTAAAAAATCCTCTTATTGGATACTACATTTTTTTAAGACAACAGGGCCTGCAGTTATTATGTAAGATTTTAATTGGGCATTATTATTTTATGGCATACTACAGGCACTTTGGATAAAGCTGCAATTCTAGTTAACTGAGATGACAGAGACTTTATCTTGAACAACTGTTTGAAAGCTGCCTAGCATCGCTGTGAGCGAGTAGGTGGCTATATAAATTTTCTAAAATAAGTAAAATAAACAAACATACGGATCCAGAAGTTAACACAATCCTCTGTGCTATTAATCTAGTGGATTGGACCACTATCAGGCTAGAGAAAACTGCCACAGAGATTACAGAAGGGAGAGTTTAGTAAATGGTGAACACCTCCAGGAAGGCAAGGCATTCCCTTCTCAGTAGGAAAAACATGGTACGCTTCCACTTAAAGAAGCCATCACTTGATCTTTAGAGAACATTTCTGAGAATATGCGTACAGCTGCAGTGACTTCTGAAATGAAATGGGTTCTCTGACTCTCTTTCAGACAGGATTCAGGCCCAGATATGGAGCAGAAATAGCAAAGCTCGTCCCTGTCTGTATGGGATGAAGTTGCATCAATAAACAAACAATAGCCCCGATCCCAACTGGACAAGAGAAGTAGCAAAGCTCGTGACCCGGTGTCTACGTAGATATGGATAGGAAAAAACTGTTTCAGACTCCACCCTAGCAAAATGTAGTGGCTGTTGTATTAGGAAGCTAACGATACAGAAATTAGTTCTCAATGGAGGTTGTGCTACCCCAGACAGAGCTAACTTGCAGTCTGAGGGGTTTTCGGGATCCCCCCAGTAGTAGATAATAGCCAGGACTTTTGCATAATTGTATTTGATGCATCAACTGTGGTCATTCTTGAATAAGGAGGCATAGTGCCTATTCAGTCCTGCCCTTGTCATCATCTACCTAGATTATTGCAATGATTTCTAGATAGGCTGCCCACCTGTCCATCCAGTATGAGCTGGAAGAGAAGGCTCCTAAGGTCTCTTCTCCAAGGGAATGCCATCTACAGGGATTCTTAAAACAGTTCAGCTTTTTCAGTGATGGCCGCCCCTTGCTTGGAATAGCTTGCTCCCGATAGCAGAACAACCTACTCTGTTGGATTTCTGAAGAGATTTTAAAACGTAGCTTCTCAGGAAACCATCTGAGGGTAATGAGAACACCTTTTTCTTGGCTGGTGCACTCAGGGGAGGTTTATTGTTTGGGGCAACAGCTGGCACAAATCTGAAAATTTTATCTTCCTTACTTTTATATTAGTTTAATCTAATATACCAATCATTGATCAAGCTGACTTATTGATTTATTATTTAGATTGTTATGATTTGTTTTCATGTAGTTGCTTGATGTAAGCTACTGAAAATTAAGTGACATACAAGTTGTAGGAAGATTATGAATCAATTTTGTAAACAAAGGCTTCTGAAAATCTGATATATACTTTTCTGTGTGTATATGCATGCAAGGATACCCATACTATTGAGTGGTTTCTGACACCTGAAATCTTTTATTAATACGAACAGATAGTTCTAATTTGTGTTGCTATACTGTAACATTTAACTAAAAGTTGGTATGAAATAGCATGTCTTCTAGAGAAGTAAGGTCTGAACACTTTCCTAGAGTGTTTAAAAGAACTGTTTTTTTATGTCCTTGTCAATAAAGCACATGAAAAGAGGGTTTTTTAATTAATCTTTTTTCCCCTCCCATTTTGCTTTTGCTATTATTGCTTGTTTTGTTCATGAATGCCAAATCCAGCAGCATGTGTTCTGTTTCATTTTATATTAATACATAGCCTGACTTGGGTGAGCATTTCACTTGGAAAAGCGAAATGGACATAACATAAAGAACCAATGACATGTAAGAGGAAAAGCAACTGTTAAAAAGAAATTTAGGAAAATGACAGAGTTAATTACCAGACAGATGTCAGCCTTGGGTGCATGTCTCATTCACAGCAGATTAATTCTGTATCAAAGGTTATATAAATATATCTAAGAAACCCATTTCCATTCCAACATAGAAGTGTTTCTAATTGCATACTTGGTAGAAGGCCAAAAGTTACATTCACCAGACCCTGCCAAATTGGATATTCTGTCAACATCTACCTTAATAGCTTTGCAACAGAAATTTTGAGACATACAACCCTGCGGAAAAGCTTCCACATGAAGTGTAATGTAAGCAAGTACAACAAATGTCAAAAATCTGAAGTACCAATTTAGAGTCCCACTATGGAGTTTCATATAGTTTTACTCATAAGAAAATGTTCAAGGAAGACACAGTTCCATGCTAATTTGCTAATTGTACATAAATGCAAACTTTTTACAGGTGGGACTTCTAAAAGGCTATCCCACCTGTTGGGCAGCCAATCGTTGCTGTTTGAGTTGAGCCTCCATTTGAGCCTTGAACTCCTCTGCCTTCTTCTGTTCACTAACCTTAGCCTGTTGTTCAACTGCCTGGGCCTTTTCCTTCTCCACCCTGCAAAAGAGAAGTATAGAAAATACCGAGCATTATCAAGGAATTACAATGTTTATATCAAGAGAACTAATTTCCAAGCTATTAGTACAGTGCATCTTAAGTTCCTGAAATTTTCAAATGTCAACATGATCTAACCTTATAAATTATTCTTCCTTTTGAAATAGTTTATGAATGCCCTTAAACCTGGTCCTCTGCAAGTCTAGAGGAAACTTGGATCTAATGAAAATTTCCTGCTGGGAGAAAAAAAAGGAATGTCTCTATGTAGCCTATGTTTCCCTATGTAGCCCCAGGTTGCTCTTCCTACGCCATTCCCATGACAAGAGAATTGGAGAATTCCAGTCATATCCTTTAGAACCAACTGTTGACCATCTCTGAATCTAATTCAAGACATTGCCTGCAATATCTGATTTGTTTTCTGCTGCATTGGCTGAACTATTTTAATGTCCAGATGACAGAGTTTACCTAGATGAAACAATGGATGATATATCCTTAGTAAGTGAAGTAGGGGCTTAAAGCTTAAAAACTTAAAAGATCTTAAAAAGCACAGAAGAAAGGTGCCCAAACTGAGACTGAGGAAGGCAACCCAATGCATCAATTCTGATTAGCACCAGATAATACTGTTATTATAGTAGGACTTATGGTACTCATTGTACGACAAATATGGAAGGACTTTCGGTTAAAATAAGCCCGGCAACTCCTAAAAGCAGCACAAAGAAATGAAGGCAAAGAAAGTCATAGGATATAAAGCTACAAAATGCTATCATTACTTATTTATTAAATTTATATGCTGCCCATTCCATTAATAAGGCAAATTTTGATCTCATGATGAGATAAATGGAAAGGGTAGGGATACTGAAATTTGGCAAGTTTCCAACTTTTCAAAATTTGATTTTCTTGAGTACAAACAAGTTTTAAAAAAAGGAAACCTGGAAAAACTAAACAAGATTTTGGACCCGAGTAGAATTACCACAAAGCTGGGGAAAGAAAGGGTATACAAAAGAAATTAACTATGCAAAAGAATGAATAGAAATGAAGAAATAGGAAACCAAAGTGACTGTACAGTTTTATTAACTAGAATCAGTTTAACAGCCTCAACAGCTATTTTTTTTAGCATTACATCCATTGAAATGAAGAAACAACGGTTATCAAGAAGGGTATTTTTTTTCCTGTTTGTATTTCCTGAACTGCACTTACAGTTCTGTGATTTTTCTGAAGTTTCACTTTGTTAAACCAACTGGCATAACTCAAATGCATTCAAATATTTACCTCGGTATAGCTAGAACAGGTTTCAGTTGTCACCTTACCTTTCAGAAAAAGCTTTTATCTCCCATAATTCCAACTCCTCCTCTGCCACCCAGGTTTCAATGATGACTGGTCCTGTTTGCTTTGGTGTTTCTGGCCTTTTGGGCCTCAAAGCACTCGATCTAAGACCCTTCCTCTGAGGGGTTGGCGTTTCTGACAAAAAAGCGACGTCAATCAATTCTCAGTTACATATCAGTATGAACATAGGTCATGCTCGTCCATCTAGGTTATTTGTGTATTTTATACATATGTTTACCTTTGGGGGCCTCTGGAACACCAATAGGACAAATAATTTTCCGTATGCAGTACTCTGATCGAATCCCATATGGTCCAACATCTCTCCGTTTGATTATTTCAGTTGTTGTAATTTCCATTTCTGATGTTTCTAGAAATATATTTGCAGATTCATTCACCAATGTAAAAAGACATTACCACAAATGTTAGCTGAAATTCTGGAGTTTTGGTTTAAAAGCTGCACATATAGTTTGTTTTAGTATTATGTGCAGACACCTCTACCCCCCCCCCAAAAAACCCACCCCTCTACGGGTACTTCACATTTAACCTCCATTATTGATTAAGAAAGTTTTAATCAATTGTGCAGTATGTCAGGATACTCTTTAAAAGTTTGTAACTTCAAGCTTAAGTTACTGATTAGGTGAACCTCTTAATGAAAGTGAAATGAAGTACAGAAATGTGACTAATATTACTGGATTTTATATGTAGTCCTCAACTTACAACCATTCGTTTAGTGATCATTCAAAGTTACAACAGCACTGAAAAAAGTGATTTATGACCATTTTTCACACTTACGACTGTTACAGCATCCCCATGACCACATGATCAAAATTTGGGCCCTTGGCAATATATTTGAGAGTTGTACTGTCCTGGGATCATGTGATCACCATTTGCAACCTTCCCAGCAGGCTTCCAACAAACAAAGTCAATGGGGGGAGGGGGGGGAAACCAGATTCGCTTAACGACCAAATGATTCACTTAATAATTACAGTGATTCACTTAACTGTGGCAAAAAGGTCATAAAATGAGACATAAATCATTTAACAACTGCCTTAGCAAGAGAAATTTTGGCTCAATTGTGGTTGTAAGTCTTATATTTATTTGATGAAAATAGCTGCATGTTTTGAACGTAAGATCTTTAAGATAATATGCAGAATAGCCATAATTTTAAACAATAGTTAATAATAATTAAAGAGTAACAGAACAGGAAAAAAAGAAAAGTCTACTGCAATTTCTAACTGCAAAAGATTAAAATGAATGAGAAACAGAAATGTCTTTTCTACCAGGCCAGAAAATGAGTAACTCATTGACTAATTCAGAACTCTTGCCTTCTATGGCCCCTGAACCAACTTCAAAAAACTTTTGTAAATAGTTGAGATCTATGTCAGAAGGAATCTATAGTAGCCTGCTGCATTTGGAGGCAAGAAAACATCTGCACGGAACTAGAGAAAAAAGGGAAATGCTTTTTAATATTGTCATGCCCAAACAAATTCTGCTCTGGAAAAGTTCACTGACAATGATCAAGACTCAATCCCAAACTCCATGGTATTCTCACTCAGTATCTTCTTGCAAATGTTAAGCAGTGCAGGTTTATCAATTAAATGTCTAATATATTAAAAATGAATCCACATTAAGCAGTATTCTCTTACAAGCAGTCTATACATGTGGAGGCTTACAATTAATTAATTAAATCTTTATGCCACCCATCTCCCCTACAAAGTGACTCTTGGGCAACTTACGTTAAAACAAGTAAAAAATAATTAAATTATTAAAACATTAAAAACTACCGTGTTTCCCCGAAAATAAGACAGGGCCTTATATTTTTTTGAACCCTGAAATATGGCCTTGGCCTTATTGTCGGGGGGGGGGGGGGGGACTTCTTTTTTTCACAGTAGGCGGGGAGCATGGGACTGTATGTCCCATCGCCGCCTCCCCTCCCTGTTCTTGGCGCGGCCGAGCGGCTGGCCCGCCACCACCGCCTCGTGGAGGAGGACTCTGCAAGGCTTGTTGTGCCATTGCATGCACGAACTGCAGGACTGCCGCAAGCTTCATCCTACCGGCACAGCTGGGGTCCTGCCGCCATTGGTGCATGCAACGGCACAACAGGCCTTGCAGAGTCCTGCTCCACAAGGCAGCGGCGGTGGCGTGATGAGTCTCACAGAGAGTCATTTCTGGCAGGTGGGACATGTTGGGCCGTGAGACGCGCGTCCTACCTGACACTTGTAGCTCCGTCACATTCCTCGGCGTTGTGTCCAGAGAAGCCCATTGTAAAAGAAAACTTCTCGCGAGTTCAATCAATCTTCGTAGGACGTGCGTCTCATGGTGGGGCGCAATTTGGAGGTGGCAGTTCGGGCGGGGCGGGCCGCGAGATGCGCGTCCTACCTGGGACTTGTAGCTCCGTCGCGTTCCTCACCGTTGTGTCCAGGGAAGCACATTGTAAAAAAAACCTCGCGAGTTCGAGAAGTTTGAATGAACTCGCAAGGTTTTTTTTGCAACGTGCTTCCCTGGACACAACGGCAAGGAACACGACGGAGCTGAAAGTCTCGGGTAGGATGCGTTTCTCGTGGCCGAACACATCCCTCCCCAACCCAATTGCAACAGCAGCCTGGCTGTTTCCCTTCCCTTCCCCAGCCTCCCTTGCGTGAAGTTTGCCAGCCAAATACCGGGGAGGGGCTGTAGTATCCCCGCCACCGCTTAGGCGGAGACGCCGAAGCTTTTCCTAAAAATAGGGAGCAAGCCAACTGCGGGCGGCATCAGCTGCAAGGCATACCTGCCACAAATGCAAATATTCTGAGGTTAAAAGCCAGGGCAGCGAAGCGGCAAACGTTTCAGTGGCGGGATCGCTGTCCCCTGGGACCGTGCCTCAGCCACAGGTTTGCGGGCGCACGAACCCCCCCGGGCTCAGAACTACCCAACTTTGCGACCTTGAGGGCAACGGCGTCCAGAGTCGCCCTTCTCCACCACGCCTGTGCCGCACCACTGACCCCAAGCTGACGATCCCTATTTTTAGGAAAAGCTTTGATGTCTCCGCCTAAGCGGTGGCGGGGATACTACAGCCCCTCCCCGGTATTCGGCTGGCAAATTTCGCACAAGGGAGGCTGGCGAAGGGAAGGGGAGCGGAGAAAAAAAAGCCAAGTGGCTCTTCTTGCTTTTCTGGGATGTCGTGCAGAATTAACTTCAGTGGGGGAGCGCACTGTCACTGCTGAGTTGCCCCTTTTCTCTCTCCGGGGACCCTGCTCAGCTTCGTGCTTCAGAGGACACGCAAGGCTCTTTAGAAGCCCCCTCCTTCTAAACTCTGCAGGGATAAGCCCTCCGCTTGGTTTGGGGCGGACAGTGCCTGGCAGGCTCAGGTGCGGTGGGCGGGCAGGCGGGTGGAACAGCTTCCGAGGCAGGCGAGGCCCAGAGAGGAGGTGCTGCGAGGGAGCCCATTTCACACATTGGCCATGTGGGAGTCGGGCCTCAGGGCGCCACCCTGAGCAGGCCCCGAGCTGGAGGCAGGGGAGGGTCAGTCTCCTTACCCGGTTGCCTGCCCTCCACCATTTGCATCAAGTGTGTGTGTGGGGGTGTGTGTGTGTGACAGAGAGAGAGAGAAACGGCGGAGAGGAAACTCTTTCAAACAGTGTTGCCTGCAATTCTTGTTACTCCCCTCTGTCATTTCTCTCTCTCTCTCATTCTCTGTCTCACACACACACAGAAACTTGAAAGCTTGAAAGGGACAGGCTGCACTTTGCTTCTATTGTAAGCACGCGCTTCCCACAATTGCCTTTCCTTTTCTCAAGCAGCAGCAGCCGGGTAGGGAGGGGGTGATTCCAACGGGCCACATGACTTTCTGCCTCATTGTAGCACAGAGTGCGCTGGAAATATCTCCAGGCACCCGGAGAGACAGAACTTCCGGCCCTTGCTGGATCAGCTGATCTGCGAGGTTAAGGGCCCCAGCAGCCTTGAGGTGACCAGGCAAGGGAAGGGCTGCCTCCTGTGCTGGCCACACCCACCCCTTCACTAGGCCTTATTTTCGGGGGAGGGCATATATTTACGCCCTCCCCAAAAATCAGGCTTGACCTTATTTTCAAGACATGTCCTATTTTCGGGGAAACACGGTATACAGAATAAAATATTATTAAAACTGTACTAAAACCAAAACTAAGTGAGTTTTAACTGGTTTTGCACTAGTTTTTACACTTTTCTTTTTAAAAAGCTATTCTGAGGATCGGTTTTTAAACTGACATCTGTCTTGTGTATACTGAAACTCTGATAATCGACAAAGATGCTTATGATATTTCTGACTAAAACAAAAAGTTATCCTTCAGTTCCAAGATACTGGCTCAACCACAAAGCCTGGACCCCAGGCTTCGCCACAAAACCAGGTCTTTAGGGCCTTACAGATGAAGGGAAATGGTAATGATATAATAAATAATTCCAGAATATAATGTACTGGAATACTAGAATTAGTAGAAACTTGTCATGCTGTAAAACATTTGTTTCCTGTAACTCATATATGATGCCTTTATATTCGTATTTCCTGCAACTAACTTCCTATAACAAACATATGCTATATTAGGCCTCTGTAAAGTATCTGGTATTTGTCAAACATATGTTCCTGTCATTTGATCTGATGATATCAATCTTCTTCCTCTTTTTATTGTGCAATCCAGGGCATGTATCTCAGATTGGAGCTGCTAAAAGTTACACCTTTAATCTGTGTTGAGTTCAGTTCCCTGCAACACCAGGGGTCCAAGTGGCCAATTGTGAGAAAAAAGGAAGGCTCAAAGGAAGAGCGCTGATAATGCTAATTGGGAGGCCTCTATCCTTTTGCAGGGCAATAAGGAATACACAAACTTAAAATTAACAGTATAAAAGGAGTCATTAAGTCAGTGAAAGACTTAATAAAAATGAGCCGACCAGCTAAAAGTCAAATTGCAGATTATATTTATATTCAGATATAAAGTCCTAATAAGCAATGTTCTATGGAAATGAGTATCAAGAACTTGGCTATTTTCCCCTTCTGTTTGCCCAGCAACAAAGACAGCTCTTAAATCTGTTAAACCAGTATTATAATAATCCAACAGACAAGATGCAGCTCTCTACAAACCAGCAATGCAAACCAGTTTGCAGTTTTAGTTTATAGGAAGTATTTTAACCAGTTCCCCCAATTTAGAAATCACAGAAAACCCATGGTTGAATGAACTGTGTTGTCTTTTATGCTTGAGTTTGGTTTCTAATACCAGGGAATGGTTTCCTCTGAAACCAATGTAACCCAGCTTTGAATTTTCTGTTCAACAGAATCCAGGTATAATGCAATACTAGAGTGCACCAGTGGTCGGCATTTCTGGGTATCTTCTTTTTAATAAATATCTTCCTTCTTAAACAACAACAATATCCAACTTTCTTGCTATATAAAAATTTTTTAATCTGTGTTTGGTAGTGTGACCAGAGTTTCCTGTTAAATCATGGACTGAAATTAGTTTCAGTTTCATTCATATTCATCCAAGTGTGACATATTGGGTGGGAATAAACCCAAAACAGAATTTCATAATAATTGATTTCAGAGTTCTAGTTCCTATAATATATTACGCGTTTTGAAAAACTGTTTTGTTATCCAGATTTCTGAAAGTCAACTCTACCTGTCCGTGTAGTTCCTCCTCCTGGTGGAGGTTTGGCAGCCATGTCATCCCACTTTAGGCATGCCCAGAGTAACCTCAACATGAGGCTTACCCCTGCCAAAGATTTTACAGTCTGAAGTCGGTACCTGGAAAAAAACCAAAAAGAAATTCATTGGCTGGCCACCTTCAATATCCTAAAAGAAACAGCTTAAATGCCATAGATCTTCTGAGATAAAATTAATGTTTTCTTTCAATCATAGTTAAAAATGGATCATAGTTAAAAATGGAGTGCACTTTCAGATATAGAAACATACATAGTACTAGCAGTGATTACAGACAGTCTTTGACTTACAACCATTCGTTTAGAGACTATTTGATGTTACAATGGCACTGAAAAAAGTGACGTATGACTATTTTTCACCTATGACCGTTGCAGCATCCCCATGGTCACATGATCAAAATTTGGGCGCTCAGCAACTGGCTCATATTTATAATAGCTGCAGCGTCCCGGGGTCATGTGATCACCTTTTGTGCCCTTTGACAAGCAAAGTCAATGGGGAAGCCAGATCCACTTTACAGCCATGTTACTCACTTAACAACTGCAAAGATTCCCTTAACAACGGTGGCAAGAAAGGTTGTAAAATGGGGTGAAACTCACTTAATTGTCTCACCTAGCAATATAAATTTTGGGCTCAATTGTTGTTGTAAGTTGAGGACTACCTGTATATAGATCTATGCTATCACATATTGAATTCTGCTCATTTAAATGTCAAGTTACAGAATATTTCTAGAATGGCGGATCAACTAATTATAGTTTTACAGTCTTAAATATTTACTGAAACCAAATTAATATGGTATTAGATGTTTTTGTCATGGCTTTGATAAGCTGACCAAAGAAGGTAAGTTATGAAAAAAGCATTATTTTGCAATGGCAATTTGAAAATTATTTTTTCATGATTTCAGATTTCTAGTATTGGTACGCTCTAAATAATACTAGTGGCATGTATTAGAACACGAACTGTGATTATTTTGAAAGCTCTCAAGCTCTTGGTTGGTTAAAATGAGGTTTATCAAGCAAAACCCCGTTTAATAACATAAAGCAAACTTACTACACAAAGCATTTGTCTAGCCATAACAATTCTGTAGCCCTCCTTGGTCTCATTCCACTATACCCCATCCACAGGACTAATCATGAAAGGAATAGGAATAATTCTGTACCATAGCTCAGAACTGGAAATCCGAGAACTGGAAACCCATCCTTTTGGATAATCTTAAAATAATAAATTTTTGCAGTGTTCAGTTCTTTAGGCTGCATTCGTTTTAAGAGGCTCAAGTTAAAAAGAATGGGATTCCAGGATATTTCTACTTTCTAGTTTTTGGTCTCAGTGGATACTTTTCAGCATATTTAAACTTTACAATGCAGACCCTCTGAAAACTCTGTTTCGTCATCACTCCACATATCAGATATTTGCATTAGGTACAAGATTCCTTACCCCAATACTGTTCCATATCCTGATCAAGAAGCAGCTAATAAATCTTTCTTTCTAAATACATATACAAGGAATATTATCCTCCTGTTAAGAACAGGTCCAGTATCTTAGGGACAAAATCATAAGCAATTAAGATTTTTAAGTGATGACAATTAAAGTACTGGATTATAATATATTCACAACACATGCACAACAAAAACTTCTCCCACTCAGTGTTCTTATAATTTTTTAACATTGTTATAACAATGTACCTCCAAGTGATACCAAAAGTTGGTCTTGGGGATGGATAAGGCCAGATGTCCAAAGCAGGCTTAGCGGTATAGTTGAAACAAGGAACTTCTCTAATCCCTCCTTTTCTTGCCAGCTTCTTCAAGTCATCGCTGGGTAAAACAAATATGCTCTTTTTGCTGCTTTTAGTAACAAACTTTCTATAAGACGGCAATGCGGTTCCAGAACGAGTTTTTTTAGGTCTTGAAAATTTCATTAGTTTCACTTTGTCCTTTGTGGAATATTCCTTGCTGACTGTCATAGAAGTCACCAATGTTCCACTCGGGGTTGTCAAGGAATCAGTCACTGTCGTCGTAACCACGGTTTTACTATGCTCTTTTACAGAAATAACTTCGGTTGTGGGAGCGGTAAGCTTTGTTACAGTGGTGGTGGTGGTGGTGGTCGTTACAGTGGATACGGAACAATTTTCAGCTGATGACATCACACGTTCTTTATCCTCCTTGACTGCTGAAAGCTCTGACACTTTATAAACGGTTTTTGATTCTGTAGAAATGGTAGACGTGGTGGTCACTTCTGTCACAACCGCTTTCACTGCACTCTCTCCATTGATGTTTTTAACTCTGTGTGTCTGCAGTCCATTCTGATCAGCAAAGTCGTTACTCAAACTAGATTCTTCGCATGAAATTACAGGCGAGAGGGCAGCCTTCTTAATACACAATGACTCAATCTCCATGCCTTCTGTTTCACTACTTATACTGTTCTCGTTACAGGAATGGACAGCTGTGAGGGATGCATCATCAACCAGACTAGATCTTTCAGAAGAACACTGCTTCCTTCCACTGTCTTGAGCAGACCGAGATGTATCCTCCTGAGGTAAAACACCGCCTCTAGGATCACAGTCGGGATCCACAGAACTCCGTACAGAAAACTCATTGTCTGAATGTCTTCGCTCATCCACATCTTCCACAGCGATATCTCCATTCATAAATGGTTTTACAGATTCATTAGAGGGAAATGATTTACCTAGCAGATTGTTTTTATTAATATTATTGACTTTAGAGTCAAGGTTACTCTCAGCTTCTCTTTTTAAGCATTCTTCATTTGGTAGTATTTTAAAATCAGCATCTTTTCCATTCATCTGATATGTTGCCGACTTTCCTCCGTCCATCTGGACATCGTGTTCTCCATTTTTATTGTTGTTTTTATCAGCAATGCTTTTAATCTGATCAATGCACTTGCTTATGGAAGTTGGAGGATCACACTTTGCCTGCTCTAGCTTTTCACCATTTGTTTCAGCAATTTTAGAGTGTGTAATTTCATCAATGATGTTTTCTCCTATCGTATCAGGAATCTGGGCTTCAAATGCCTTCTCTGAAATAAGCTCAGTACGTAATGATTTTAGGCCTTCCAGGGCTTGCTTGGGATTTAATGCAATCTTTGGTTCAGATGCATCTTCATTGCTTTTCGGTAGACTCGCATTTGTGTTATTTGCTGCATGATGATCCTCTAAATTACAAGCTTCTACAGAATCACAGCCCTGTTTTTCAGTTTTTAAGGTTTCATTTCCTTTCTTAATGCAAGATGCAGTGTCCTTTTCACAGTTCTGTTCAATTCCCTCTGGCTGCGTATGATGTTCACAATTAGGCCCTGTGATTTCCTCTGAACTTTTTTCATTGTCCCCTAACACACTGCATTTAGTTGATTCTTTATTGTCTATTGCTTGAGAATGTTCCATGGTTGAATTATCCTCCTCCTTACTCAGCACTTTATTTTTTTCCGTATCCGCTGGTTCAGAAGCACTTCCATGAGCATTTGCTGCTATCAAACATTGAGAATCTGAGCACTGACCCGAAATGAGGTCTGATTCTTCATCTAAAAGTCTATTCAAGCAAGACAAGGATTGGACTGATTCACTGGTTTTATTGAAGTGGAGGTTGTTAGGTGACAAACAGTCTTTAACAGGATCTTCAGATTGCTTTGTACCTGAAATATGGGCTCTCTTTTCATCTGTTTCTGCCTTAGCTAATGGTAGGTCATCTGTATTCCTTTGTGGACTCAGAGATTTACAATCTGAGGAATTGGAAGCAGCTTTAAGCTTAATTCTTTCCAATCGCTGCTTTTCCTCTAGTGTAAACTGTTTTACTCTTCTTTCAAGTAGTCCATCTAATTTTGATGTTTTCACTTTCCTTTTGTAACATGTCCTTAAGTGAAAACCTTCACTAACGTTTATTAAATCTGCACTGATTGGAGTTTCTTCACATTTGGGGAAAGTATCCATTTTCACTTCATCTACTTCCATAGGTTCTTCCTTGATGTCTTTATCATTTTTACAGATTCCTTTTTCATCTATAAAAAATAATGTTTAATCAGTAGGACACTTGATTAGTTAACACATATACTGACAAACCCAAGTCCCCAACCAGGGCAGCTTCCAATTATACAACGTACTCCCATCATTATGTAAAGCAGGGGTGGGGAACGATGGCCCCTTTACGACCTATGGCTGACTCAGGAATTCTGGGAGTCGAAGTCCACAGGTCGTAAAGGGGCCATTGTTCCCCATCCACTGCGCCACCGCGGCTCATAGTTGAACTATGTAGAGAATCCTGAAAGTCCGAAATCCCCATTTGGAATGAATTCAGACTGAGGAAGGCTAATCTAAATTGTGACTAATTACATATTCTTTTGCAACAATATATGCAGGCATATGGAATTAATAAAGCACCCTATTTCTACCATGAGAAATTATTTTCTCTAGACTTCTTCAAGTAAACACTGCACACATAAACATTTCGCTCAACCATGAAAGGTTAGATGTTTATTTTTAAAACGGATAAAAGCGCTTATTACCTTCATTCGCTTGATCTGATTTTTCAAAATGTCCGTCAATTTCAGCTTTTTCTTCATTTTCTTCATTTTCTTCCTTGGTTTGACTTTTCTTCATGGTCTCAAAATTTTCATTTTCTTTTTGGTCCTTTTTATGTGGTTCATGGAAGCTCTTTATTCTATCTTTCAAAGAACAGTGCTCTACTTTTACTTTTGCTGGATTTTTCCTTTTATCCAATTCGTGCTGTTGTTCTGTGATAGCGGCATTGTTCTTTGCTGATAAAGAAATATGCAGATACTCATATGATTTTGGTCACTTTGTCAGTATAAGCCTGTCACACAGGCATACACTTTCAAAAGACTTACTCCAAGCCTAGTACTATATTCAGAAATAGGACTACTGCAATTACAGTAGCGCACTATTTTCCCCCCTGAAATGCAATTTTGTTCAATAGAAATGTTACTGACCATGAAATCATACAGGATCATAAGATCTAATAAGATCTTAACAGAGGAAATTGACTAAACCCGACCACCAAAAGTATTAAAAGCTATTATCTATTACCACATAATAAAAACAGATTATTTCTGTATCAATAATAACAATTAGAAAATGACATTGTTATAACAAGCTTAACAATTTTGTTTGCAAAAAGATTCTGATCTTGTAGAAGCTCTCACTAAGATTCTAATCTTGTAGAAGCTCTCACTAGGGGTGTCAAACTTGCGTCGTCACAACGTTGTCATGTGACGTCTCGTGACTTTTCCCATCGCTAAAATGGGGGTGGGCGTGGCCAACGTGTGACGCATCCGGCCCGTGGGCTGTGAGTTTGACACCCCTGCACTAGTAAAAACAGGTCGCTTTTTGTCGCTTTTCCTTCTCCTGTAGTGCTCTCTTTCCTACATACCAAAAGGCCCCCTAACCTTCCAGAACAGATTTTCTGATCACATCAAAAAGGGGGAAAATCAATAAAAATGATTTTCATCTATGGAAACATTCTATTTGTCAGAGTCTGCTCTATATAGCTTTGAATTTATTACACTGGGGTTTAGGGTATATTACTAAAACCACATATTTTCTCTTTAATTACAAAATTTAATATAGTTAAATGGACTAGCTGTAGAAATTTGATATGAAACCAAATTACAGTAGTTTGCTTCTTCCATTATTTAGAAAATTAAGACACATGTGAATAATTAGCAACTTTTTATAGCAAAACCATATTTAATTGATAGAAAGAATATTTTACAGATGTATATTTTTCTTCTGAAATGCTTGCGGTAACTAGAAAGAAATTAAAATATTACAATGTTGCTTGGAAATACATAGTGAAAACTGGTGTTTGTTTTAAACCTCACTTTATATTTCAAAATCATAGCTATATTTTGTAAGACACCCAGAGTCTGTTGGATTGGTCAGTTATAATAAAATTAATGAAATAATTAAAATGATGATGATGATTTCCAGCACTTACCAAGTAGTAACTTTCTATAACTGACATTAGTATTTCCAGGTAATCTGGGTACAAATCTATGAACATGTGTTTTACTAATCCAGATCCATCCACCATATCCTGTTACTCTATATTCTTCTCCTTTTTGTTTCCAGACCTATGAAAAAATTGAAATACATTTTGTTAATTTTTATATGAGTTTGCAGCCTTACCACACATAAAATATGGCTTTGAAATAAAACTTCAATTTTCTTTTTTTTTCTTAGAAGTTAACACTTTATCCATTCAAGTTCTAAACAACTTTTGCTTGGCAATTTATTTTTTACAATGAAAAGTCGCATAGCACTTTAGAAATAATTGGTTAGGAGTGCACATGCTCCTCAGAGTGAACTGCCTCTGCCTAAAACAGAAATCCTTTTCATCAGAATGAAAAGGTGACAATAGAACTTATTATTCAGGTTTCTTGAGCATAAAAAACAGCTAGCTTTAGAAAAAAATAATAAAACTGTCATGTCTACTCTATGAATTCAGCTAATGCTGAAACGGAAAGTTTATCTAAGGTCTGGTGCGAATTCATGCACCTTCGTTAACAGCCATTCGTCACTGCCAGAGGTTGGTATATCAGGAGCAGACATCTGACTTGAAAAAGGCAGACGAGTAATCTTAAACCCTGATTTCTCTAGTTTCCTTGGAAGTTCAAACAATGCTTAGGATCTCAACTCTGATTAATTCAAGCGGTAACTGGCAAGATATTTAAAACTGAACGTTTGTCTTCTCCTTATTACCTTGCTAAAAGGATTGACCAAGAATATTCTCTTCTAAATTACTGTGATTGTTAGCACTGAATACTGTTTCAGTGGTAACCATACATCTATCCCTTGTTTAGCTCGATTATCTAGGTTAGCAACCATTTGCAAATATGACAGCATATAACAGTAATTAAAAATTCATTTCCAGCCAATGCACACATTTATAACCAAATTTCATCTGCCTGACAACAATGCATGCCTGAGTAAGACTGGCATACTGCACAAGAGAATTTTATCTGAATGAGACTGCAGCAACCAGTGGTCTTTGTAGTCTCTGTCTGTTGTCTGTCTCCCTCCTTCCCTCCCTCTGTCATGTCCCATTAGTTACGATTCTGCTTAATCTTCTGCCTCTGGAACACAACACAGACACTAAATGAGAAGTGTGTCTATGGTATTGTATGAACTGCATTCAAGAAGGCAATAAATAGAGTTTATGTATTAGTTATTAAAAAATCAGCTAATAATTTATTACAAAGAAATCTGAAGCAGTTTACAAATCCTAGGTCTGGAATTAAACTAAAATAAAAGCTGGAACAAAAACAACCCATTAAAAGCAGCATTATATATGTTAGGGAAAATTAATAACCAATATATAAAGAGGGTTTTAAAAAAACATGCCATGTTGGGGTCTGGTATATTACAGGGGCTAACCACAACAATGTAAGTCTTAACTAAGAAGTCACAAATCATACATACACATGGACATCGGGCTTAAAAAAAGCAAGTTTACAATTATACAAACCAAGGGAATGGCAATAGAATATAGTATATATCAATAGACTATACTGCTAGGATAGGAACTCCTGCTCCAGACTCATCAATCTAGAAGAGGAACTGTGGGCAGGCCTGTTAACGATAGTGAGTTGGGTACTTTTTCCACTATATGCATTCTTTTGAACTCATACGGAGTAGGAAAATGTGTGGCTCTCTGGCAAGATATTTAAAACTCTCTGAATTATAATTTCCAGTATTCCTCAATATTGGTAGTGTTGCTAAAATACAGCAAAGTCTGGAGATTTAGCTATCTACCTCTATGTTACCTTTCGGTTTTTCAGTAACTGCCTCCACTGTCAATCTGCCCATACCCTTTAGACACTATTTTCTAATATTCAAATGGAATCTGTGATTGAAATCCATTCTTCTACATACAGTATAGAAGGACAGATCTTGATGTCCTTCTATATGATGATCTTTAAAAACTTATTTCAGGTATCTGCTACTATCATATCCCCTTTCTTCTTTGTCAAGAAGAACAATTCTAATTTCTTCGATCTCTCTTCACAAGATTTTTCTTTATCCTGGATCATTTTCATTGTCCTTCTTTGAATTTGCTTCAGTTTACCTGATTTTTTAAATTACTGTTTGATTTCCAAGACTAGATAAAATAGTTAAGGAAAGTCTCTAAGTATACGGTACAAATATTACTTCACATGATTTGGAAAGTGTATTTTTATTGATGTAACATTTGCCTCTCGGGCAGTCACTTCACATTTGTTTTTGGTTGTCAGTTTTGTCCACTGGGCCTTATTTTTTGTTTGTTTGATTCACTTCATTATGAACAGCTGCATCCTTTGTCAACTCTTGTTGTGGTGTCACCTTTCTTTGATCTGAGAAACGTTTGCCCTCTCTTTTCAACTGGGTATGCTGACTCATTGCACCCATTTTCCAATTTTTAAAATTTAGGGTTGCACTTCTGAGTGCGTCTCAGGCAGAAATTCAGAAAAGCCTTAAGGGGTCACAATGGTAGAGTTCTACCTGTTGATGTAAAAGTCACCCACGATGGTTAACAATCAGCTCTCAGGTCACACACCTTGCAAATACCAGTGGTTCAGGATATGATCCTTTTACTCATCACACATGAATGCACAGTCTGTCAGAACTGCCTGTTTTTCCCTAGTCCCACAAAACTCAGAGTGTACCTGTTTTCACAAGCTTTGCAAAAGGGTTCTTGAAAGTAAAAGGGAAGCAATTTTATTCCATAATTTACTTTTCCCTCTTGCTCAGATTCTGGTTGTTAGAATTTCCATGTGCTAAGTTAAAAGTCAGCGCGTTTTAATTCTGTGATCTTCTCAGCTAACTGTTTAACAACCATCTACGTACCATGCTTACCAGAGTAAGAGAGAAAAAGATCACACACACTCTTTTGGGGATATAGGTTTGCCATTCCCAGCTGGACTCCTTAAGAAATTGACCTCCACTCAGAATTCACTGGGGGAGAAGAAAAAGGGTCCATCTAAGAATTTCCCTTAATTAACTCTAACCACATTCAATATCAAATATGTTTGGTGATCAAATGAGCAAGATTACATCCCTAATGGAGTGAGATCTGATTACAGCAGCACTCCAAATTCATTCAGTTTCCTTCTTTTTTTTGTTTATTGTATTACTGCAATTATTCAACTCTCATTCCATTAATATTCACAGCCTTTTAAATTTACTCAAAAAGTAGCAATCTGCTAAAATAAGTTAGTTTTTTTTTTAAGAGAATAATGTTATGTAGAAATACCACCTGGTGTTTGATGGGAAAGGTATATTTCACCCAAGTTGCTTGTTGCATGGTTTCTTCTTCCTCTTGTTTTCTCTCCTTTTTTTTCGCCTTCTCTTTTTCTTCCCTTTCAATTGCTGTCATTCTGCGTAACCTAATCGTAAGATACACAGAAGAGCATTTAAGGCAGGGGTCCTCAAACTTTTTAAACAGGGGGCCAATTCACGGTCCCTCAGACTGTTGGGGGGCCGGACCGGCTGGGTGGGCATGGCTAGGCGGTCATGTGACTGGGTGGGCGTGGCTAGGTGGGCATGGCCAATTTAACAGTCCATTAAACAATGCACATAAATTAAACTTTAATTTGTTTTGCTCCTGGGGGTGTTTTATTTGCTTTTGTTTGCATGTTGCTCTTTTGTTTGACTTTTCTTTTTACTAGATCATTTTTTTCAGTTGTTTAGGAGTCTAGTGGTCCACTTCAGAAAACTCAATTTTGCAGCAATTCTTCTCAGCCCCAAGGAGCTTGAAAAATCTCTCTCTCTCTCTCTCTCTCTCTCTCTCTCTCTCTCTCTCTGTCTCTTTCTCTATCTTCTGGAGATGGGGGAGGTGAAAAGGGGCCGTTTTTGCCCATTTTTGGCCTCCTGGGGTGTCTGTGCGCCCTGTTTTTCACTTCCCCCGCCTCCAGAACGTCTCTGCAGGCCAAAATTGTTGGCCTTACCTTTCAGTTCCAGCCCACGGGGCTCACGAAGGTAAGTCCTGCGCTCGGCTGAAGGGTGGGCGGGGTAATGTGGGTGGGGCAGCCTCGTGGTTCTGTGCGGGCCGGATTAATGGCTTTGGCGGGCTGCATTGGGCCGTGGGCCGTAGTTTGAGAACCCATGATTTAAGGTATGAAGCTGGCCTAGCATTGTCAAGTACTCTGGGAGAGATTATCGGAACTGCTTTTATACACACTCAAATATGTTACCTGGTATGACCCAAGGACTCCCTCCAAATGGGCAGCATAACAACTGGTTTAATTGCGCATTCCAATATAGCCAGAGCCAATGCAAATTCTCTAGGTTTGCTGCACATCTGGACAGCTTTGATCCAATTAGATCTGTGATTCGACAAAAATATGAAACACAATAAGTAGGTTGTGTTCACTAGGCCATCTTCAACAGCAAAACAAAAACAATAAAATAGCAAGCAACAGCCACACTGATGCAAAAAAACCCAACAACCTTGAAGTGATGGTATAACTTAACCCTATCTTCAACCTCAATCCTGGGTCTATTGGCGTATATCTATAGTATGATAAAATATAAAATCTGATGTTTTTTTCATTAAAATCCCTTCTTAATGCCCCCCCCCCTTTGCAATGTCTTTTCTATATCTGTTCTCTTCTTTGCAACAGAAGCAACTACCTATTATTTTTATGCTTATCTTATTTTTACTCCTTTGTTTTTTCTTTATTTCTCCAGTGCTGAATGTTCAATCAAAAGCTCCTCAACTCTGGTGTGTTTTCCCATAATTTAATGCTCCTATGCCCAATATACCTATGAAAATCATAGATGTCTTTACCTGTGTGAAGCCCAGTTGGGATGGAGGAATGAGGAGGGGATGTTATTCTCTAGCTGAATTATTGTTAATCTTAGTGTAGATATTGTGAGAACTTTTGACCCATGGACAGAACCATTCCATTTGAACTCTCCGGCAGGACTTAGACAAAACTTGTGAGAAAGGTGACGTCTTTTGTCATGGTCTTCTCGGTGTTGATGTTTATTCAGAGCAAAAGAATTGGTAGCATATTGATTATGGTAGACACGATACTTCCCTTCTTGACCCAGCTTAAAATAATTGCTGATGCCTGCTTTCATTACTATTTCCTTCTTGGTATTCATTCGGGAAATTTCCCCTTGAGAATTAACCACAAGCACCTTATTGAAGTCAAAACAAAACAAACAAAAGCAACAAAACTTAAGAACGTTTTTTTTTAAAAAACAAACAAACTTAAATCTCAAAGTTTTAAACAAGAGGCAAAATTCTACAGCCTTTAGGAACTACTATGTTAAGAATGAGCAATAATGTTTACTATGGCTTGTATTTGACCATATAGGGTTTGCCTCGTATAATAGTCTCCTACATACCATGGTAGATATTGCTTTTCAACCAAAAATTAGTTTCTATATACTTAACTCTATTGCCAGGTTTACCATTATCTCTTTTGAAAGGGATGTTCTGTTTTTCTTTTTATTTTATTTCTCTATTATTTGTAACACTTAAAGTCTTTCTGGAATTCAACAATGCAAGTATAGTGCATAAACAGATGAACAAACCTCAATAATAAGCTAGGCTTGCATGCCATTAACATTTTTGACCAAAATAACATAAGCATGATTCACGATCTCGGATAGCAGCACAGAATTTTTGAATTCCAGAACAAAGAAACTGAAAGCACACGTTTAGGAAAACAAAATATCATTCCAGATTCAGAAGCATACAAGTATAATAATAATAATAATAATAATGATAATGATAATAATAATAATAATGATAATGATAATAATGATAATAATAATAATAATAATAATACACATGTATATACGTATGTGCATAGCTATTGATGCCTTCATTGCTGGCATTTTCATGCATATTTGTTTCTGGTTTTGTTTGTAATTCTTATTATTTTGGCACTTCAATGAATCAGAGCACTTTTAATTTTTCAACACTAACACAAACCTCTTTGCCTTCTTTAAAAAGCTTATTTGCTTCATGTGCTGCAGCAGCCACCTGCTGACTTTTCAGCTGACTGAGTTTGCTATCTGGATTTCGTAACCTAGTGACCATTCGCGTTGAACCTGGAGTGCCCATTCCACTGTTTGGAGAGTCACTTCTCTCACCATTAGATTTATCGCCTATCAGGGGGAAAAAAAGAAGCTTAAATAGGAATATACAAGTAAGGCAAATGAGCACAGCCAGCTTACACTAAAAATTTGCACTCAGTACATTCTTGTGATTATTAGGCATTATTTGTACCTAGATCCTCTGAGTTCTGAGAACCTCCTTCAGTGGTTTCCACTTCATCAGAATTCTTCACAGATTCACTCTGCATAGAATTTGGTTCATTGCTACTGCTGTTTTCTGGGTCTGACAAAAGTGCTTCAGCAGATAAATCAATGTTCAGATTAGGAATTGTCTTAGTTGTTTCATCTACCAAAACAAAAGCCAATTTAGGTACATAGTATTCACCTGAAGAACACTTCCAATACAGAACATTAACATCTGAAATCAGAAAGCTACACAAGTCCCGTAATTATACGTGATAGATAAATATCTATATTATTTTAGACTGGAACTGGGGGGGAGAGGGCGGATGGATGAGAAAAGTTATAAGGGAAGACAACTGCCCACTCATAATGTACTTAATATTAATTAGAGTTTATTTCAAGAAACCATGTTGACAAGCCACCATCTGAAATTGATGTCATAATATTAAATATAGTTAAAAGGTGGTTATGAAACTGCAGGAATTTGGGCACTTTGTGATTAATAGTCTTCCCCACTAGGAAGTTTTAATCCACAATTCTTATTAGTACAAGATAGCAAGATGTTGGATTTTATCATCCAAAGCATGTCATTTATATTTTATTATAAATACCAACATTAAACAATCAGTTAGTATCATTAAAGTATCAGTTAGTATAACTAGCAAATACAGTAATGTGAAATATGTTCATTAAACATATTTAACCAATGTTTATTAATTTTGCACCAGAGTTTATGTAAAATAAATTTGTGCTGTTGAGTCACTTAATTCTTGGTAACTGCCTGGATAGGTTCCTGTAGGTTTTTCGCTAATATTTTTGGAAGTGGCCTGCACTGCCTTCTTCCTAAGGCAGAAAGAGAATGACTGATCCAAGTCACAAAATACCTAAGACAGATCTAGAACTCACAGTTTCCTGGTTTCTAACCTGGTTCCTTTAACCACTAAATCAAACTGTGTATCTTATGGAAAGTAAAAGTATAAAAAAAAAATCAGATATATACCAACCATAACTCCAACAATAGCAACAGCATTTTAACTTATACACCGCTTCACAGTGCTTTTACAGCCCTAAGCAGTTTACAGAGTCAGCATATTCCCCCAACAATCTGGGTCCTCATTTTACCGACCTCAGAAGGATGGCAGGCGGAGTCAACCCGGAGCCGGTGAGAATCGAACTGCTGGCAGTTGGCAGAATTAGCCTGCAATACTGCATTCTAACCACTGCGCCACCACAGCTCAGTAAACTCTGAACTTAATAACTATACAGCGATAAAGAAAAGCAAACAGCATTTAACTTTAGGAAACTACTCATTCAGCTCAAGACACAAAAAACAAAACCATCTATGTACCTGAAATATCCTTAAGAACTTCTGATGCTATGTTTTTGTCTGCCTTATTATCATAAGAAATTTCTGAATCGCATCCTACTGTGTTCTTCCCTTCAGAAGCATCAACCTCTTCTGCAGAAACATTTGTGATGCTGCTTCCAGGAAGTGATAGTCCAGAATTGTTTTCATCACATGCATCTGATGATTCTATAGGAAACACATGATAAAAGTTCATAAGCATTTTTAATACTGATTTACCAATCATTTTTTTATTTATATCCCATCTTTATTGTTTTTCTAAATAACTCAAGGGTGGTGAACAAAGTTAATTGAACTTGAACTGAAAATAAATTCATAAAAAACTGCTAGTATCATCTGTCCTGAATAGCATCACTGGAAAATTACACCTGATTCTTCAGTGAAAAAATAGCTGTATTGATTATAAAATTTAAAATGTATCAGCATTGCTACTGAAACAAATACATTAATTAAGCAGGTATATCACTATTACCTTCCTTTCCTCCTTTTTCAGAATTTTCCTCTGCTACTATTTCCTTGTTGACCTCCATCTGTTGGTTTGAAAGTTCTTCTTTTCCATTCTCAGTATCTGTGCACTCTTTATTTTCAACCGTAGTTTTTTCTTCATCAGCAACTGAGCTTCTGTCCTCTAATAGTTCCCCTTTTCTGCCTCTGACTGCTTCCATAATTTCTTCTAAAGCAAACATGGGGGTAGAAGATGAATCAAGGCCAACTTTTTCAAGTATAAGAGTATCGTCGATATGTTCTAGTTTTGTAATGCACCATGACACCCTTTCAAGACACAGAAGTATATATGTGGCAGATCTATACGTAAAAATGAACTGAGTACAACTGACAGTTGGTAATTAGGCAGCATTGTGCACATCATTAACTTTTTCTACCTTTTTTTAAAAATGGGGTGACTTTTCAGAAATGTTGGTTCCAGTCACATGGTGTCTGAAATTTATAATTGCAATAGTTTTCAAGTGAAATTCTGGTCGTAACTCAAGGAATACCTGTAACTTTCTATATCAATAACAGATACAGAATATCTGAAGAAGAAATAAGAGTTGTATGCTGACATTCAAGAAATAACTAATGCAAATGCAAAAAGAATATAACGTGGGAGATTTCAACATGAACACTGGAGACGAAGAAGTGGAAACTGTCAGATGATTTATTTTAGGAGAAAAGAATGAGGCAGGTGACTACTTGATGCAGTTCTGTCAAGAAAATCAGCTGAGGATCACCACTATATGGTTTATTTAATCGAAATTGACATCTCCAAGTAGATGATACTGCAGCCAAAAGTATCACATCTTATGCAGCCAAAGAGGGAAACAGAGATCTCTCTCATAAAACTTAGGCTGCTGTAAACCGTGGCTTTAATCATGGATGACTTGTATCAAAATTGGTCTCAAATTTACCTTGAAACTGTACATGAACACCCAGGAAATATGATTTCATTTCATTTCATTTCATTTCTATAAGCAGTTAAAGTTGAAGTAAGAAATAAATTTGACTTAACTTTGTGGAAAAACCACTACACAGATTATGGGAAGAAAGAAAGAAAAAACTTCATCAATGAAACACCTCAGGAGCATATCCAATCCAACCCCTCCCCCTTACCATGAAGGCAAATTGTTTTCAGAGAAAAACAATTCAAATTGCCGAACAGAGTAGGAAAGCTAAAACCATTGATAAAAGAGATAAAGCAAGATAGCTAAATAAAAGATTTTAATATAAAGCTAGAAAAAGAAAACAAAGAAAATTACCGGAATGAGCTTCCCAAAGAAATGGAAGATAGAAATGAAAAAGGACATACCAGAGATCTTTTTGTCTTAATAAAGAAAACCCAGACACTATTCACTCTACATAGAGGAACAAAGAGGAAGAGATGGGAAGGAAGTGAAAAATCGGAATCAAATGAAAAATAGATGGAAGAAACAGACTGAGGAATTGTATATGACTACTAATGTTCTTTAACAAGCAGAAATTTGAAGCAGAGCCCAGTGTACCGGAAGATGAGGATAATATAGACACTGAAACATCTGTCAAAAATGAAAATGCCTGGAATTGATGGCATTGGTATTATCATATCCACAGCAGCAACTGCAAAACTATGTCAAAAAAGTGGGATATCAGTAAATGGCTGAAAGACAGGAAAATGTCAGTGTTCATCCCAATCCCAAAGATGGGTGACATATGAGCCTGCTCCAAGCAATGCATAAAAGTCCTGATATTAGATGTTGTGGAAAATCATATAACCAGGTCCCATCATGCAAAAAGGGATTCCGGTGATTTTAGAGGCACTTGAGATCACACTGCAAATGTTCAATAGAACATGGACATTTCAAAAGGAAGCATATCTGTAGTTAATCAACTACTGTAACGACTTTGATGGTATCGAATGTAGAGATATTCTGTAAACTGGTTGTAGACTGGAAAAAGTGTGCGGCATATTCATTTGTCATTTCTTATGCAATTTATATACAGAAATGATTTTAAGGAACATAAACAAATCAGAAACTGGAATATCAATTGGCAGCATAACCCTGCCAACCCTGTTAGCCTTTCATAGGGCCCTAAAAACCTGGGTATCTTCTCTAATATACAAGGAAATCTCTACCCTAACTGAAAATTAGATGGGACGGTGGGGTTAAATGAACCTTCAGCTAAGAGTTTCCCCAAGAGGGAAGGTAATTAATTTAATCCACCCCATTCCCAGTGTGTTTATTCACTGTAATATTTGAAAAACATCAGAACTAAATGAGGGCCCCTAAACTATAAAAAAATCTGGTTCAAACAAATAAAAACAAATCTATTAAAGAAATACACTGTCAGGTCAAAAGAAATAGGTTGGTAATTACAAAGCAGAACCCAGACAGAGATACCTGTTATAGTTGTTAGACTATATACAGCTACCCTGTTTCCCCCAAAATAAGACATCCCCTGGTAATAAGCCCAATCAGGCTTTTGAGTGCATGGCAATAAGGCCAAGCACTTATTTCGGTTCAAAAAAATATAAGACAGGGTCTTATTTTCAGGGAAACACGGCAGTAACCTAACAATTTGCAGAAAAATCCATTCTAATAAGATTTCACACAGTCAAAGGTAATTATTATTACCATGTTTCCCTGAAAATAAGACCCAGTCTTATATTTTTTTTGACACCAAAAAAAGGCACCAGGTCTTATTTTCAAGGGGGGATGTCTTCCACTGACCCACCTCACTTGTGCGTGTTGCCCCCGACCTCCTTTTCGCTCTCAGAGGCCTTCAGGAACTTCTACGACTGGCAAGCCTTTCCTGAAGGCCTCTGCAGCCAATAACAGAGCTCCGGATCGATCCGGAAGAAGTGGGCCGGCAAGGCAAGTGTCGGGGTGTGCGAGGCCTGGCTGCAACTGTCCGAAGGTAAGTAGTAGGGCAGCTCCATCCCCCACATCCCCACCCTACCTTAATTTTTACCTGTGTGCCTCACCCCACCCCGTGCACCCCCTAGTGGGCGGGGTCTTAATTACCCCTTATTTTGGGGGTAGGGCTTATATTGGGCACACATGTAAAAATCAACTTAGGGCTTATTTTCGGGATAGGTCTTTTTTTTCCGGGGAAACACGGTAGGAAATACAAATGTTCACCATTCTAACTCACTAACATTTTTTAAAATAAAACAATACATTAGTTTGAAAAACTAAGTTAACCAATGGCTAGAAATATGACACTAGAGTGATTCTTTAAATGGCACATTACAATAAACAGTATCCAAATGTGAAAGGTGTCAGGCCTGGAAGCCATCTTTTGCATTGGGCCTTCAGGCTTACCAAATTTCATCCTGTGGGAAACTGGGAGGGGGAATTGTATGGAGAAGGGTGATATATATAGTCATAACAACATTCCTTTCTCAGAGAGTCAAGGACATCTTGCCCTGCACCTGGAGGGGTGTGACTGGGAGGCATCCTCAGTTAGGAGGGTACTTTGATTGGACCATGTGATGGACATGTGGATGCTGGGTAGGGACTTGAACTTTCTTTTGGGTGGGGAAAACCTGGAAGCTTTCAGATTCGAGTTTTCCCAGATGTGCCAATATGACATCTCTAATAAAATAGAACTTTGAGGAACTTCAAGAACTTCAAAGAAATCCAGTTTGACACTCCTGAGCTACAGAGACACAATAAACCAGTTTCCTATGTCTTATCTCTAAAACAATGGTTCAACAGATTGCAAATAGACCTGGCTTGCTTAAGAGTTATCAAGTATATTTGCTGTTTGTGCATAATGGAAAACTATGATTAACTGTGGCTTCTTGGTTTTTCATCGATAGAGTAGAAGGGGGGGGAGCAGAAAAAGGACTATACCCAGACAAATGCCTTTCTAGTGTATCACATCTTATTAGGATCTGATTGTTTAAAATATAATAATTAACCTGTAATATATATTCAGCAGAGATGCAATGAATTACATCTTAATTATCTGTCTTGGTTTTCAAAAATTTGGGGGTTTTGAAATCAAGAAAACATGAATCACTATTTGAAGGAGATATATGATAGCCCCAAGTCAGGACTCTGGTAACAGAATGACTAGCACATTCTATTAAAGGAACAATCCTTTTGTGAGCTACAGGTGATTTCATCATATACAAGTCTATTTTTGTCGTCCCTCAAAAATTGTACAATGGCACTTAGATTTAATGGAATCTTCTCAAATGGATTCCATTGTCATTAAAAGCTGCTATTAGAAAACTATCTTTTCCAAATATAAACCAAACAGAATTTGGCCTTTATTTTAACAAATAATGTCCCTTTTCTTTCTCTCTCAAACAAATGGAATAATAGTCACCAAATACTTAAGCAACATTTATTGCATGTCTAATTCATTCTGCAGATGAAATCCTTTGCTTTAGCTAGTTCACTGCAAGTTGCTTATCTTAGCTGTATTTGCACACCTTGAATATTCTGTAATCTAACAATTATTAGGCTTTGCAAATAAATACTGCTTTCTCGAATATTTCGAGGACCCACTTTCCAATTGGCTGTGCCTTTTTATCCTACCCTTTTGCATTAATACCTCTTTCTCACAATTCTATTTTTTTGGAATATGAGTCAACACGATCAAAATATGTTTATCAGTAATTAAAAAGTTAAGATTAATTGGTTCCTACCATTTGCTGCTGCAAGGAAAGACTTGTTGCTGCCCCGTGCTTTATTAGTAAGGTCTTCTGTTATGTCCATGTGCCGATGAATTTCTTCATGCATTTCTTCCAGAGTTTTGCAGATATCAGCTTCCCAGTAATCTTTGTCTAGGCATTCAGTTAATTCTGCCAGCTGGACTTTTGTGCTATAGTACCAGATTCTCTTATGCTTTTCACATTCTGAATCTTCCTCTCTGTGACAGTATGAGAATAATTGTTTATGAGATATGAGGAATGAATGAATAAATGAATGACACACACACACACACACACACACACACGGAAGGAAAACATTAAAAATTATCCAACTGCTAGGAATTGTTTTTTTCCTATTCATGTCAACATAGCAATGAACAAAAACAATAAAGGTATATTCCAAACAGCATTATGTACAAATTAATATCTGGGTATAGATGAGGTCACTTCAATTACAATGTAATACAGTAGTCCTTGACTTACAACAGTGTAATATAATATAATGTTGTTTAGTGACCATTCAAAGTTACAATGGCACTGAAAAAAGTGACTTATAATCATTTTTCACACTTATGACCCTTGCAGCATCCGCATGGTCACGTGAGTTACATTCAGATACTTGACAACTGGATCATATGTCCCGGGTCATGTGATCCACTTTTGCAACCTTCTGACAAGCAAAGTCAATGGGGAAGCCAGATTCCCTTAACAACTGTGTTACTAATTTAACAACTGCAGTGATTCATTTAACAAATGTGGCAAGAAAAGTTGTAAAATGGGATATAACTCACTTAACAAATTTCTCACTTAGCAAGATAAATTCTGAGCTCAATTGTGGTTGTAAGTCACAGATTATCTGTATTCTGTTCTTTTACAGACATTTTCAAAATATACCTAATAACATTCTGCAGAGAATAAAATAGTTTACTAAAAGGGCAAAGAAGTGTCTTAGAATCAAAATGAAATGGAACCATCACTATTATGTAAAAATAGGCAACCTCTGATCCCTTGGGTTATTGTTTCAGAGATATTTCCTTACCAGATTCCTCAATGCCTTCAACTATGGCAGAGCTTCTAATGTACTTCCTTCACTGGAAAAGTTCCCCAAAATTCAGGGAGATATTCAGAAATGTATTTGCCTTGAAATAATTCACGTCGAACAGTATAACAGTCTCAAATATCAAGAGTTTACCACAGTAATATGTCATAAAATGTTTTCTGACAATGTTTATGTCCTAAAATATTTTATAAAATTTGCCACATTTCAATTCCATTGGAGTCACAGTTTTTGATGTGTTCTGTAAGTTAGCCCATTTAAAAATACCTTGATTGAAAAAGTTTTGCCCTACGATACAGAGTTTTGCCCAGTTAAAGTTACAGACATGAGAGGTTTTATATAGATAGATGCGAATATAGGAGTATATTTGTAGCTCAGGGTTGAAATGAGGGGTTCTTGGTTCTCTCTGAGCTTTGCTGTTTTCCTGTGGACATTTCATTACCCAAACTAGTTAACATCATAATGCTAGTGCAAGGACCTCTTATATAAAGATAAATACCAAATTCATTCTGTTGGGTGGTGATAAAATTACTTACACCACACATACTCAAACTTTAATTGGGAGAAAAATAGTATAACTGATCCAGCCCCTTTTCCAACTTGGGAAAGAATAGGTCCTTATCTCTAATGTCATGCTAACTTTGGAAGCATCCTGAAACAATAAGAAACTCTCTCAATCTGTGCTGGGGAAGGCACTATGAACATAATAAGGATATGGCTTGATATATGTGATATCAATTAGTTTAGCCACAGAAATGCAAGATAAACTAAAAATAATGTGGTGGTAAAACTCTTTGGTCCTGCTTACTCCCTAGTTTTGTGGAAAAAAATGAGTTTCAATATTTCTTCACAGACTTTCTCCTGCTATGAAATGTGGAAGCTGTAGAGATGTGAAGGCCCGGAAAAAACCCAGAAAAATTCGGAAAAAACCCGTTTTTCCCCCCATTTTTTTCCTGAAGGCTTTTTTGTTTTTTTCCCAAAAAATTGGAAAAATTGAAAAAAAAAAAAAACTAGGTGGAATAATTTTAGCTGGAATAAACAATTTTGCTAA
>QLTV01002260.1:203823-215327 GCA_003457575.1 Thermophis baileyi
GGCTGTTCCACATAAACTAGTAAGCACTTCAGGAGATTGTTTCTCCCTTTGTTACAAATAAATATTATAAAAAAGTAAATTCTGTTTGTGATAATTGTTTGGCTACACTATATTTTTAATATGCTAGTTGTGATAATTTTATTCCAAGTCAAATTGTGCATAGTCATATTTTATGTTCCTAAAGTAACAGAATGACTTTCAATCTTAAAAAGACAAAAAAGTGCTAATGTAGCATTTTTTTAATTCCTCCAAAAATTTCCCTTCCCCCCCCCCCCAAAAAAAAACGGAAAAAACCCGGGTTTTTTTCCGAGCTTCAAAATTTCCGGAAATTTTACATCTCTAGGAAGCTGTGCAAATTTATTACCAAATTCCTTTTACTTCAATTCTCTTATAAGAATACACAACATATGTATGCACAATATATACGTTTGAATAATCTGTTTAGCTTTATTTTTGATTTTGTTGTAGATATGAGCAGTGCAAACTTAACTAAATGTGAAATACTGGTTGTATAGGAAATCTTTTCTCCTCTTCTCAGTAGATCTGATTTGTATAAGTTCATACCATTAAAATAAACAATGCATTAAGTCTAATTTTATAATCTGCAAAGGGAAGTTATTTTTTTTAAGCAAGCGGCATATACAATTAGTTCCACTCTGGAGAATCTTAAAAAAAAATCTTATCAATCAGTATTAATCTGACATGATACTATGGGTGATTTTTTTAAAATACTAATTTTCTCCAAATCTGATCTTCTAACAGAGACTCGGATTTCCAACTTAGTTTATGAGAAGGAAAATTTAACATGGATTCTACTTTAAGAAACAAAGCAAAATGTATGCAGTCCTTTTGCAACAATATATCAGATACGATAAAATTATCCCAGGGACTTTTGCCCAAGGTTCTTGTGAATAAAGCTCCATACATACGAGTACAATACTTATACTAGGACAACCTTTCCCAACCTTTGTGCCCTCCAGTTGTATGGGTTTCAATTCCCAGATCAATCCAGCAAACATATAGCTGAGAATTCTGGGAGTCTAGTTCATTGACTTACAGCTCATCAGGATTGGAAGAGATTACACTAGAAAAAAAGTGGCATGTAATTTTAGGCTTTTCCTCTACTCAATTTTTATTGTATTCAATAAAAGGGCGTTGGTCTTACCTGAGACGCCTTTTCTCTTGGTGGTGGATAGCATCCAGGAATGGGTTAACTCCGTCTGTCATCTTATTGGACTGAGTCTGCAAACTGTGACGATACGCCTCCTCTGGTTGTCCTCCCAGCTTGTGATGAAGAGATCGCTGCAGACTGATATGACACCATGAAGTCGTGGATCCAAAGGGCCCCAGGGCCAGACCACAATCCAGGTGGGTCTGGATGCTATCTCCACCACCAAGAGAAAAGGCGTCTCAGGTAAGACCAACACCCTTTCTCCATAGTGGGTGGAGATAGCATCCAGGAATGGGACATACCCAAGTTTGGCTGTCCTCACGGGTGGACCGCTGTCCGGTCCAGGGGCCCCCCATCTGTGTGCACTCTTTGCAGGACACGCCTGCCAAATGCTGCCTCAGCCGAGGCAAAGGAGTCCAGTTTATAGTGACGGATGAAGGGAGTCAGGGAAGACCAGGTAGCGGCTCTACAGACCTCCTCTATCGAGGCCTGGGTTGCCCATGCCGCAGATGTAGCCGCGCTCCTGGTGGAGTGGGATGTAAGGTGTCCAGGCACCGGCAAAGCCTGAAGGGCATACGCTGTGGCGATACACGCTTTAATCCATCTCCCTATGGTGGAAGGGGTAACCCTGTTGCCAAGTGTGCCTGGTTGAAAGGACACGAACAGGGATTCTGTACGTCTAAGGTGAGAGATCCTCTTGATGTATATACGAAGGGCCCTCCTTACGTCTAGAGTGTGCCACCTCTGCTCTAAGCGATGTACTGGCTGTGGGCAGAAGTTTGGTAACACTAGTTCTTGAGCCCTATGGAACCAGGTGTTTATTTTCGGAACGAAAGAAGGGTCCAACCTCAGCACCACTCTGTCAGTGTGGAACACGCAGAGTTCCTGCCTAACGTATAAGGCCGCCAATTCAGACACCCTCCTGGCTGAGGTGATGGCCACTAAGAAGGATACCTTAAACGTAAGGTACCTGAGGGATGTAGTCCTCAAGGGTTCAAAGGGGGCTCCGGTAAGAGCGTTGAGGACCTTTGACAGGTCCAAGGTCGGGTACCTGTGAACTACCGGAAGTTTGAGATTAGTTGCTCCCCTTATGAACTGTCTTGACCATAGGGTGTTGGGCCAGGGAGTCCAGGGCTCTGCACGCCAATACCGAGGACAGGGCCGCCACCTGCCTTTTAATGGTATTGGGGGACAGCCCTCTATCTAATCCCTCCTGGAGGAACTCTAGGATCTGCGGTAATGAAACCTCAGTAGGGATGAGACTCATCTTGGAGCACCACGTGGAATTATAGATCCTTGTGGTAGAAGGACGTCTAGAAGCCTGGATAGTCCGGATGACCCGGCGGAAAAATTGTCCCCGCTCAGGACCCTCCGCTCAATCTCCAGGCGGTCAATTGGAACCATTGCGGGTCCGGATGTTCCAGCGCCCCCTGGGTGAGGGAGATCCTGTTCTGCGGAATCCTCCAGGGCCGAGTCACTGACAGGCTCACCAAGTCCGCGAACTATGGCCTCCTGGGCCAATGGGGAGCCAGAAGCAGGATTTCCGCCTTCTCCTCCAGAATCTTCCAGATGACTTTCGGGATTAGCAGAAGAGGGGGGAAGGCGTACAGCAGTCCGGCCGGCTACGGACTGCGGAGAACGTCCACGCCTTCTGCCCCTGGCATCGCGAACCTGGTATAATAGCGAGGCAGGTGAGAGTTCTCTGGGTGGCAAATAAGTCGACTGTCGGGGATCCGAACCGTTCTGTCAACTCAGAATGGGGAGGGGTGCAGGCGCCACTCTGAGTGGTCGATGGTAAATCTGCTCAGGTGGTCCACCTGCATGTTTGCCACCCCTGAAATGTGTTCTGCCCGAATGGACAGCACGTGAGACTCTGCCCAGAGGCCCAGTTGCTCCGCCTCCTGCATGAGGATTCGGGAGCGGGTTCCTCCCTGGCGATTTATATGGGCCTTGGCAGTCATGTTGTCTGTGAGGAACAGAATGTGCTTGTTGAACACCGTCCTCTTGAAGCTCAGTAGGGCTAGATGGATTGCCTGGAGCTAGAGCCAGTTTATATTGTGGCTCAAGTCCATCTGAGTTCACTCTCCCTGCGCCGTAAGAGACTGCAGGTGTGTCCCCCATCTGAAAAGGATGGCATCGGTTGTCAACGTCAGGCGCGGAGGATCCCTGAACAGGGACCCCCTGGTGATGGCTGGGGACATCCACCAGTGTAATGAGCGAATAACGAGGGGTGAGACCAGTACCTTTGTCAACGAGGTGCTGCTGCCGTACTTCTGATGTGGTAGGAGAAACCACTGCAGGCATCTGCTGTGGAGATGGGCCCATGGGACGATGGAAAAGGTGGAAACCATCTTTCCCAATACTGAAAAAGCAGGATCAGAGGAACCAAGCGCTCTCTCCGGACGCGATCTGCCAATTCTGACAGGCTGGTTTGACGCTCTTGGGACAGGAAGATCATGCCCTCTACAGAGTCTATGATCGGCCCCAAATGGAGCAATCGTGTCGTCGGAACCAGGTTGCTTTTTGCCCTGTTGATGGAGAAACCGTGGTCCTGGAGGACTTGAATGGTGTGGGCCAGGTCTTTCTTCACTTGAAGTGCTGATCCGGATAGTGTGAAGACATCGTCCAGACAGCACTGAATCCTGATTGGTATAGTTCGAAGATGTGCTGCTATCACAGCGAGCAACTTGGTGAACACCCAGGGAGCTGAGGATAGGCCGAATGGAAGCACCCGGTACTGATAGTGCTTCCCCACGTGGAAGCAGCGAAGAAACTGCCTGTGTTCGGGATGGATGGGCACGTGAAGGTAGGCCTCTGTGAGGTCCACTGATGTGAGGAAATCGCCCTTTCTTACACTCACTAAGATGGTCTGGAGCGAATGCATTTTGAACCATTGATAGACAATGTGACGGTTCAATCGTTTGAGGTCGAGAATTGCCCTCCATCCTCTCGAGGTCTTTGGAACGATGAACAGGAGAGAATAGAACCCCTGTCCGCGTTGCTCCATTGGAACCGGCTGGATCGCCTGAATGTCCAGAAGATGATTTATGGCCGATTCCATGAGGAGCCGCTTGGTCTTGTCCCTTGACAGAGAACACCTGATGAAAGACCTCGGAGGGGGTGGAGAGGAACTCCAGGGAGAGGCCAAATTTCACCGTCTCCCTGACCCATGCGTCTGTAGTGACTTCTTCCCATTGGCTGGCAAATAAGGCCAGTCGACCTCCAATTGGATGGTCTGTTAAGTAGTCACTTCTGACGACGAAAGGAGTGATTTCCTCCACCCCGAAAGGACCTCTTCGGGGGAAAACACTGCCCTCCCCTTCCCGATTTGTCCTGTGACTGATCCTGTGTGGGAGGGAATTGTCTTGTTGGGCGAGGGAATCCCGAGCCATCCTCCTGCCCTCGAAAGGACGAGTGGCGAAAATAGGAGGAAGATCTAAACTCGGCTCGCCTGGAAAGGGATGGTAGGACCTTGCGTTTATCCTTGGATTCCACTAAAATAGGGTTCAGGGAGTCCCCAAACAGCCTTTCCCCCGAATACGGGGCTGAGGCTAATCTCTATTTATGTCTGGCATCCGCCTGCCACTGGCGGAGCCATAGGAGATGTCGGGAAGCCACCGAGGATGAAATGGCCCTAGAAGCGAAGTGCGCTGCGATTAAAGTAGTAACCGCAGAGAATTCCAATGCTGCCATTATTTTATTTACATCCTGATGAGATCTAGAGTCATCAGGAGGAATTCTCGCCTGTAGTTGTTTTAGCCATAACAGAGAGGCTCTGTTAAAGAAGGAAGCCACCGTGGAAGCTTTTACAGCCCAGGTGGCCACCTGGTGACTCCTTACTAGGGTCTGTTCCGTTCTTTTGTCCTCCGGCCGGAGGGCATCCTGTGGGGAGATACCATGACTGATGGGGAGGACAAAGCAGCCACAGGGGCATCCACTGAAGGGACTTCCAACATCTTGGAAAGGTCCGGACCCATGTGATAGTAACGTTTGTCCAGGCTGTTGGGATTGGGCCCAGCCCCTGGAGAGGACCACTGCCTCTGCACGACGTCCAGGAAAACCCTGGGAGAGGGGACCACCTCCTTCTCCACTGCGGGCTCAGCAAAGAGGGGATCAGTTGGGTCCTGAAGGCCCGGGACCTGCTCCTGATTTGCCTGACTGGGCCCCATTTTGGCAGCATTTCTGGCCTTGAACAGTAATGATCTGAATACTGATGGTCGAAAAAGGCCAACAAAGGCGGGCTGATCGGGCATTAAGCCTTCATCAGAGAATTCTTGATCCCTAGAAGCGTCCTCCGCAGATAAGGACGAATGGCTGGGAGAGGCAGGAGGATAAATCCCCTGGGGAGGATAAATGTCCTCTAATTCCTGGGATTCATGATGGCCAGGCCGGGATCTGAGGTGTTCAGATACATCTGAAGCCACCCTCTGCTGGAGGCCTGCCGCTATGCCCTGTCTGATGGCTTCAGATATGAGGGCTCCCATGCCAGCCGGTATTGGGGGCTCTGATTGCTCGAGATCGAAGGCCCGCGGCTGTTGGAGTAAACGTAGCCTGAGCTCGTGTAGCTCTATGTCTGATGGGCTGATCCCAGAGCAACTCTGCAGGCCTATGCTCTGGCAATTGGCTGGAGAAGCCCTCAGGGTTGCCAGGCAGGATGGAGGCAGATGTGGAGGGTTGCTCCTCATCGCCATCAAGTGACCATGCGTGGGCATAATGGTCTCCCATGGCCTCGGGCAAACTAGAAGCCTCTTGAGGCCCAGGCCGTGATGAGGCCTGAGGAGGAATTGAATGGGAGGTTTCACGTGTCCTCCTCTCTGCCTCCCTCTGGGCCTTGGCGATTTCTCTGTCAATGGCCCTTTGTCGTTGCTCCTCATCTCGTTTAGAGGCTTTGGAGGCTTTCTTTGGTAGCCCACTGTCTTGCGGCTCTGAGGCCGCTCTCTTACGTGCAGGCCTTGATCCTGAGGTTCCTGCTTCCTCCGTTGTTGGGAGGTGGGAGGGCCTCTGTTTTCCCACCCCCAGCGCGGAGGTCTCAGAAATGGAGTCTTCCATTTTGAATTCCCCCGGAGGCAGACACACCCTAAGGGCCCTGCTGCACCAGCTCTCTGGGTGGAGGGGAGACTGCCAAGTGCCCGATATCGGGCAGAAAATCCAGCCTCGAGGCTTATGCCCCAATGAGGAATTTTAATTCATGCTGCAGGGGGACTTCCTGGAGATTGAACTCATCTCCCCGTTCCTCCGATCGCCTGCGTAGAATATGCGTTAGGCTGTAAGCCCCAGGGTCAGCCGCCGCAGAGCTAAGCTCGTGAGCGCTGCCCGACGAAGCTGCCGCTGCTCCTGATCCCAGGAGACTCGCGGCTCTGTCACACCCAGAGAGGTAAGGGTCAGCGTTCCGGAGCGAACTCGTGGGTGCTGCCCTGATCCGCTGCCTCCTGGTAGCCGGATCGCCGCCACTCAGCTTTCAGCGGGTTCAGGCAAAGCCTTTCACGCTGGAATAGAAGTCTCTCAATCGCATTTTTTGCAAGAGCTGTGAAATCGGTTAGGATTGCAGGTGGATAGTATCAAGGAATGGAAACCACGAAGACACGTCTAGTCCAAAGATCGACTGAGTCTAAAAGCTGGGAGGACAACCGGAGGAGGCGTGTCATCACAGTTTGCAGACTCAGTCCAATAAGATGACAGATGGAATTAACCCATTCCTGGATGCTATCTCCACCTACTATGGAGAATAACAGTCTCTGAAATGGGACTAAACTTCTTTTACCTAAACCTCTGCACCAGACTTGGTTCAGCATAGTGAGAGTTGTAGGCCATAGTTTGGGCAGAAAGAAGGAAAGGGAATGCTTTTTATTATTATCTGTTGCAGCTCTTTACTTCTTCAACAGAAAGGCTGTAATATTCAGTGCCAAATGTTAAAAAGTGTGCTTTCTTAGTGCCATAATACCCTGATGATGATGCTTTATTTTCCTTTTATTTCCCTTTCCCCAATAAACTTGCTTATGTGTCTATACATTTTCAATAGTTGATTTTATAAAGGAATTTTTCACTGAACCAATGCCTGCATCTAACCACACGGTTAGAGCTTGCTTGTTTCAAGATCAATATAAGGTTTTTATGATCTATCACCCTGGCTGTTGAGCAGACAGTCTAATGTATCTTTCTCCAATGCATCTCTCAATGTATCACTGCCCAGAGTTAATTTTTGTGAGATGGGTGGCCATATAAATTTGATAAATACATAAAATAAAAGTTTATTTTAACTTTGTTTTGAATAAAAAAAATAAAAAATAAAATAAAATCTTATTTTCTATTTTGATAGAGCTGAGCTAAAGGGAGAAGTCTTGAATAGAAAGACGAAGAACTCTTCATATGAAAAAACCAGGCAAGCATCAAGATGTTTAGCCTGACTGGTCACAGATAATCAATTGTCTTTGATTGGAACCCTTGAACGAAATGGTCTTTAACAGGTGTGAGAACCAGAAATTTCCATAACAATCTTGTCTCACCATTGATTTATATAAAATTTTAACTATCTTGGCTGTTTTAATTCCAGTTCATAAATGCTGTATCCCAGCATGGAATTTACTTTTTAACAGCAATTGCACACTATGTTGATATTTATACAGTATACAAAACAACAGAGTTGAAAGGGACCCTGGAGGTCTTCTAGTCTAGAGTACCCCAACGTTTCCGGCTCTGTGGACTGGTGTGGGGGGGAGAAGGGATTGTTCCACGTGAGTGGCTGGCAAGTGTGCACGCAACTCCATTTGCACAAGTGATGTGCACACGTGCCGGCTGCTCACTTAAATGGAGTGTGTGTGCATGTGGGCCCACTGTTCATGCAAGTAACGATGCGTGTGCACACGTGCGCTCGCTGGCCATTTCTGTGGTCCAGTTGCAAACCCCGCACAGCCCACAGGTCCGGGATACCTGTTCCAGTCCAACCCCCTGCTCAAGCAGAAGATCCTATAACATTCTGGACAAATAATTGTCCAATCTCTTCTTAAAAACTTCCAGTGATGGAGCACCCACAACCTCTGGAGGCAACCCTAGTTCAGGGGCTCATTCCAGATTGTTCTCACTGACAGGAAACAAGCTCTTTAGGTTTTAGGTTGAATCTCTCTTAAGCTTCCATCTGTTGTGTCTTATCTAGCCCTCAGATGCTTTGGAGAATAGATTGACCCCCTCCTCTCTGTGACAGCCCCTCAAATATTGAAAAACTGTTATGTCATCCTTAGTCCTTTTTTTTATTAGACTAGAGACATACCGAGTTCCCACAACTGTTTATTGTATGGTTTAGCCTCCAATATATGGCCTCCAGTATACAGTATATCCAGTATGATTTAGCCTCCAGTTCTCTAATCATCTTTGTTGCTTTTCTCTGCACTCTTTCTAGAGTCTCAATATCTTTTTTATATTGTGGTGACCAAAACTGGACCCAGTATTCCAAGTGTATCCCAGTATATCCCAGCATAAAGTAGTACTAACACTTCACATGATCTTGATACTATGCCTCTGTTAATGCAGCATAGGACTGCATTGGCCTTTTTTGATAGCTGTGGCATACTGCTGGCTCATTTTTGTCATCTAGGATTATTAATGACACTGCCATTAATACAGGTATCATGCTAATCTGTACCTGAATGCTGTTTAATTTTCTGTTATACAACAGAAAATTTAATCCCTTTTTATTATGTGAATTCTTATATCAACATGCAAACATTGAGTTTTAACTAATATACCTGCTGCTTTTACAATGAAGTTCTACAGGAAACAAAAAATGACACTGATATTTAAGCCTAATGTTTGTATCTTATAAAGTTAAGGCATACTGGGAAATTTCCTTCACAGTATGGAGAAAGGGGATAGAGGTTTTTCTCTTTATAATATTTGAATTAAGTTATTCATTCAGGATTGAATAAAGGGTGTTGTTTACAAAACATGTAGTTACACAGTGAATATGCTATTAGGAGATGTGATAGCCACCAATTTAAACAGTTTAGAAGGGGACTGAATAAGATTGATTTAGTTTATAAAATCTCCTTAAAATAGTGATGCAAAAAAAGGTGGCTTGGGGATGCATAGAGCTTATCAACCTTCTTTTGTTGACACTTTCTTGAGGTTAAGGGGAAAATAGCTTTAAGCCTTTCAGGGTGTAAAACATCCATTTTTATCCTTTAAGCCTAGTATGGCCTTCAAGTCAGCACTTCAACCTTACACATTAGCTTTCACTGAACATACACATAAAGACACATTATTTTAGGCATGCATCCAGCTCTGTAAATTACGGTTCTGAAGATGAATGATACCATCATATGAAATGCGCACATGTAACTATTTTATAGTTACACAATTTGTTTTTTTGTGAGCTACATTTTGTACCAAATCAAAATTTTGAAAACATCCATTTTAATATTCATTTTAAATTTTATTTGATCACCAAATTCAGTTAATGTATTCCAACAATAAAATAATAATAAAATATATAAAATAGTCTTCCAACAAGGGTGACATGATAGCAGTGTTCCAATATTTGAGGGGCTGCCACAAAGAAGAGGGAGTCAACCTATTCTCCAAAGAGCCTGAAGGCAAGACAAGAAATAATGGATGGAAACTAATCAAGGGGAGAAGCCAGCTAGAACTAAGGAAACATTTTCTGACAATGAGAACAATTTCTACAAAAATAGATGGAGTGCTGGGTACAATCTTCTAAATATGGGAAGGAAGTAGTGGTGAGACAAAAATGCTAGCACAGTGTTTCTTAAAGTATGTTCTGAGGTCCCCTGAGGGTCTACCAAACTCTATGAGGGCTTTGCCAAACCAAAATTATTTGCTAGATATTGAAGATATTTGCAAAAATATAAAACAGTGTTATTCTTCTCATTTTCTGATGGTTAAAAATATAGGTTTTTTTTCATTTATGTTAATATCTAAGGGGTTCAATATTATTGTTACATGACTCAATAAATTAAATATTCTAAAAATGCATCAATGTTAATTATTAATGTGATAAATATTGATAAATATGAAACACACACACAAACACACCCACTTTCAGGGTCCTGCATAATTTTTAAAAGTAAGAAGAGGCCTGACAGCAAAAAGTTTAAGTAACATTGCATTAGACTAAGAAACCACTAGACTGGCTAAGCCCGTGATGGCGAACCTATGGCACGCGTGCCAGAGGTGGCATGCAGCGCCCTCTCTCTGGACACGCGAGCCATTGCCCCAGCTCAGCTCCACCGCCGGCCAGCTGGTCTTTGGGTCTCTGCTGTGCATGCGGGGGGCGTGCACACTCTTTGGGCACTCGGTCTGGAAAAGGTTAGCCATCACTGGGCTAAGCTCTCCTCTCCAGAAGATGAAGAAAGACCAGACAGACATACCTGCAGTATTTGTGAAGAAAGAAACCGGGTTTTTCATGAGGAGGGTGCCTCTTAACTAATCCAACAGCCTGCACACTTTTTCTGCTCTCAGTTATCACACAACTGCTAATGCTTAATAGATTTTCCAAGCAAAACTTTTCACAAGAGGAAGAGGTATGGTTTGTCAAGAATATCAAATCAGTCTAAGGAACCTAACTTCTTCCTGTCAAACAAGTGAACACTCCGAAAGCAAGAACTGACAATACTTGAAAAAACCTCAGTTTAAGAAGAATATATTCAATAAGGGTTTTCTTATTTCGATGAATTTGGCTTAGCATTCTACACGAACATAATCAGTGATGAAAGTGTAAATTGCAGACAAAAAATATATGGCTTTCTCTCTTCACAAATAACACATTTGATATTAGTTCATTTGGTTTAAATACACTCCTTTGGGAACAGAAATATTGACCACCATTTTTGTTACAAATAAAACCAGAAAGAAACTAAAACATCGACAATATGTTATGAAATTAATCACTGATTAAAAGAAATTAAATGCATTAATACTGAAGTTGATCATTTCAATTCTGTTAAGAACCCAGAGCCACCAGAATCATAATCAAGTATGTCAGGCTGTCAAAGATCCCCATATCCTCTCATGATGTACCATATTTTTCGGAGTATAAGATGCACCTTAGTTTTGGGGGAGGAAAACAAGGGGGGAAAAATCTGCCTCTGCCTCCCAGCAAACAGTACAGATGATATACATTGTTTGCTGTGTATTTCTGTGCATGTGTGCCTGACCCATAGAAATAGCAAAGAATTGGAGAAATGTACATTATGGCAGTATATTAATGCCAGAAAGTTTTCTTAAATGTAGTCACACTAACTCCTCCCAATTATTTAAATAGATCTACTCCAAACATAACTAAGTCAGGGTTTAACTCAGCTGCCTTATTTTAATACTAAAA
>QLTV01002260.1:232554-286327 GCA_003457575.1 Thermophis baileyi
CCGAGCGGGGGCCGCCGGAGGCTGCTGATGTTTGGGCGGCCTGCCTCGCCGGCCCCGCATCGCTGGGCGCTAGCCGAGGGGGGGGGAGAAGAAGCGAGGGGGCGAGGGCACTCGGGTCCGGCGGGAGGCTGCCGGGAGCCTCCTCCCCGCGGTCGGAGCTCTGGGGGGAGGGAGGGGGCGCCACCGACTTGCGAGGGCCGAAGGCTCAATTCGAATCGCCGGCGTCCCGCTCCGGATCGCCACCGGCCGCCATCTTGTTTCTTCGTCTCTGCCTCGGATCGCTCCGCTCTGACTGGGGGAAGCGGCGGCGGCGGCAGGCCCAGAGCGCCTCACGTGACCGGCTTTCTAGGCCGGCCTTCGCCGCCGGGGGGCGCCCGAGAGCTATCTACGGCGACGGCTTCGGCGGCTGCCTTCGCTCGGCTTCCCAGCCATCTTCGATGCGGAGCGAGCGACGGTTGCAGCCTCGCTTCCATCCTCTCGGGAAGCATCCCGCCTCACAAATCACCCTAGACACCTGTTAGCCCTTCGTAAGGGAGAGGCCCTTTCTTCCCCCCCCCGCCCCGCCCCGCCCGTATGTCGCTCACGCCCTCAGCGGGCACCGTCGCTTCTGATAACGTCGAAGAGATTTTTCAAGCCCCGGTTGCTCCGTATTTACTTCCTGAAAATGTTTCAGATTCAGAGCCGTTGACGATTACAAGTGGAACACTTGCCTTCAGAAGTTGTCGGTGCTTCATCCCTGGAGGTTTTTAAGAAGAGGCTGGACAGCCATTTGTCTGAAATGGTATAGGCCAGGGTCTCCTGCTTGAGCAGGGGGTTGAGCTAGAAGACCTCCAAGGTCCCTTCCCGCTCTATTCTGATTGATGGATTGGTTTCTTCGAGCAAGGTTTTATATGTGCATGCGAAGGAAAGTTTGTAGGAGGTATGCGAAAGTGTCAGTCTAGTTTCGAAAGAGGTGGCATGGAAATGCAATGACAAAATTATGCTATGCCTTCCTGGCCCATTACTTTTGTCATGGGGGGGAGTAGGAGGAAAAAGAGGAAGGGAAGGAAAGAATACAAGAAGAAAGGGATAAGATGAAGTAGAAAAGTCCAAACCTCAAACAAAGTGATAATGCACTTTGAAGTGTTTTACATATTCCAAATTTAGAAGACCAACCTTCATCCTGGTAGCTACTTCCTGTGTCTATCAAACTATTTGTTAGAGCCATCCTTGACCTACTTGTCTTTCTATACCTGCACACTGGATAGAACCAATTTTGAGAATTTTTAAAATTAAGGATTTTACAAAGAAAAATAAAAACTGACACAACTTAATAAACAATAAAAAAGCAAAGGAAGGAAGGAAGAAAAGTGCAGAAAAACAAAACCAAAAGGAACAGAAAGGAGCTTTCAATTTCTCCTTCAGTAAATACAAGCACAATTACAATATTGTCTCTTATTCCGTGATTATAAAAAAGCTCCCTTTTTTCTATTACCCAATTTTTTCTAATCATCCAAACCACAACATGAATTCATGCTTTCTGTTTCATGCAAATAGTCTTTAAGGTATTCCAGTCAGTCAAAAATATAGTTTCTTTTCCTATTATCAAAGATGCTAGTTTAGCTACTTCTGCCAGTTCCACCATCACCAGCCATTCCTCAGTTATAGGTAATGTCAAACCTTTCCACTTTTGAGCATATAATAGTCTCACTGTGGTTATCATATATTAAAAGCATGTTCTGTGACTTTTTTCTAGTTTTCTATCCATTAATCCCAAAAGAAAAGTTTCTGATTTCAACTGTACCTTTAAAATCTCCTGGATTTATGGTTGTACGTATAGCCAACATATTTTAACTTTTTTGTGTGCCTAACAATCAAATGCTCCTTCGTGTTCACTCTTTCAGCAAAGATTCAAAGTACCTTTATATATTCTAGGCAATTTCTCTAGTGACAAATACTAACGATACATCATTTTATAAAATTCTTAAGGCTAAAACATAAAGTGTTCTAAAAAAACAATATATTGTTTGCCTACAAGCAAATCAATTAGGAAAAAAGATGTGAAACATTTGATTTATAAAACTTTGGATGAGATACTCAGAAGATATTAGGAAGAGAAATAAGTGTTCTTTTCTATATTAATCCTCAACTAACCCAGAACTTGTTTTAATTGATGAAAATGGAACAGAAGTAACACTATATTAAATTAAACCTCTGGCTGGGAAGTTTATGCCCCAAATGAAGATAAAAGTTACTTTTTATAAACAACTTCTGAAGAGACTAATGGATTTTTTTTCAAATTACTCCCAGGTCGACTCTCCGGACTGGATTTTTTTTCCTATGATAACTGGTGTGTGGTGCTTTTGGAATGGTCTGGTGGCATTGGAATGGTTTCCCCTCAAACGGTCAGGACTTCTGTGAAAAATATTAAAATTATTTTAATTAAAATTAAAGTTTGATAATTTACTAAAGGGTTTTTTTATGGATAGTTTAGTTATTTGATGTATGGAGTCAGAAGAATGGTAATTCAAGAGAATATACCTATATTTCAGAAAAACCAGATCCATTTCAAGAAAAGTGTGATTGGAATTTTGAAAAACTTTACTAAAATTTCAAGTTTGGGTGGTCAACATTAGTTTTGACCTGTTACACTTGGTTTTGTAGAACATTGTCATAAAGACAAAAAGGCTATACACAGAATTGTTTTTGTTTCACAAATTGAAAAACTAAGATTTCCAGTCATTTTTGAGTGGTTAAAAAAAACCTAGAATCTTTTTCTTCATTTCTTCTTGGGAAATGTGCAAGAGCCTTACTTTATTTATTTACATGTATATCCCATCTATGTTTTTATAAATTTCAAGGCAGCAAACAGAATACTCCTCCTTCCTCCTATTTTCCCAACAAGAACCCCGTGAGACAAGTTGGGCTGAGAATGATTGGTCCAAAGTCACTTGACTGGCTTTTGTATCTAAAGTTGGACTGGAACACTCAGTCTCCTGGTTTCTAGGTAGTGCCTTAACCATTAGACAAAAGTGGCTCTCAAGTTTTAATTCAAGCAATCCTACTAGTTCAGCCATTATCAACTTAATGTTGACACCGATCATTTTCCAAATTGGGATAGTATTTCATTTTTACAAGAGCAGAGTAGAACGTTCATACCATGGGATTTTTCTTACTCCTGGTTACTTACTTTACTTACTGGAGACCCTAATACAGTACTGGAGAAAGAGCTCTTGCATAGATAAAATAGCACTCCATGCCAGTCCCATCTGCAAACTTGTGCAATTATTTATGAACCTTCCTTAATTAGAAGACACTTGAAGTGCAAAGTTAAGGCCTCTAGAACAGCACCACTTGTTATTCTAATAATCACTGGAAGTCAGGCAGCATGTAAATTTAAATAATAATAGGAGATAAATGATTCTGGGTAAATTTCAGACTCTTCAATGGCAGAAATTTGTTCAGGCTTTATCAGATAGAAAAACTGAAGGAGCTATGAGGGTCATCTAGTTTCCACTGAAATTAATATTGAGTCATTCTGCTAATGGAGATTCTCAGTCACCCAGGTCCTGGTTGTCCCAAAGGTACTTTTTCAAGAGACAACTGGACATTTTTCTTTGAAGACATTTCGCTTCTCATCCAAGCAGCTTCTGAAGAGCTGAAGAAGCTTCTTGGATGAGAAGCGAAACGTCTTCAAAAAACCCCCAGAAAGTCCAGTTGCCTCTTGAAGCAGCATCTTTGAGAGTCTTTCTGTTGTTCTGGATTTTGGGTTGGATTTGGACAAATTGTGATTTTGATGAGATTTGTGAATATGATCACCCATCTTGAAACCAATTAGTTCATTGAATGAATGACTAAATCTGTTCCTTTTGTCTATTGGGAAAAGCAATTATATCTCTTGAACTATTTGTCACACTTTTCTCTGAAACTTAGGGGAGGCTGCACCACCCAAACCAGTCTAATGATAAGTGCCCACTAATAGACATGACTGTTTTGATCTTGGCGATACATTATTCCCCTTTAGACTTCCCCAACTATCAGTTGGAGGTAAAGCATTCCAGTCTCTATTTTAAGCAATTGAACTTGTCAAATTAAGTTATGACTTCTTTTGACTTGCTCTGAGGGTTCCTGTTTTGTGTGTCTTTATGTTCAAGATGTAAGGAGAGCAACTTACATAATTAAGTTTGAGTTATTATGCTTCTTTCCAGGTCCAGCTTAGGTGCAAGTGAGTTTATAAAAGCTATCTTTTTTAGATTTTTGTAGAATTTTAAAGACTTTAAAGACGAGGATAACTGTAGAACTTTGAACTCCTGCCACAAGTTCTTAGTCCATTTCAGATATAAAGCTAAAAGGTTATCTTAGAGCAGGCCCAGGTGCACACTCCACATTCATGTCTCTCCTTAAGAAACTGCATCTTATCCTGGAGTTGCTTGCCAGCCCCATGATCCAGGAAAATATGCATCTGATTTATGGAAGTACCAACTGTGCATTCCATTTCTGCTCATAAATCCCTTTTTGGTTTGGGATCCAAAGCCCAGCACATTCCTGTTGGTTAGTTATCAATTTAATAAGTTTTCATTATACTGCTGTAGAATTGTGAAGTAGTTTTGTTTATAGGTTTCTCAAATTTATGCCATGGGAAACTATAAATGTAACTTGTAGAACATCATTCTAGAGACAGTATATTTCCCCTATAACATCATTTGGTATATTTAGTTTAAGAAAGGCCAAATTACGTTTATATCTGTAGTCTTCAGATAAGATGATTAATATGACTTAATAGGGACAGGATAAATGTTCATCAGAGTGAGAAACGCACCACAAGTATTTCTCTGAAATAGAATAAAAGGCTCTTTACAAGAGATTCATAATAATAATTTAATGAAGTTGTGTGAATTTCAAGTAAGCTTTATAACTTCTATGGAATATAAGCCCTTGTCTTCTGGGTGGTTTATTCTCTGTAAATGTTTCAGACTTCCTTCAATCTTGTTCAATTCTGAGTAAAAACGTACCTAAAAAGTAAAAGTAAAGATTTAGTCAACAAGTAAACCTGCATTTTAATGTATCATTCTTCAGGAGAACCACGTAATAACTGTCTATGTAGAATGAGTAAAACAGCAGAGATTTATGTTTTTTGTAGCAGTGGGAAGATAGATTTAGTATCACTATTGTATACAGTAACTATGATCAATTTCTGCTTGTGATTATGGTATTATTAACATGGAGGAAAACTTACTTGGGCTCTAACAAACTTGTGTAGCTTTGAAAGCAACCCTCTTGCTTCTGGCAGCATAACAACAACTGTAAAGTGAGCATCTAGTAGGAGGCACAACCAGTCCATAATCTGAAAATAAAGTCAAAATACACAAACACAATCACCATGAATGAACATTTTAGTATTTAGCCATTAAAATGCAAGCCAGTCCGCTACCTATACAGAATTTTGTTGCGTACCTACTTGCAGTTCAGCCTTTTAATTTCAGTGTTGAAACTAAACATTTTGAAGAAGGCAGCATAATTATTACTTTTATTTGTTTGCAATCATGGTAAATCTATGAAGAATTTGCCAAATTAGGTGTTTCTATAATTTTAATTCCGGGCAAGAGTGACCTTCATTCCCGTCAGCACGAATACAATTTCTACCACAATTTCCAATGCCCTTTCCCCCATGAAATATAGAAACATTACAGGCTTCCCAGCAATGCAATTTCAATTCATAATCACAGCTAGCTGATCAGTTCATTGCCACACATTTAACTAGAAATTTTTTGCTATGCATTCGTTTTTAATATAGGAAGTACAATTTGGGCTACTGAAAACTAGTTTAAAGGGACATCACATTACAGGATGTTCCCAGCACATATGGTAAACCAAATAAAAACAAACAAAGGCATTATAGGTGAAGCTCTAATGCAATCACTACAGCCATCAATGTGTTTATATTGTTTACGGGATGCCACTCGTGATCTACAAGCAAGATTAGATTTTCTGTATTAATGGTTTCTTCACTTTTTCACTTAACAATACATTGAAACCAAATTTAGCCATCCCGTATTAGATTCATTATAATAAATAGGTCAAATCTGAATTTACCCGTCTTGAATTTAGTAACAGGTGGCAAACAGATCCAATTAATCATTTTCTTATATATATAGTCTATTATTCCAGTAAGAGCTGGAAGAATTATCTCATTTTTCCAGAGGCACTAAATCTGAGTATGCGGCTGTAAAAAGATTTCTTTGGGCATATTTAAGAATAACTTGATAGTTTTCGTAGGAAAAATTCTCTATACCTGTTGTATGGTCAGATGAAATATTCCAGGGAAGTGTGTGGAAGACTCTTTACTACATTGCACATATACGTACTGAAGATACTGGAGGAATAACTAAAAAGAAAACAATAAAATTAGATGTCGCTGAATACAACTGTATATGCAAAGAACCCTTCAGTCCTTTAAAAAAGAATGACTTGTTTTATTTGGTGGTATAACTGAGACACCCCATTTATCAATAAGCAAAATAAATATTTTCCAGACAAAGACCCTACAGCAGAGTTCCCCAACCTTTCCGGCTTTGCAGACCGGCCCAGGGGGGGGTGAAAGGGGGGGGATAGTTCCACATGAGCAGCAGGCAAGCATGCGCACCGCTCCATTTGCATACACGCACACACTTGTCTGCTGCCCACACAAATGAGGATGCACACACACTTGCCCAACACTTCTGTGCCCCGGTTCCAAAGGGCTCAAGGCCCGGTAGTGGGCTGCAGCCCAGGGGTTGGGGACCCCCGCCTCCTTTTTTGGAATACAGTGAAGTGAATTTCAGTCGGGACTCTCCTCCCAGATAAAGTCTGATACATACAAAGCAGTCCAGGTGTGAGAGTTAAATTTCTGTTAATTTTGTGATGTTCGTGTGATTACACAAATATTATTTGTGCATCATTTATATTGACACATTTGAAATTTAACAGACATTCATAAGTAACAGGCATCTCTTCTGCTAGAAGAGAATAGAGATAGTTTTCGGCTTACAATAGTTCATTTAGTGACCATTTTTTACACTTACAACCGTGCATCTTAATATATTCTGTATCTTAACATTAAACTATCAGATATAAAAGGGACTTCAGTGAAGTCATAATCAAGTGTAAAATTAATTTGACTCTGTTACTGAATTCTGAAGGCACAAACCAATACTTACTATGACTTCCTTTGCAGAGAGGTCTTTCAAATGAGGTAAAAGAAATGTTTCACTGTAAGCTGAACAAATAATTGTATTTCTGCATAAGGTAGAGATACCTGAGTCAAGGATTTACTTCTATTCAGATTTGTGTCTTATTTTACCCCCCCCCCTTTGTTTTTAAAAGCAGTACTTTTAAAACTAAAATATTTTTTTTAAAATTAACAAGTAAAGCAGCCTTTGTTCGTCAAACAAATAACTGAGTGATCCAAATTACAGAACAAGAAGAATCAAAACCTGGGCACTTTGCAAATTAAGGCTGCTGGTCCTAGCAACAATTCTACCAAGTCTTTCAATCTACCAGAAAGAGAGAAAAAATGTGACCAGTACTTTACCTACATAGATTAGAAAGGGTTAACAGTGATTATGCATGTTGATATTTCTATGCATACATCATGAACACCAACATCAATTTTTCAGTGAAGATTTAGCAGAACCAAATAGCAATATTGCTACTTCTTGATTCAAGAGAAAAGAATTCCTTTCTGCAGGCAGTTTAATGTAGAGAGATAAAGTTGGGACTGAGGATCATGAGTTAAAAATAAACATATATTGAGCAGTGGCTCCTCAAAGAAGGAATGCAATTAAGGAATGCAAAGACTTGTTTGGTCTTTATCTTTGCAATCAGATATTGTAGCAATGCAGCAGAGAACAGTACATGTAATCCTTTACTTTTCAGAGGAATTACTGTAAGGTTTACTTCTCACTGTATCCATTTGATTCTAGGGCAATAGTGGGATACTTGTCGCTCTACAGGTAATTTCCAAAACATATCATTCCTGAGTAATCACATTGCCTAAGGTGTGGCTCAAGCGAAATTGTTAATATTCTAGTGCGGTGTGCTAGCAAAAAGTCTAATCTTGTGGTACTTTGTTGAAAAATAGCCACAAGACAAATGAGGTTAGCAATTAAGATACTTTCAGACTTTTAGTAAATAAATCTCATACGCAACTTTGCTTCAGCTGCATACACATTTTGTAACTATACTGGTAAAATTTGTTATCTAAATACAATCCATATCAAAGTCTACTCTCACATATTATTTAGGTCAACCAATTATTTTGATTAAAAACAAACCACATTGATCGGTGTTTCAATATTTTATTCAGACTTTTAAAAAATACCTTAATATATTTTTTAGATATAGTTATTCCAACAAATGTTATTTTATGCAGTGGTTTCCCAAATGTATACTTTTATGTAAATTTTGGAGCCGAGACTGAAATAAGTTGCCAGAATCTGTTCACTGCTTTTCGGTGCATTGCTACATTTTGCTTCCAATTAATACATTTTTTTTACATCCCCATTGTATACCACAATCAATTCAGAGGCCAAAGACTATATCTGAGGGTTATCGTTTTCAACTCAGATTATACTGAATAGGAGAAATAATAATATTTTCTTTTAATCATTCACATCAAAAATATATTCCAAAGGATACAGTAATGTTGCTTTGTGTGGCCCAACTGGACATATTTCATTTAGTTCTATTTCTTGGGATTTTTGTATTGTCTGCATATCACAGCTATCTTCCTCTATGAGTTCAAAAGTGCAGCCATTCTGTACAACTTTAGATAGTTCATCCATTTTGTTGTTTTCAACAGTATGAACATGATCTGGTACAAAATCTGAATTCTTATTCATTGTTTCAAGGTGGTCATCACCAATGCTACAAAGAAAAAAAATGTCCACAGATACTCAAATTTGTTTAAAATCTTATTTAAAACTAATCCTGAAGTTGAAACCATAATAAATCTAAGACAGATTGTTTGCTGATAAAATAGAAGAACATAGGGAAAAATTTACTTTTGGCAGGCAAAATTGATAGGGATAATAGTACATTAAGGATGATAAAAGCCATTATTGGCTAATTGCTTGAAGAAGAATTTTTCCCAATCTGAATCAATTAAAAGAAAAAAGAATCCACAATCTGGATTTTATAAAAGGGGAATTATTTAGGTTTGTGCAGTATTAAGCAGACCTAAATAAATAAGCTTGTAAAATGAAAAGTTCTCCAAAGAAAGAGATGATTTATAGTAGCTGTCATTTCTTCAGCTTGTCCACATGCAAATCTAAGACTAGTGCCATCTTTTCAGAGCCTTTTTATAAACACAAATTAAACTGGGGAAAACCCCACTACTTCGAAACAAACTTTTGCAAGAACTATTAATAAATTTAAATATAAACAGAAGTATGTATATTTACCTCAGAAAAATCTTCAGGCAAGTACAAATAACTGCTTCAGGGATATCAGGAAATTGCTGCAGACAGAGTTGCAAGAGATGTATATCTGTTTTCTCCACTGCAATTGCCATCAGTTCTGGACACATGCTGGAAGATAAAATAGTGAAGTTCTCAATATATTTAACATTATTCTGATTGGTTGCACAGTCAGCCACATGTTTAGACTGGATTTGGCATTTGTGTCCACCCACTGAGTCCCTATTATTACTATTATTTTATCCTGCCCTTGTTTATATATAAAACTCAAGATGACATACATATCTAATATTCCTGGCTTCCTATTTTCCTCACAACAATAACCCTGTGAGGTGGGTTGGGGTTGAGAGATAGCGACAGGTCCAAAGTTACCCAGCTGGAGGCCTAGAACTCAGTCTCCTGGTTTTTAAGCCAGCACCTTAACCACAACACCAAACTAGCACTCTACTGTGTTGTTTTATTTTTTTTCTGTACATATTTCCATACATCTTTTAAAAGTTTCTAACGTAACCAATTCCAGAGAGCTACTGCTACAAAAATGTGAAGTAGGCTGTTTGTTAGAAAAGATTAAATATTTATTACCTGTAAGAGAGGCCTTGTGTTTGAATCAGTTGTACCAAGCATCTGCGAGGATAGAATGAAGATTCTGCTTTACATCTGTTCACAAGAGCAGATACTATATATCCAATTGATGCTTGAAAGACTGTCACCGGAGTGCTAGACAAAAACGCCAGTAGTTTTTCTTCTACAGTATTCTGAGAAGCACCCTAAAAAAAGAAATTTTTTACTTATTGGTTCCAACTTAATTATTTTCTCCTTTGCCAATTAAAATTATTAACTACTGGACTAGTCGCCCAACATGGTTATTGTAAGAGTTTGGTCCATTAATTCTTCATGAGACCAAATCTGTAAAGGGAAACGTTTTTAGATACTTACATGTATCATAGATTAAGAAATATTTTATCTCTGGCTCTATTTTTGCACTTTTTTTTAAAGAATCACACTGACCAGATTTGTTAATTACACTTAAAAATGCTAATTAATATAACCATGATATTCATCTTTAATTTGCTTTGCTGATACTTAAAGGAGAATTGCAAATTAATTACGCATTTAGGTACATATTTCACTACACATTTGTACATAGAGAAAATGCCACTCAAGATTGTCACGTCACCCTTTGTTTTCAATACGGAGTGTTCATAATTACCTTAATAATGTTAAGAAGCTGTTCCACTGTCAGGGTCCCTTCTTGAGCATTCTTTCTTGATCTCAACTGCAATATTTGACAAAGAAATTAAGATTCTCTGAAACAAGTAGATAACATTCCTTCAAAACTAGTAATCAAGATTATGTCTTCAATGAGATAACAGGAACCCCTGATTCACTTATTATGAAGGTACCATCTGGGTAAGAAAGACATTATCAGATGAAAAAGATCATGTAACCCAGGCTGTCAGCATTCCAAGTAATACATCCAAAGAAAACAGAACTCCGAGGCAGATGAGTTCCTCAAAGAACAGTTTATTGGCTACATCATATTGGCACAACTGATGAAAGCCGACTCTGAAATTTCCCATGGTTTTCACCTGATTAAAAGTAAAAGTTTCCCCTTTCCTCCCAGGTCACTGGTCACGCTGTCCAATCCAAGTGCTGGCCAGTCGCTTGGTTACTTGCTCCTCCTCTGGCCAGCCACCTGTGAGAATGTCCTTACCACAGGAAAACTTTATTGTTTTGGCTACAAAATCCCATCTAACTATTTCTTTCCCTCCCACCGTTGTGTGGCAACCCTGGAGCCTCCAAGATGGCTTCAGCCAGGCTCACTTCAGGGTTGATACAGGCATTCTTAACACATATGTCAGCAGTGATTTTACCCACTACAAATGTAACAAATACATTTAAAAGTGTCTCTTCTATACCACAAAAACTCACATTCCAGAATGGATCCAAAACAAACTGTGTAATAAGAAGAAATATGATGCCATCGCTGGCCCTTATTAGATTATGCAGAAATCGTTAATAGAACAGGGTGTGGTTTGGATGCCTCTATTTCATCAAACCAAAATTAGGCCCTGAGAGATGCAGGGCAAGTCATGCACAAGTTGAGGAAGTGAGGTGCTGGGGTGTGGTGCAAATGCAGGAAGGTCAGGGAAAGAAGGTGCGAGTGCATGAGAAAACAGAGAGGCCTGGAAAGGATGTGTGTTTGTGTGTGTGAATGAAGGGGGAAGGAGGGTGCTCTGTGTATAAGTGAATGAAGGGGAAAAGGAGGGTGTTATGTGTGCAAAGACAGACTGGGGAGGAGAAGATTTATCTGAGTGACTTACAACCTTACCTGCAGGCTTCCCCAATGACTTGGCTAGTGGGAAACTGGCAGGAAAGATTGCAAATGGCAATTTTATGATAACAGGACACTGCAGCCATTCTGAGAGCTGGTTGGCAGTTATGTAACTCTGGGGGCCCTGCAACAGCAGGAACTTTGAGGACCAATCATAAGTCCCTCGTTAAGCACTGTCATAACTATGAACAGTTGCTGACAAATGGTCATAACTCGAGGACTACCTGTATGAGTTTTAGTGCTGCCTTAGGAATAAAGCTACCTGGGTGACTTAGGGACAGTCACTCTCTCTCAGCCCTAGGGAGATGGCCATAGCAAACCACTTCCAAAAATCATGCTAAGAAAACAATGTACATGGACTATAAAATGAGTCAAAATCACAAAAAACCAAAAACATCCCTCCTCTCACAACTTCCTGGTTAGGATTAGACCAGTAAATGTTGCTTACTGGATTGTTTGGGGGAGGCGAGTTATTATCTGAAGAAATCTTCAACATTATGTGAATATTATGTATTATTATACTATAATTAATTAATCAATCAACATCTGCCTATCCCAAGTCCTTGGGAAGGACTTGATAGGTGGATAAAAATACCAAATCCAATATGAATATCTGGCTGACTGCGATGAACTAAGTAATATTATAAATATTATAGAACTAGAATAACTGTGGCAAAAGAAAGCAGTAGTAATAGGTGCCTTGGGTGCAATCCCAAAAGAACACTATTGGCACTGGCAAATTCACCATCCGTCAATTGCCACAGGCAGCTTTACTCGGAACAACTTACATCCTGCAGTGATGTATCTGTAACATCATCAAACATCCACACCTGCTTATCCCAGATCCTTGGGAAGGACTCACTAGGCAGACAAAAATGCCAAATCTAGTCTGACCATCTGGCTGACTGTGTGACGAACCATATTAAAATTATATTATAAGATTATGAATCTTATGTGAATATCTCAACTCAGTTAATACATTTTATGTTTTGAAAAAAGAAATGGTGTTCTGAGAATCAAGGCTAGAAAGCCTGGGTTAGCAGCCACATTAGAGACTTGTGTGAGAGTTGATGGCAACTGCATTCAGAGAGAATAGCTTTTCCACTTGTTCAAAGATGATCCAGCTATTTCTTTCTACTGATGGGAGCCCCCTAGTGATCCCATTGAGAAGTGCCACGTGCTGATCGGTTCCAAAATGACAACTTTTACTGGCATTAAAGAAGGGGAAAAGAAACTTCCATCAGAGTCTATGGAAGGCTTTTCCTAGAAAACGAGCTGGGGACACTTCTAAAGTTGGGTGACTTTAATACTCCTTTAAACACAAACATGCTGGCTGCATGCATTTTTCTCTGCAGCTTCTGAAATAGTTTTTTTCCCCACTGTCAGAATCATAGGATGGTTGAAAAAAAGGCAAAAGGCTCAAGAAATACTTAGATGAGCCAAAAGCCTTATCACATAACAATAATAAAACGGTGCGTTGGAATATCTGCAAGAAATGTAATTGGCTTGCAAGCAAGAATTGGTGGGACCTTAGAATTCAAACAGCACCGTTTGAACGGTGGCACCTGCTGCGTAACACCTGAGAGTTAACAACTGTCGGTAAGAAAGACAAAAAAGTCTAGATAGTGGAAGTGGCAGCAGAGCAGAAGAGAAAAAACTGGAGAGACTCAGAAAAGACTTGCAAACAGAAGTAGAACGACTATGGCAAAAGAAAATGAAGATAATACTTATAGTGGGTTTGCCTTGGGTGCAATCCCAAACATCTGGAGCACCACTTGCACAAGATCAGCTCTGACAAAATCACCATCAGTAAATTGCAAAAGGTAGTTTACTTGGAACAGCTTACATCAATGCAATGAAACTTTTAACATCAACCCAACAACATCTGCCCATCCCAGATCCTTAGGGAGGACTCAATAGATGAATACAAGTACCAGCTCCAATCTAAACAGCTAGCTAATTATGCAACCAACCATAATAATGTCACATGTTCCTTAGTTTACCTGGTAGTTGTCACATGCCTCTCCTACAATACAAACACACATATAACACACACTCATGCTCTAGGTTGGAAATAAATAGCCTCAGAAACAATGCTATGATATATAATTCACTGGTTAATTGCATTCCATTTTCTACTGTATACATTTTTAAAATGTTGAAATACATGTTAATATAAAGGCAAATTATATACACATGCACAAATTTTGAACCTTTTAAATGCTACTATACTCAACATATGCAAGATAAGATCAAGGGCACATTCCTGGAGAAAGAAATTGCATTTAGGTAAGAGAAAGAGAGTGCTCTGCTCTCTCTTCAGTTTTGTATCTCAGAATACCACAGGGAAGAAAAAACAACTCAGGATTTTTCTTTTCTTCCATTTTCAAGCTAATTCTCCATAATCACCACCCCAAGCAACATAGTTAGCCATGCCTGAACGCTCATCTTCCTTGATATTGATAAAAACACACAGATGGAAATATGCTAGCTCACATTAATTCCATTTAACATTTATGCTTTCCTGTCCATCCACAAGGTGACACACTGGCCCTTTGGGGAAAACACAATCACATCATCCACCACTGTTCACACAAATCTGGACAATTAACAAGAACAGTTGAGAATTTTTAGGGTTAAGCGGATGGCTATTAATTGTGGATTCCACTATGCAGTATCAACTACAATCCAGTGATCGGTATTAAGGTAGTCATATAAAATATTTTGGCCTGAAAATATAGTGTTAATGAGTATGTACATTATACCAAGAAGTTAATTATAGGGCTTAGCCTGCATGGAAACCAATTAAGATTTGACTGGTCATAATTTTTCACATCAAGTTTAGGGAGCATAGATGATTAATTTTGTTTCAAGTCATGTGAAGAAAAACCTTTCAGAAACCAAAATAGTGAAGAAAAGCAATTTCACATTGCCATATTACTTTAGTATTAATTCAACCATTCAATTTAGGGGCCACACTACTTCATGAGACCCTTGCTATTACTCAGCACAATCAGAATATTAATAATTTATACTGTGCTGAATATGTATTATATAAGAAATTGTATTATACACATAGGAAAGGAAATTAAAAATAATCACATCAAAATAAACATACCGGCCTCTTAGATTCATCTTTAGCAGCTTTATCAGGTTCGGCACAGATCATGCCATCTTCCTGAAGCCTATTCCAATCAACAGGCATAGATTTCATTTCTGGAAAAGTATAATTTTATTTTAAAGGATGCAAAATATTTCTCATGTTTCTCCCCCCCCCACCCCAAAGTTCTTGGAAATTTGTTCATCTTCTGACTCAAAAATGTACAAGAAAATTTTGATCATATGTTCCAAAAAGTTTTTATTTAGGATCCTGTAATGACAAAATTTCTATCATCCAGTTCTAAAGAGCCCGCATTTTGTCATTCACAAAATATCCAATTAGATATTCTTTCACCTTATAGAAGATTATTTGAGCTATAGAAGATTACTTTAATTGGATTCTTTCCCCTGATTTCTTAGTGGAAATAATACTGCAGTGTTAAAAGAGAAATATTAGCAGCAAGAAATAGACCTTGGTCCCAATCCTAAAAACTAAACATGCAATTTTCTTCAGGCTTCTGTGTGTCCTCTAAAAAAACAATGTGGGTACTTTTAAAAAGGTGCTGTACTCCCACATATTCTGGAATACCTCTTCTGAAACATTTTTAAAGCTTGCCCAGTCCTTTTTTTTTTAATGTTGGCCTCCCACAGCTTCAAAGTCCAGCATGAACTTCCTCATATTTACTTGTTCTCTTCTTCCACAGTGCAAATTTTTCCTCCGCTTTAAATTGTAAGCTGGTCAGTAGCTCCCTTTCCTTATCATTTAAAGAACCATAAACACAGATGAACTTCAATCATTAAGAAACCGTTTTATTGGGGCATTTTAAAATCAATTCAGAACTTTCAATTAATTGACTAATAAATATTACAGTTGGTTATACTTAAGAAATAAGCAGGAAGAGAATTAATTGTCACCAGCTTTATTAATTGCATTCTTAGAACTTGGAGAAAGTCATTACAGCTTTTGTACTAAAAAGCTTGAGAACTATGCCTTCTAATTTTTTCCCTTATTTATGACCCTGTAATCCAGCGGTTCTCAACCTGTGGGTCGCGACCCCTTTGGGGGTCGAACGACCTTTTCACAGGGGTCGCCGCACGCGCTAGCCCGCCATCTTGGAAATGCTCCCAGTTCGGCCATGCCTGCGGGTCGCCGGACAGCCAGTAGCCACGGAAGCGGGAGACTTCGCCCACCCGCCGCCATTTGAGTTCTTTTACCCTCTGCGCATGCACAGAACGCTTTGCGCATGCGCAGAGGGTAAAAGAACTCAAATGGTGGCATCCGGGTGGGTGAGGTGTGCCTCGTGCTACCTTGGCAACCGGCTCTACGGCGACCAACAGGTAAGAGCGAACCGGGAGCATTTCACCCCTGATTTGGGGACTCCTGGGAGGGGCGGGGTGGGGCCAGCCAGGAGTGCGGGGGCGGGGGTCACGGCAGCGGGATGGGGGTCGTGGGGGGTCGCGGCTTTAAAAAGGTTGGGAACCACTGCTGTAATCCCTTTTATCGGGGTGAAGTCAGGGAGACTAAATGGAGCTGAGGGTTTATGGGCCAGATGCCTTTCCTGATGCCTATGCGGCATTCGCAGCAGATATTTTTCGGTTGTACCCTGATGAAGGAACATTTGTTGCTACCTAGGATTTAACTTTCAACCTTCTGAGTGGGAGGCGAGCGTCTTCACCTCTAGGCAACCACACTACTCAACTATGCGTTCTACTAATAAACAAAGCATAATATAAATTCTTTTGGTTTTAACTGTTTTTAACATGTAATTTTCCAAAAGCACTTAAATATATTTAATATAGAATAATGCTGACTACAAACTGCTCAGAGGGTGCTCTACATAAGTGCTACTGCTATTGCTATAATTGAAAAACATTGCAGTCACATTCCTACCAGAAATATATGTATCTTTGCTTTTTCCAACTGCAGCAGCCAAAGAGGAGGTTTCGCACTTGTATAGGATTACTTCTAATTCTCTGCCGTGTATTATGAATAGCTTATCATTGCAAGCCCAACACTGAAATAAACAAATACACAGTTTTTATATATTAGGTTAGGATATATTAGGCAGAAATGGTTAGTGAACATATACTTTCAACTTTTTTATTATAATTCAAATGGTGCCTTTGGGTTGGAAAGAGTAATTAATGATTAATTTTTCAGAAGAAATTAAATAACAAAATGAGACCTCCTTTATATTTTATACACTAGAAAAGGAACCCATCTAGTCCTGGTGTTTTGCCACTTGCCAATTTTAACATTATTTGTTTAATCTCTACTGTGGATAGAGGAGCAAATAAAAATGTTTTTTGTATATCATCTAAATGTGTTAAATTAATTTTATTTTAAAAGGGTTCTATTCAGAAAGGATTTACATTGGAGCTATGTTTGTTTGTTTAGGGTATGGCATCATACATGGATGGAGCTATGTTAGCCAGGAGAGAGGGAACGCTATCTGCAACTCAATCTCTTCATTATTACCTGGTCTCTTATTACCGTAGAAGTATCTTACTCTATTGAAACTGGGATTTAAGGCTTCAATTGTCACCTGTCCTAATGACAGGATCCTGGATATACAGTATCAATAAAAGGCTTAGGAGGGAGATGCCCATTATCAAAGGTGCATGTCTTTTTTTTTTCCAGACCCGAAGTGTAGCTTTTTTTGACATTATATACAATTTTTAAAATATTTTTTTAAAGAAGAAAAAAAATAGTTCTGTCTTCTATATATTTTGTAGCTTTGCCTTGCCTTGCCATTGCCTTGCTGAATATTCAAATTATGAAGGAAATATGTCCCAAATGACTTCCCTTCAAAATAATGTAATTTGAAAATGGAACTATCCATTTTCCTTGTTTCTGAGGCTTAGATATGCTCCTTTTAATTTTTTAGTATTGAACAAAAATATTTTCCTTTTTTGAGGCCAGATTTCATTCTTCCAGCAAATTGTAGATATGTCAGCCATGGTTCATTCCAGCCTTTGCCAAGTAATTTTTACTGTGTCTTTAATTTATTCATGGGGTCTGGGTGGACCATTTTTGGATATGCAATTTACACTTTTCTTACTGTAATTATTTCCAACATGAAAACCATTTAGGTGAGAAGCTAATGGTGATATTTTTGGACTTACTATTTTCCTCACAGAATTGCATACTTTTTATCAAGCTTTGTCTTATAATGTGTCCTTTTAGGTTTTTATCCTGTTTTGTGTTGGGAAACTGCCAGCAAGACTGGATGGAGGAGTCAAGCAGGAACCCAGCTTGGAAAATTTGCAGTTGCAGGTGGCATAAGTTTGATCTACCATAAGTTCCATGAAGTCTTATCTGCTCCTTCCCAGGGGAGATTCTTGTAACTTAGATAGAGAACAATAAAATTCCTTATTATAGTTCTTTATGGGCGTCTCTGGTTGCTAGTACCTGACATTACTGTTCCTGTACCAGAAACATCTATGGAACCCATTAGTTAGGCCAGCTCCTTCCAATATTGGTGTTCTGCTGTTCTGGGATTTTATTCCACAAAACCTTTTGGCTAATATTATGTAGTAGCTGTTCTTATCACTTTCCAAAATATCTGTGGATACTAATAAAGTAGGCTTCATTATAACCTATCCACAAATACTTAATTTTGAAATGTAATGCATTCATCATTGTAGATTTCTGATAAACTCTGCTTACTTAAAAACATTCATCTTGCCTTCATGGTGCTCCATTTTATGGTCAACAATCATAAAGCTGCCATTTTTTGAAAAAAAGATTGCCCACATTCTCGGGCAAAACATTTTATTTGCAATTATATAGCAAATTAGAATTAAATAAATTGGATTTTGACATTCAAATTAAAGCCCAAAATTATTGGAGCAAATAAGTACCGTATTTTTCAGACTATAAGACGCACCGGTATATAAGACGCACCAAGATTTCGAAGAGGTAAGTAAGAAAAAAAAAAGTTTTTGCCCTCCCCCAGCCCCCAGGAGCACCTCCCAAACCTACTGCGCAGACCGTTTTTTGCCCATGTTTTTGCAAAAATGGGGATGTTTTTGCCCTCCTCCAGCCCCTATGAGCACTCTGCAGACCTCCCAAACCCTCTGCCCACCCCGTTTTTGTAAAAAACGGGCCGTTTTTCACCCATTTTTTGCAAAAACGGGGGCATTTTTGCTTTTCCCCCACCCCCAGGAGCACTCTGCAGGCCTCCCAAACCCTCTGCGCACCCCGTTTTTTTTGCGAAAAACGGGCCCATTTTTCACCCATTTTTGCGAAAAATGGGGCATGCAGAGGGTTAATAGTTTAACAGATCTAATTTAAGAGCATTATGCTGATCGAAACCCAGCTCCTTGCTTTTCAGTTCACATTGTCCTTATATTAATTTTAATTTATTTTTAATTATTTTTTTAATGTTTTCCTCCACCACCCATGTCTTTCTTCAATGCCAATTGTCTCAGCCATCCTTGACTCATCCAAGTAAGGCTTAATTCTTTGTCTTCATAGACATCCTTTTATTGCTCGTTTTGCCAATTAGTTGGATATTAGTCAAAGAAAACCAGCAAAAATAATCTGAAAAGCTGAGTTGGGAGAAGAGCAATTGGTTCAGCACTCCACCTTCTCTGATGCTTGGTCTAACCTCTGTCAAATTTCACTTTATAAAATAATGAAATTCACTGCTTTGTTTCATTACGTAACAGCTATATTCACATGGGATACACAACCTTTATCAAGCTGTATTTGATTTTGAATGGAATGCTGATGGTAGCACTCTCTAAAAAAAGATGAAGCCAGAGCAAAGTGAAAGCTGATTTAATTTATTTTCAATTGTTGCTGAATTAAATATATTTAATGTGCTAATTCCCCATGTATTAAACTATTTCCCTCATCAATCAAATTAAAAATTGTATTTTGCTAAAACATTTGAAAGGTCACAGCTATGATTTTGTGACCCACATGGGACACTGAAGTTTCTGACAGTGCAACCCTTGGCAAAATGCATTTCCCTCTCTTCTGGGTGACTGGATGACTTTGGAAGCATTGTTGTGGGTTAACACACCTTGAGTTTTATATATAAAACATCTGATTTAGTGCAGCGAACGGATACAATTTTTTTCTAAGTGAGCCAAATTTAAACGTGTTTTATAAACCAGTGCATTCAAAGTCAAAACTTAATAACAATTCTGAATCCAAATGACAAAGAAAATAGAATGCAGAAATAAGTGCTTCCAAACATATGGATGTAAACTGTTTCAATTCCTCCCGGCGAGATGCTGCTACAGGGCATTGCATGCCAAAACAACTAGACACAGAAACAGTTTTTTTTCCTTCAACTCTGCTGAACACCTAATTCCCACAGTACTGTCTTATGTATATTTACCCATGCAATATGGCTGTACTACTATTATCCTTTTCATCTTTTCTACTACCTTCTCTTATTGGTATCATTATGATTATTATTACTCTGTTGTAAACTGAGAGCTTCTGCACTGGAGACAAATTCTTTCTGTGCCTAACCATACTTAGCCAAATAAAGTATGCTCTGCTGTAGATAAGAAAGATAAGAAAAGGGAGCACCTAGGCTTGAGATTCACTTATGCTAATGGCTTAATATATTCATCGACAAAAGGGGAAAAAATTAAAACACTGACTGAAACCATTTCTTCTTAGATAAGCATGGATTTCTATTGTGACAGAATTGCTAGATATGTTAAAATCAAGTAACTGGTCTCAGCTTACTTGTCCTGTTGTTCCTTGTGGCAAATCTTTTGATGCTTCCAGAGTTTGAAACTTAATATTCCATATTGAAAAGCAGTCTACCAAGAGGAAAGACAAAATTTATCAAACTGTGTGCGATTTACATATGCATAGTTCTCATTTATAAAATGTCACTTGGAAACTAATTAAAAGTATTTTGGCAATAAACTGTGTCCCCAAAGTAATTAACACATCAGATCATTCTTGTTGAATACTATTAATAATCAAGTATCTCATTTCAATAAGGCAGAGGCAGGCAATCAATTTCCCAAGAGGCCACATGAGAAACTGAGACTGGTATGGATGGCTGATGCCCTGCCCCCCACTACAGATGCTGCACCACCATCCCTGCTGCTGCTGACACTATGCCCCCCCCCACTGGTGTGGGCCAGACTCGTACTGCCCACGGGCCAGATGTGGCCTGTGGGCTGTAAAATGCCCAGGTCTACACTAGAGCATCAGAAAGAAAACAATATCAAAACTAATGTTTTCTGGAATCAGTGTCTCATTAAACATGAGTTATCAGATCAAAATAATCAGTGTCTCTTTTTCTACCACCTTATAGAATCTTTCTTGACTTCCCTCATTGTTGACGATTATCAGTACGTTCCAATCAGGTTCCATTATTTTTTAATTCTACATTTTGTGTTGCGAACAATTTAACTTGAGGTCCTTATTGTTAATGCTTTTCCAAATGTTTCTTGGATGTATTCTTTTTGTTTTGATCCAATTGTTAAGCTAAGTTATTTTAGTCCAATTGTTCAATGATTTACCTTTGATATTACTTTCTGAGGAATCCAGGCATCCTGTTACAGCAATATGGTCTTTATCAAGAATCACAATTGAAGTTCCTTTAAGAATGCTTCCACCTACACTGAGTCTGAGTAGAACTGATTTTGGTAAAATCTGTGTTTCTGCTGTTTTACTCTCTTGTAGCGGCACCAGAATCTTATACACACAGCCATTGGAATCTGTGTACAAAATCAAGTCACATCTTGATTTACAATAATAAATATGAAAACTAGAATTGACAGTTAATACAGATCTATGAACTTCGTCCACTGGTATAGCCATCCCTTTTCTTCCCTCTGCTATGAGTGACCTACGATATGTAGTGCATGTATACACACAAGCACAAGCCTAAGCTAAGAAATTCTAATCAAAGAATTAAAAATAATGTAAGTATGCCACTTGCCAGATTACTTCCAAGAGCTGAAGAAAATTTATTTCCCTGCCATGTGTTTCATGGTAAAATGACGAGTAACGATCAACCCTATAATAATATAGCTGGCCAAACATTTACAGTATATAACTCCTCCCAGAGATTCTAAAGCAGCCTGAAATATTCAATATCTAAAGCAGTAATTAAAAGTAAAATAAATACCATTCTCTTGTAATATTGATCCATATCATGCACTATAATGTGCTTTTAGTTCATTCTTGCTTGGCATATGGGAATTTTGCTGGTGTAATTTGTAAACCATAGTTTATGTTTAAATGTTATGTGTGAACCAGACCATTATGACTTCTCCAAAGGCCCAAGACTACTAAAACAATGTTTAGCATCATGTGTAAATCTAATCATAGTGTCCAGAACTAAATGCATTTTATATGCTTATGTGACTGTAATAGAAAATAAGACCATTTGTAACTACTGACTAATGAAGCAGAAAGCATACTATTTGCAAAGCACACACTCAGTGTTTTTTTGTTATCTAAAGTAACATTTTCTATGATAAATTAAACTGGGGCTCTGCTTTAAAATTAAACAGAATTGGAAAATACAGTTATACTTACATAAGCAAAAGAGTGTGATAACTTTGTTTTTCAAATATGCTGCAAAACTCAGTGGAGTAGATGACCCAACTCCTTGTTCAAATTTAAACTTCTGAAGGGTGTATGGATTGCAATGCTGCACATATATGAAGTAATTCCCATCCTGAAAATAAAGGCTTTTTAAAATATCCACATCTCAATAAAATATCACAAAAGCAAGATAATAATAGTTTACATCATATACCCAAAGTAACTGAAACCCCAATTAAATAACAGAAATGATAATCCAATATGAAACACATGTCAATATAGTCATTGTGAAAAAAGCACTGTCAAAGGAAGGCAGTCTAAACAATGTATAGGTAGTCCTTGACTAATGACTATAATTGGGATTGGAACTTCCACTGCTAAGCAAAGTAATTGTTAAATAAGTCATGCCTGATCCTATTACCCTTTTTTTGCCACAGTTGTTAAGGGAATCACCATGGTAGTTAAGCAATCATGTGACTGTTAAGCAAATCTGGTTCCCCCCATGGACTTTGCTTGTCAGAAGCCAGCTGGGAAGGTTACAAATAGTGATCATGTGACTGCAGATAACTGCAATGGTTGTTAAATGACCAACTGGTTGTAAGTCACTTTTTTTTCCAGCATCATCATAATTTTGAATGGTTGCCAAACAAACAGACATAAGTCAAGCACTAGCTGCAGAGTTTCTTTTATCTTTGTATCTGTAAGAATCAGGAAGATGAATGACACAGAAAAACTCTATCCTCTTCCACCCAAGGCAAGGCCTGGTTCATAAATATGGTATTTTAGCAGAAGAGTTTCTTAAAAATTCAATTTGGTAAATTACGGTGCTCAATTACTGAAATTAAAATAGCTTTTCTACATTTGAAGACTGCTTTACTATATTGTTTAAAAAATATTCTATTAATTATCTAGTGCACACAAATATTTTCACAGAGGTCAGTTGATCAGATCCGTAACACTGACATTGAATTTTTAAAAAATAAAGAGAAACACTTGATTTTTATAGATCTGAACATTTGATCAAATCTTTAGTCCTCATAAAACTGCCAAGAGTCATCTGACTGCAGTAAGATATAAATGCAATAAAAATAAAGAAATAAAACAAAGTTCTCAAATATGTCTCTGGTGTTTAAAGTGCTAATTAATACTATTCAGCCTTCAGAAAGTCAGTATCTGTCGATACTGAGAAATAGAGCTGAACATTTTTATACCAATGTCCAAGGACTGGGAACTCTGTCACAATACTTACTGCACTGATATAAATGAAAGACACATCAACAATAAAACAATACAAAGATGCATCAACAATACATCAAGAACGGAACATATAGCTATTATCTTACTAGAAGCAGCAGCCTTGCCACATTCATAAAGTATCTATCATTTGACTACTTTACAACTATCTAAGATATAACACTCACCTGCTCAGTAATAAATAAAAGAACACTCTTTTCAACTCCAATTAAAGCATTGCTCCACCTAAAAATAAAATATATGGTTATTGCTATAGGGGAAAATGCAATCAAATAAAATATCAGATATTATTGCAGCTACCTAGCATTGTGTGTTATGGATTGGGGTCAAGATAAGGTAATATCATGGGGATTGAGCAGAAATAAGAGGGAATCTGTGATTAGGTTCAAGCGAGGAAAGAATCTCAATTCCCTCATTTGAAGGATTCAAAATGATGAAATATCAGGATCACTACTTAAATTTTGAATTTTAAAGCTACTACAGGGAATGGCACTCACCTAATAACTTCATTGGAAATAACGTTTTCAACTTCTTGTTTTGGATCTGCTAATAAAGTATCCAAATTTTTAACAGCTCCACCCTTGAACAGGACTAAGGGCTCAGTGTGTGGTAATGAATGTATCCGATATACATCTGATGACAGCTGCAAGATAATTTTAAAAAATGAAATGAGACATATACTCATATATACGTATGGCAACAAATGAAATATTTATTGTCAAAATAAATATTTATTCTAAATGATAATCTTTGTTCATCCAGCTTCAATAATCTTATGCTCCTAATGAGCAGGGGAATAAATTTCATTCCAATTCTCTAGATAAGTGAACCTGCACAAGATTCATGTCACTTGCTCTTCATTCACTTTTCCAAAATGGAAATATTTTCTTGTTTCAGCAAAACAAATCTGATTATAATTTGAAAGAAAGAAAGAATCTTCACTGGCAAAAGGATTCTACTCAATTGAGCTGTTCCGCTTCTTTATTTCTGGAGATAATCTGATCTTTTGGTCTCTGTTTTGATGAAGGATATCCCACTGTGATGTGTTAAGAGAGTAGACTACAGTCTTATGGTCACGGACCAGCATAGGGAGGGAGAGGAGAAAGAAAAATTGACATTTTTACTGATTCCTGATAACTCTGCAATTCTCTACACAGTTCTGCGTAATCTGAGCAGCCTTTCTCCACAGCAGGTTTTGAACTGAAGGAAAAATATAACTAAATAATAATCATTGCAAGCAAAAATCCACAACGTCCTTCAATAGAATCTTTTGTTGAATTCACAGTTCAGCTGCACGAGATAATTACTTTAAAATATATTATCAGTACTTACTGTGGCTTTAAAAACTTTATCCAAGTCAGTATCATCTTCTTTCCAGATCTGTAAAACCTTTTAAAATTTACAGAATTACCATTTTAGAAAGATCACAATAAAGTGTTTGCTAACTATCCCTCTTGAAGCTTGGAGAAAATCAAATACTTTTGAGATATATTTAAGATGATCAATCTTAAAGTATTTGATTTTAATGGCACACAAAAGTACTTGGCTGAAATATACTGAAATATATCTGCATATACTCTGGTAAAAATAAAGGAGTCCCTGTGGATTTTACTCTACCAGTCATTGCCAAATATAGAGGGTGGTGCTCATCTCCATTTCAAGGCCATTGAGCCAGCGTTGCCTGAAGACATTTCTGCAGTCACATGGCCAGAATGACATCACGAAGCACTGTTAACCTTCCCACCAAAGGGGTACCTATTTATCTACTCGCATTTGCATGCTTTCGAACTGTTAGGTCAGCAGGAGCTGGGATGACGATGGGACCTCAACCCATCGCGTGGTGCTTGGGTCTCAAACCTGTCCAGCGTCTTTAACCACTGAGCCACCACACCATCTATATATTCTGGACAAGCATCCACATCAAATAGATGCATGAAAGACAGGCAAAGAGATAAAGATGCAGTTTTGCTTTTTCTTCTTGTACTGACTTCCTAGGCAAGAGAACTCATTCCCACAAACATTTTGTTTCTTACCTAGGATTTCAACTTCCCTTTACTAAGGAATAAAAGATCAACTTAATGGAAACATAGACAACACATTTAGCATTCCCACAGCATGCAATGTCACAACATATTTATTTACATAGGCATTTCGCTTTCCCTTTTCTCCTTCCCTAGAAAGGGAAAGTACTATAAAATGGAAACAAACTTTAAATAAAACCTATCATTAACTTCTGATAAGCTTCAATAAAACATTTAAGAAGGTACATGCCCATAATCATATGTATTAGAAATCATACCTTGTCATCATGAACAAGAATGAATTCTTCTGTTTCAGAGTTCCATATGGCTGGACATGAAATTGTTTGCCCTTGTTTGACTGACCAGCAACCCAGTGGTTTTTGATCAGATACCTTGGAAAAAAGAAAGTTCCAAATAAAATGGGCTGCTCAGTAATTAAGGAAATCAGAATAAAATGTCACATGCTTCTGAGTTCAAGTACATGATTTGGAACTACTAGGAAAAAAATTATATTCTTTTAAGCATTCTTTGAAAGATTTAATAAACATGAAATATGGAATAATTTTTAAATTGTAAGAATCATAACATATATTATTTTACATAATATCTGGACCCAACTGTGTTCAAAATGGGTATTTCAAAATTATTCCACAATTCAGATACATAACTAATGCTAACTTAATACAGTTTAATTGTTTTCCATTTAAGAGCTGTATATCTTAAGGATATAAATTTGCAGGTATCTTGGAGACTTCTAGTATCCAGGCTAGATTGTTTGGTTAGTAGATGTCCAGTTGCATACACTGACAACTTTAGCTTGCACGAATGTAGGCAAAGTAAGTTCCAAAATGTGAACCTCAGTAAATCGCACTATCTAAAATTATTTGAATTATATTTGAGCATAAATGGTTTTCTTTACATTACAGTCTTTGCCTGTGTATTTTATTTTATGCATTTTAATACATTTTTTCTGACAAGGGACACTACTCTTAAAAAGGGTCCATTGTATGAATCTCTGGTCTAATTGAGGAAAACAATGTTTCAAGAACTAGATTAAAGATTAAAGAAAGCAAAGACCATACAGGTACTCCTCAATTTACAACCACAATTGAGCCCAAAATTTCCACAAGCAAGACAAGTGAGTTTTTTCCCATTTTACAATTTTTCTCATCACAACTGTTAAGTGAATCATGGCAGTTGTTAAGTTAGTAACCCAGTTGTTAAGTGAATCTGGCTTCCCCACTGAATTTGCCTGTCAGAAGGCCGCAAATGGTGATGACCTTGGGACACTGCAACTGTCATAAATACATGCCAGGTGACAAGTGTCCAAATTTTGATCACTTGAAGCTGCAAAGCCTTATAATACTGGTCAAAAACAATGCTAAAACGTCCTTTAAAACTTTAAAAATTAGAATACACGGTATGTATGTGTGTGCCTGTATGCAAGATACAGGTAGTCCTCAACCTACGACCACAATTGAGCCCAGAATTTATGTTGCTAAGGGAGAAATTTAAATGAGTTTTGTTCCATTTTACGCCTTTTCTTGCCACATTTGTTAAGTGAATCACTGCAGTTGTTAAATTAATAACACGGTTGTGAAGTGAATCTGGCTTCCCCCTTGACTTTGCTTATCAGAAGGTCGCAAAAGGAGATCAAATGACTCCAGGACACGTCAACCGTCATAAATATGAACCAGTTATGAAGCATCCGAATGTAAATCACGTGACTACGGGGATGCTGCAACGGTCATAAGTGTGATCATAATTCACTTTTGTCAGTGTTGTGGTAACTTTGAGTGGTAACTTTGAATGGTCACTAAATGAACTGTTGTTAAGTCGAGGACTACCTGTAGTGGGAATGGGACAACTTGCCATAGCAAATTCACCATGGCCAACTCGCCATGGCCAACTTGTCGCAGCCAACTCATTACAGCCAACTAGCTGTGGGACAACTTGCCACGGCCAACTCGCCATCGGACAATTTAACAATTCTATTTAATTATTTAAAATAAATTAAAAAATATTTTAATTTTTGTCATTCACATTTCTTTTGCATCCGTTCTTTAACGATTCTATTCCACCATTTCTTTGATATTAGTGTAAGTCTTGTCCCGCACTGAGTTGTCCTAAGGCGAGATGGCCTTGGTGAGTTGTCTTGCAGCGAGTTAGCCATGGTGAGTTGGCCGTGGCGAATTGTCATAGACCCCAACTGGCGCCTTCCACAAGGCCAGGACGACTTCGGTGCCCAGAATCCCCAATCCAACAGAAGCGGCTGCAAGTTGTCATTTCACATGGGAACAGGTTAAGGAGGCACCACGAAAAATCTTCAAAGCAGAGAGGAGAAATACCCTCTACGTGGCAAGGTGATAAGTACAGATTTAAAAGGGTCACAACAGATTCGGTTTCGGGTACTCTACGTACCGGACACCAAACCCGCATCGCCCCTGCAGGGTCACATCCCAAGCACGAGGCTGCGCACTAAGAGCCCGGGCTCCCTTAGCCGCGTTAAAAGGGGCGCACACGCCGCATTCGGGCCGCAAAGAGACACCGAAAATCCTCTCTCTCTGCTGCTGCCGCTGCCGCTGCCGCTGCCGCTGCCGCCGACGCCGCCTGTGGAATCGCCCGGATTTTCGCGCCCCGCTCGCCCTTTCAGCAGCACTTGTGCGACCCCGTCCCTACCTCGCCGCAGAGCCCCAGGACCGCGGGCGTCGGCCCTCTCGCCTAGCTCCAGTGGTCTTGCCTTTACCTTATACAGCGTCACCGTCCGACCTCGATCCGTGACCAGCACCCGGTCCTCGTCCGGCTCCAGCCCCAGCGGCGCCTGAGGGGGAGTCCCGGGCAAGCTGCACAACGTGAACCACTCTCCGAAAGCCGCCATCTTGCTAAGCGCGAGAGAAGCTGCAAGTCAAGCCTCGCGAGAGGGAAGACCGCAATGCGCCTGCGTTACTATTTTTCCTCTCTCTCTCTCTCTCTCTCTCTCTCTCTCTCTCTCTCTCTCTCTCTCTCTCTCTCTCTCTTTCTTCTTGTCTTTCTTTTTGTTCCCTTCTTCTCCCCCTCCCCAACTCGCCGTACTCCAGCGGTACGCAAGCGCGGTTGCCTTCTGTGGTGAGGAAAACCTGCAGCGCTCCCTGTTGGAAAGCGAACGCGACGCAAGCGTAGGGTACATGCACCAGATAGGGCTAGACTAGGGAGCTTTAACATTGGATGAAGGGAAGTGCCTGGGATTGCTTTACTTCTTTCGGAGAGACGTATTGACCTGCATATTCCTATAACCCGGTTTTGTAAATTTCCCTGAAAGACTGAACTAGACATACAGGTTGGTTTTACGCAACAGTAAATTAGCCACTGATCTTTGTGTGGTGTGCAAACCAACGTGTTTATGAGATGCAGTCATTAGAGAATCTACTCACTGTCTGAAGCTGGCGATGGAAATTTTTGATCCTGGTTTACTGCAGTGTATTGTAATTATTGTGTGTTTTCAGTACTTTGGTATGTATTCCTATTGCTAATTTGTTAGATTTTTTTTTTTTGCTATGACGCTATGTACAATGTAGATAAAATAAATAAATCCTGACAATCATGATGCCAGTGTTAATCAATTTAATGATATAATATTAGCGGTGTGTTGTATTAACAGACAGAACCTTTATTACAGCCCTTAGGACAGAAAAGACTACCTAGGCATACAGGTAAGCCTCGAATTACGACCACAATTGAGCCCACAATTTCTGTTGCTAGACAAGACAGTTTGTGACTTTTGCCCCATTCTACGACTTTTCTTGCCACAGATGTTCAGTGAATCACTGCAGTTAAGTTAGTAACACGGTTGTTAAGTGAATCTAGCTTCCCCATTGATTTGCTTGTTAGAAGGTCGCAAAAGGTATTTACAGTATATGACCCTTGGGACACTGCAACCATAACAAATATATGCCGGTTGCCATTTTGAATTTTGATCACATGACACTGGGATGCTGCAATGGATGTAAGTGTGAAAACGGTCATAAGAATAAAACACTTCTTTCCGTTCCATTGTAAACCTCAAATGGTCACTAAATAAATGGTTGTAGGTCTAACAGAGGTAAAACGATAAGTAAAAAGTAGACAGAAAGCAATAATATTAATATAGAAACAATACAAATAGGGGCAAACACCAAGATTAGTACCAGTTTTCATTTGTAAATGCAACAAATAGAATAAATAAAGGCATAGAAAGGGCCACATTGTTCTACGTAGAATTCAGAGGGGCATCATCCTATGTGGCACATGCCATCATTTGCCAACAATGCCCTGCTGGATTCTATGTAGGGCAAACAGTAAACTTGGTGCAAAAGAATTAATGGACACTAGTTTGCTATCAAGAGAGCCAGTTTGGTTTAGTCAGTAGGAGTGTCCATCCTTGGACAATTTTAAGACTTGTGCACTTCAACTCCCAGAATTCCCCAGCCAGCCTTGCCAAATTGCTGACTGGGAAATTCTGGGAGTTGAAGTCCACAAGTGGCAGTGGTTAAAGACACCTAGCTAGAAACCAGGAGACTGGGATTCTAATCCCATTTTAGGCACAAAGCCAGCTGGGTGATGTTGGGTCAGTCACTCTCTCTCAGCCCTAGCAAACAGATAAGGGCTTCTGTAATCTTACCAATACCAATAATAGAGCCGAGGTGGCGCAGTGGTTAGAGTGCAGTACTGCAGGCTACTTCAGCTGACTGTTCAGCAGTTCAGCGGTTCAAATCTCACCGGCTCAAGGTTGACTCAGCCTTCCATCCTTCCGAGGTGGGTAAAATGAGGACCCAGATTGTTGGGGGCAATATGCTGACTCTGTGAACCGCTTAGAGAGTGCTGTAAAGCACTGTAAAGCGGTATATAAGTCTAAGTGCTATTGCTACAACTACAGGGAGTAGTCCAGGCAGTCACCAGGAATCAACACTATTTGGAAAACACACACAATTTGATATTAGGTTTCAAAACAAGGATGAAGTGGTATCTGAACAGTTTAAGCCCCTAGGATATTCCATCACAAAATAACCATTTTTTGAAAAAAAAACTTTGCCAATACAGTCCACAATTGAGCAAGACATGCTGAATACATCAACAGGTTTCTCAAAATTTGTTTCTCAACAAAGACATTGGATTTTTAAAAATACATTACAGTTAACAAATTTGTTGTTTGTCTCACATGTAACCTGCATCTGCATTACTAGCTAGTCTTTTCCCTCTGCATTATTCCAGTTTAAATCCTGTATCAGTTTAACTCTTTTGTGCAATTCATGAAGTGAACTGAATTTCACTCTGGTGTATTTCACATGGCACATTAGCCACAGTGAGGTTAGGTTTAGCAAATTTAGCAGACCATAGATTAAATTATGATTCGGGCAGAATGCTGCCTGTTTTTGTTAACCTACAGTTAATTCCTGATTTGGAAATAAAAGCAGCCACAAAGAGGGTTTCTAAGCTACCATTGTTTCCACTCCAATTCCTGCAAAGCCAATTAAGATTATTCTCATCTGTCTTCATATCTGCCACCCTTGAAATGCCAAAATCCAAGATCATTGGATTGCTCTGAGTTGCTGCAAATACTGCAGTAAAAAAAAAATCCTCTCATCCCACTATATGGAAAACCAAAAATGGGGAAATTGCTTGTATGTACCCATATTTTTATCCTGCCTTTATTAATTGATAAGTGACTAATACTGCTTTCTCCTGTTTTCCCCACAACAACAACCCTGTGAAGTGGGCTGGGCTCAGAGAAGGTGACTGACCCAGTCACCCAGCTGACTTTCATGCCTAAGGCAGGATTAGAATTCATAGTCTCCTGGTTTCTAGGCCAGAACCTCTACACCTACATATTCATCCCTGACTTTATTTCAACTTGTGCGTGTTTGCCTGATTGTATGCATAAAATTATAGTAGTTTCTACGGTGAGGAATTGCAATCACATCAAGCCATTCTTATCCTTGAAAGCTCCAGACTTGAAAGCATGATTTCCTATAAACAGGGAAACTGACAGTCTGTAAACTCTATAGAGCTACCTGTTTGTTTAAAATGCTTTTAATGCACTTTCAGATACATCATATATCTGAAAGCCAAAAATAAATGGACTCATCTCTTAAGCTGCTTTTGAACTGACACAGAATCCTGCTGTGTGTGAAAGTGCCCCAAACAGTAGAGGCTCCAGCTACTATTCCATTGTTCCTGGTTTTATTTCCCCAGGTTGCAAACAAATATGTAAGATTTCAGCCATTAATATAGTTATTTTATATGCTTGGTGTACATACACACTGTCTTTCCTGACTCCAGATTATTAGAAGATTCAAGAATAGCATCCTTTAGACTTTGGCATTCTTCCTAATCAAGGAGCAGTAGTAATATAGTTATAGTTCCTTGACAGGAAAAGAAATTCCCACTCATGTGTGCAAAGGTTCAACTTTATTACATCATATCATGTTACATACAGTACTTGCTGAGCCTTGCAATTGAACCCAGGTTTAGGTAATTAATGTGGTGATTGACATTTAAATTGCAACTGAGACTGTTTTTGCCTGCTAGGGTTATTTTTTAATAATGCTATTTCATGGATTATTGTTATTCATTGTCAAGACTGGATATTGTTGTGCAGATCACTTGGCAGCAATAGTAACAGAGAGGCTGAACAGGAAATATAAATAAGTTAATCATTTTGAAAATGTAATGAAAGGAAGAGCATGTTTCAAAAGCTCTTAGTCTGAAGTCAGGATGAAGTAGTAGTGAAAGAAATATTTTCATTTTAGACAATATGCATGGTTTTATTTATTTTATTTATTTATATTCTGTCTTTATTATTTTTATAAATAACTCAAGGCAGCTAACATGCCTAATACTCCTGCTCCTTCTATTTTCCTCCCAACTATTATCATGTGAGGTGAGTTGGGCTGAGAGAGAGAGTGACTGGTCCAGGGTCACCCAGCTGGCTTTCATGACTAAGGTGGGACTAGAATTCACGGACTCCTGCTTTCTAGCCTGGTGCCTTAAGCGCTATTACTATTATATTACTAACTGAAAGTAGTTTTTATCTCAGCAATATCCCCAACTGCACTATCATGCTTCGAAAACATGTTTTCCCCTTCATCCCTATGATCTCTTCATTATATCCTCAGCCAATGAATAAGATGATCTTAAGTAATCCTCACAGGTACTGGTATTAAAGTATTTTTCCCCCACCTTATTCACAGCCTCAAGTTGTGTAGGAAGTCCAGTGACTAGCATTGACTGGGAGCAAACGAAACAGACGCAGGATAGGGCTCAGCAGTAGGGAGAACAAATATCTTTGGGCTTAGCCTTCTGCCACCCAAAGAACAGATTCACAGCACTTCAGCTTGGTAATACAGACGGGCTTAGAGAGAAATAAGTGACTTTTTTTTTTTTTTTTTGCCTTTCAGTTATCCCCCAATTGTGCCACCCAAGGTGACTGCCTCAGTTTTCCATATGATGGAATTGTCTTTGTGTATTAACAAGTTGGGGTAAGACTTCGGTCTTAGAAATGGAGATGGGATCTATTATGTGCCCCCCCCCCATGTGACTTTTCTAGCGGTTGTTCAAACTGCCATACGGATGGTTAGTCATGCCAAAGAGGTTTTGTTTGTGTACTATGGATGAGTTCTACAACATTTGATAAAAATCTTCAGAAAAGATCACCCACACAAAGCCATACTTGTCTGAATTATTTTCAGATTAAACTTACTGCCTCTTTACGAGATAAATCTGGTTGTAAGAAATAAAAAAAATATTATTACAAACCCCTTGTTTTATTTAGAATCAGTACAGACTTGTATTAATATCATAAAGTGTTTGGATATTAAAAATAAAATTGCTACTATAATTTTTTAGGGACGGAGTGCACTTTTTTCTTTCAGATATAATGCACAGTTTGGCTGAAGATTGGATTGCAACTTCGGCAGTTGCTGTTATTGTGTATAAAGCAGGCCTACTACTGTAATTAATTTGTTCAAAATTCTTGCTTTAAGGCAGGGGTCCCCAACCTGTGGGCCGCGGCCCACTACCGGGCTGCGGCCTACTCACAACCAAGCCACGTGAGTGGCTGGCTGATGTGTGTGAGCATTGCAGGGGCACATGGCCCCACTCGGAACATTGGGGGCGCTTGTGGGCCCACTCGCATGAGCATTGCAGGCACTCGGGCCCCCACTCACACAAGTGTTGTGGGCGCTTGCAGCCCCACTCACGTGAGCATCACAGACACTTGTGGCCACACACGTGCGAGTGCTCGCAGTCCCACTCACACAAGCAACGGGTGCTCATGCACATGCATGCGCCTGCCCCTCCCACAAAACCATCTCCTCTTTTTCCCCTCCACCCCACTCTGGGCCGCCAACCCAGAAAGGTTGAGGATCTCTGCTTTAAGATATCTCAAATGAGTATTCTAGCTTTAACTTATGGATCACAACGTTTCTTTTTTTCTGTTCAGAAGAGTGCTCCTATAAATGAAAATATTACGTAATTGTTGCCATCTTTACCAACATATATATTTATATTGGGAGCCGTGGTGTCGCAGTGGTTAGAATGCAAGATTGCAGGCTAATTCTGCTGATTGCCGACTGTCAGCAGTTTGGCAGTTCGATTCTGACCAGCAGTTCGATTCTGACCTAACCCTCACCCTTCCACCCTTCCAAGGTCAGTATAATGAGGACTCAGATTATTAGGGGCAATATGCTGACTCTGTAAACCGCTTAGAGAGGGCTGTAAAGCACTGTGAAGCGAGTATATAAGTCTAAGTGCTATTGCTAAGTGCTATATTATATAATTTATCAGAATGCACATCCACCATTGCTGATTTTAGTTGGCACTTAAATTTCCTTTGGTTTCAAACAAATCTACACATTTCAGAAATAATCTGCTTTACAGATAATATGAAACATCTTCAGTAATTCTTCTGTGGATTATTTTCCAATTTATCTCAGCATCTTTTGTTTCCATTTGTTGACTTCTGTTATTTGAACTTAGATGGATCAAAGAAGTCTGAACAGATGACACAAAGGAAATGAGGGCAGAGGAGAGAATGCAGTCCCTGTCATATAGAATCAACTCTCAGTGTAAAAGTTACACAGTCTTCTTTGTTTATTTGAAACGGGGAAGTAAATGTCTAGTTCTATCATGCCTAGTTTTGCCCAAGTTTAAACAGAGGTGTATTTCAACAACAGGAACACTGATCTAGAAATAGATCCAGCATGTTCTAGATGAAGCTCCATTCTCTCTGAAGGTTCTAGATGTAAAGTTGTAGGACTTGGAACAGGACCTCCTTGCTGATGACATCCAGAAGTCTGGATGGCTCCTTTATTTTCTTAACCATAAAAAGAGTTTTTTATGATAATCTTGTTAGATTTTGATGAGTGGTTTCCTCTGGACCTCTTCCATATTGCTGCTGCCTGTTACTGCTATTTTAAATTGACTAGCTATTTTTAAAAAACTGGTTGTTGTTTTTTAATGAGCTGTGGTTTTAATTACTATGAACCATGGTCCCAAAGTGATATATTAACCTTACTACAGTAGCAAAGCTACATAGGCATTGATGATAATAATAAACAGCCTTCATATCATCAGCTTCAGTCAGCTTGAACAGGGTAGCACAAACCTTTATGTAAACAGTGTATTTTATGCAAAAAAAGAAACTGGAGGGAAGAAGCTGTAAATTATAAACCACAAAAAAGGATTTCCTGACATAAACAGCAGAGTGCAGTGACCCAGCACATTCCTTCTATGCAGAAAATTCCAAGTTCAGACTTTTTCATTTTAAATTAAAAATACACTAAAAAGCTTGCAGTGAAAAGGTCCTTATTTCTGGACTACTCAATAACAGAGGGGTCAAAGGTCTTACTTAGCATAAGATCATTGCTTATACACTCAACATATCTAAAATTATCATTCTCAGTCATTTGATTTACATTATGAATGAAACTGAAACAAGTCACCCTACAAAGTCATCCTTGATGACTTTAGCCTTAACTGACTGCAGAATTAACCCCACACCTTCATCTCTAAATCCCATTAATTATACATACAGAACTTTATAGGAAGCCTCCCAATTGCCTAGATCTTACATTCAGAATGTGACAACTTTTTGGCAACTGCTATCTTATTATATAACCATAACAACATGGGTATTACTTTATTTTATTTTACAAATATATAGATATTATATTTTTCAAAAATAATTTATAAGAAAGAGAGAGAGAGAGAGAGAAAGAGAAAGAAAGAAAAAAAAGAAAGAAAGAAAGAAAGAAAGAAAGAAAAAGAAAGAAAGAAAGAAAGAAAAAGAAAGAGGGAGACAGGCAGGCAGGCAGGTAGGAAGGAAAGAAAGAAAGAAAAAGAAAAAAGAAAGAAAGAAAAAAAGAAGTGAAGAAAGAAGTAAAGGATGTTTGTGAAAGAGGAATCCATCACATGGCAAGAGGCCCAGATGGAAAGCAGAGATGAAACATATGCTCCATTACAAAAAAAAATGAACANAAGGTTTCTCTTCCGTACCCCTATTTGCTCTTCTAGGAGAGGGAGAGAGAGAGGGAGGGAGGGAGATGGAGGGAGAGGGGGAGGAGGAGGGAGGGAGGGAGGGAAGGAGAGCGAGAGAAAGAAAAAGAGAAAGAAAAGAAAAAAAAGAAAGAGAAAGAAAGAAAGAAAAAGAAAGAAAGAAAGAAAGAGAAAGAAAGAAAAAAGAAAGGAGGGAGGGAGGGAAGGAGAGAGAGAGAAAAAGAAAGAAAGAAAAGAAAGAAAAAGAAAGAAAAAGAAAGAAAAAGAAAGTCAGTTAGTCAATCAGTCAGTCAGTCAGTCAGTCATACATGGCATTTCCCTCCCCATATTTTCTCCACAACCAACAATACTATGAGTAGATTGGGTTGAGAATGACTGACAAAATTCTCTCAGGGAGCTTCCATGGTTGAGAATGAACTTAGCCTGGCTCTCTAGGCCTACTCCAACACTTCCATTACGGGAATCTTTTGTTTACACAAACAAAAAGCATCTTGTTGTACCTTAAAAACTGATCTGACGTGCGTGATCCAAATTCATTTCGTCATACATCTGATGAAGCTATTTATTTATAATTGATATGGCACTCATTCCAGTGTACCCTTGATGAAAAGTTGTGCATTTGTTGGTCTTTTGAGGTATTCAAAAACAATTCATTGGTTTGGCATCAAAAGTCTACCATGTCTTCCACTGGAAATTCTACTATCTTCCTATCCATCATTCAAAGATTCACCCTTTTTCCACCAGAGAACGTTCTAATGTTGGGTTCATTTGGTATTATCCTAGATCAGTGATGGTGAACCTTTTTTCCCTCGGGTGCCGAAAGTGTGTGTGCGCACGCGCGCTGTCGCACGTCCGTGAGTGGCCACACCCATAATGCAATGCCCCTCCCGCACGTCCCACTCCCTGCACATGCACAGGCGACCCCCCCCGCGCATGCACGCGCGATCCCGTTTTGGCCTCACATCCCAAAACAGCAGTGGGGGGGGGAAAGCCTCCCATCCCCAAACAGAGCTGTGAGGGGGGAAAAGCCTCCTTTCCCCAAACAGAGCTGGGAGGGGGGGAAACCTTCCCTTCCCCAAATGGAGCTGGGAAGGGAGGGGACCTTCCCTTTCCCAAACGGAGCTGTGAGGAGGGGAAACCTTCCTTTCCCCAAACGGAGCTGTGAGGGGGGGGGAAGCCTCCAATCCCCAAACAGAGCTGTGAGGGGGGAAAAGCCACCTTTCCCCAAATGGAGCTGGGAGGGGGGGAAAGCCACCTTTCCCCAAATGGAGCTGTGAGGGGGGTAAAAGCCACCTTTCCCCAAATGGAGCTGGGAGGGGGGGAAAGCCTTGTGTGACCAAACAGTGCTGGGGTGGAATCTCCAGAGATGTGGGAAGGCACGGGCCGCAGAAAGTAAGGAGAAAGCATGCCCTTGTCTGACCTGAAAATCAGCTGGCCGGCAGGAGGCACTCGCACATGCCCAGTGGAGCTGAGCTGGTCAACAGCTCACGTGCCTGCAGAGGGTTCCGCGTGCCACCTGTGGCACACGTGCCATAGGTTTGCCATCACGGTCCTAGATATTTTGACCCCATGGATTAGAGCTGAAGAGGTAACGCCTTAAATATAGCAAGATGAGCATTTTGCCATTACATGAATTCAGAAATGAAGCAAGGCAGTCTTGGAAAGAAGATTGCTTGTAGTTTATTTACAACAGAATGTAAGAAAAGGCAGTTTTACAAACAATAATAAATAACTGAAAAAGCAACAATTATGTACGGATGGAAACCATGAGAGTGACTCTTCTATTCACGTCTTGTATTGTGTAACTTGGAGCATTTGGTCCTTCCTTCATTACACTAACCTTATCACCAAAAACAAACAAACAAACAAACAAAAAAAACCCTCAGAAAACCTCACTACTATACACAACACTCAAAGTCACAAAGATTGTCACAGAAATAAAACAAAAAAACTTATTTCTAGAAAGAACATTAAAAAAAATCATAGACAATTGTAATTTTAAGACGATACTGTCCAAACAAGAAGACCCTTCCCCGCGATTAGTTTAGCTTCAAGCCTTTATGAAAACAGAAATCTGAATGATGGTAATTAATGAGTTCCTAATGACAAGTTCATGAACCCTTCCCATCTTATGATTTAACTACCATGAAGTGCATACATTGGATGTCTTTTAAACAACAGCCATGTTCTAAGTTCCAGTGCAGCAAATCCCCACCCAAAGTCGCATGAGAGGAATTTTGCTTGACTATCGGCCCTCAGCTAAGCATGGGAAGGCTAACTGATGTGTTTGGTCAGCCTGTATTGATTTTTTCTGCTCAGAGAGAGGAACCTCGGGATCCAACCCTATTAAAGACATGCATCTCCGCATGAGCTGCGGTGGCACAGTGGTTAGAGTGCAGTACTGCAGGCTATTTCTGCTGACTGCAGGCTGCCTGCAGTTCGGCAGTTCAAATCTCACCAGGCTCAAGGTTGACTCAGCCTTCCATCCTTCCGAGGTGGTTAAAGCGAGGACCCAGATTGTTGGGGGGCAATATGCTGACTCTGTAAACCGCTTAGAGAGGGCTGTAAAGCACTGTGAAGCGGTATATAAGTCTAAGTGCTATTGCTATTGTTACCTCTCTTATTATCGTTCACATAAAAACAGCAGAGCAATTTTCATTTCTATTAACAAAGTTTTAAAAAGTTTCATTAAAAAAAATGAAACATTGCCAAAAAATGAAACAGAAATCTGCAGTAAGAAAAATTGCCCAGAGCATTTCTATTCTAGACGATACCATTCCAGCTGGGCTCTTTAACAGTAACTTGATTTATTATCCCACCTTTTATGAATAATTCAAGGTGGCAAACATACCTAATACTCCTTCCTTCTCCTATTTTCCCCAGAACAACAACCTTGTGAAGTCTCTACCTGAAAATTGATTAGACTGTTTCTATTCATTCAATATGAAATAATTGATCTACGTACATCAATTGCGGTATGTACACTGATATGTGAAAAACAGCTAGACTCAAATTTATTTTATGGCAATTTAACAACTTTTGTTGCAAACTTTCTTAACAAATATAACCCCATGAAGATTTCTAGCACATGTACATGGATTTTTAAAGATTTGTGTACATGGAAAGCATAACTGATGAAAATACACCAGAGTTTTCAACAACAAAGCATCCTTCTTGAGACTCTCATGAATAAACTTAAAAAAAGCTTTTCTTCTTTTGCTTAGGAGGTCCAAGATGGGTCTTGAAACAGATAATTTCAGGAGCCCCCTTTTTTGATAGGAAAGGTTAATTTAAAGCCAGCAGTATATTCATTTCAGAACATAGTCCTCCTTCCTCTTCTTAGCAATGATCAATGTTCTCATTGAAAAAAGGGGGAACAGGCCTAAGGTTTAAAAGCCTAGTCAGGCTTCAGTTTGCTTTGCTGCACCAAACTTTATTGAAAGTGCCACTTTGTTCCACAAAACAAATAGATAAACATCCACAGGTCTGATCCTCACAAAAAACATACAGCTAAAAATATACAGCAGATTCTGTACAAAATAAATCAGACAAGTCAACAATAAAACTCAGCCAAACTTTTTTCCCATGGAAAAGACACATTAGTGCAACCAAAAATATGCTAGAAATTTAATTTAGTTATTCTTTTTGTGTCAGAAATATGTTTTTTTAAAAGCAGATGACAAAAATCAAGAAAGAAAAGTAAATGGGATAATTGACTACCTTAGTGGCAAAACCTATGGAAGGAAAACAGAATGTGACAAAAGAGCGTAAAATAATTTGTGAAGAGCATAGGTGCCTGAGAGTGTATATGCTGAAGAAACATCCATTTGATTTTTGCTAATTCCTGGAAATATAGGAAAAGCAAAGAGTAGGCAGATAGGCACATGGATTGTGTCAGGCATCATTTAGACATGCAGAAGAATCATTTTTTTCCTATTCATTAAGCACCCAATTATATATATATATATATATGAAAAACACTTGATCTTATTCCCAAGCCAAAGTATTGAGGAAGAAGTGAGATTTGATGTCTTGGCTTATCGATCTGTGCAAGATTCTAACAGCAGGTGCAGGGAAAGCAACATTTGGCTTAAAATTACAGAAATTATCACAATTTTCTGCTAACTTAAAGCCACAAACTCAGGGTGTATTTATGTATAGAAATGTAATAATAATAATAATAATGAAAACATGTATTAACAAGTGTCACACAGAACTTCAGAATGCTGAGCAAGACAGAAAAAGATATTTTGAGTAATAACTGAGAAAAGGCATGAAGCTAAGTGATGGGGAGAATTAAATACAGAATTAGAGCTACTACATATTTTGAGTTTTCAAATGCACATAGTGCATTCTATTCTCCCACTCTACCTTTCTATGACTAAAACCTAAACAACAGTTCTCTTGGTATGTACAATTTAATTAAGAAGTCACTTGAGAGTTAATTGGATATTTAAGTCTGCTACACTTTTTCATATGAAAATTCATGCTGCCTAGATTCATGCTTACTAGATTTTTTTTTTATTAAAAGTTATCTGTATCCCCCCTGAGGTCTGGATATATATTTCTATATTCCCCTTGTACTAATGCTATATGTTTATGACACTTTCACAAATGATTCTAGTTTTAGATGTGGTTAACTACTGACTTAATTTACTAAATTAGATTCTGAATTAATTGTAAGGAAAAGAACAGATGCCAAGTGTCCTAAATTGTATATGGAGAAGTATCTTTAATTCCTGAGACTGAAGGGTGATGGAATTAGCAGGCCAATATTTTGTCTCTCCAAACTATGTGGCTGGATGCAACTAATATCGCTTTCTGAGGTACCAAAAGTCAAAAGAAAAACACTTCTATTTTCATTGTTGGAAAAGAATACAATTGAAGGAGCTCAAGAAGCTGGCAGGTTGTTTTGTTTCTGTCAGAAGATTCCCACATTAACTGTTTTTCTCTTAAACAAGGACTAGACGGAGGCTTCTTAATGAGTTGTCAACTGTAGCAGTGCACCATGTTTTCCTTTTCATTTTGAATTCAGGTGCCTGCACAGGTAGTCTTTGACTTACAACTGTAATGGAGCTGCCCGTTATGGTCGTAAATTGTGACAGTCGTACAGTGCGCACCCACATGACTGACCTGATTTTATGACCTTTTCTGCAGTGGTTGTTAAGCAAACCAATTGTTTTCTATGGGTAGGTTTTGCCAAAAAACAGAAGCAAATGCCACTTTTTGGCAAAAAATGTAATAAAACATGGTCATGGGACGTGGAATGCTAAAAACAGCCATAAATGCAGGCTGGTTGCTGAGTGGCTGAAATGCTGTCATGTGACCACAGTGGTGGTGGTGGTGGTGGTGGTGGTGGTGGTGGTGGTGGTGGTGCGCCGCTACGGGTGACGAATAAATAAATAATCATCGGGCTCGGGGATCGGCCTCGGGACATCGGGGAGAAGCCGAGAGGGCAACGTACAGGGGGGGGGGGGGGGGGGGGTGGGGGGGGGGGGGGGGGTGGTGGTGGGGATGGGGGGTAGCTGTTGGAACTTTGGAGTCAGGTTGTAAGTTCCCTGAGGTGGTCTGTCCTAACTCTGAACAATCGCTAAGAAACTAGTTGGAGGTCAAAGACTACCTGTATTCAAAGGAAGTAATAATAATGAGCATAATTGAAAAAAAATACCTCTTTTGGACAAAGCACTGAGTCTCACTCTCTTGAGCATGATATACTAGACTTATTGGTAGACGCACATTTTAAAAAATTTGTTTGGATCTCTCCAAGTTTTCTTTCTTAATTTTATTCATGGCTCGGCCTTACAATGTATTCACTATTTCATATATTTATACGGTATATGCATATGCAAGATTCTAAAAATCTTGTGTGTGCGCATTTCATTCTAAAAATCCTGTATGTGTGCGTGTGTGTGCGCACGCACGCACACACACACACGATTTTTAAAATGAGAGAAAGAATCTTCACAGTAAGCCTAACATATTTTATGCTACAATCTGTTGCTTTTGTTTTAACAGGCCAGCATGAACAACCCCAGCAAAACTTCTAGTTGTTGAATAGATGAATGACTGCTCACAATTTTGCAAAAAATGGGCTGACTTTTTAATGGGGTTTTCAATCTCGACTTTCATTAATTTCATAGGAACTCAGAAGACCTGAATTGAATTATGAATTAATAATAGCATTGTTTCTTGGGATATATTTGTCCCATTTCGACTTTGGAGCCTATTTTATTTGTTTGTGTTTCCATTTTTCTTCCTGCAATAGGTCCCAGTTCTCCAAAACCAACACAGAAAAGTTTTACAACAGCACAGAATAAAAAGGAGTTACAAATTTTTGTGCAAGATACAAATAGTTCCAGGGTCTCGAAATGATTATAATTTAAGACAAAGCTAGAGCACGTTGGTTCTTTAATTTCTGAAGAGCTTAAAGTGTGCATTAGCTACACCCAAATCCTGAGTTGTAATCTGTAAAAAGGAATCTGAATCTATTAGTATTCAAGTGTTGATCAGTGAATCAGCAGTTCCAAGGTTTACTTTAAGGTGCATTCGGCCTGAGAGTAAAAAAGGATTTCAGAAATGGAGATATAATGGCTTGAAATGAGAAATGTAGCTAAGGAGAACCTCATTCTCTCGGGATGTCCTCGCCAGTTTCATGAAATCCCTGTAACCCTCTCCAGTCATCAACACTGCAATTTTAGATCTTCTGCTTGCAGCCATCACTACAAGAGACTGCTTTATTTTTTTTTTTTTTTACAAGCTACTTCATTCTGGGTTGATATCAACATTTGTCACATGGCTTAGAGCTTTAGTTTGGGAATCAGAGCACATGAACTATGACCTTGCATGCATTTAGCTAACTAGTTTCAGGGGAAGCCTAAGGAAATGGGGGAATGGGAAATGCATGATTCCAGATCAATATTTGTTTAAATCAAAACAACTACCATGAACTTTGCAAATGATATTCTGTCAGTCATAGCTTGTCATAAGGGGAAAAAAAGCCATGCTGGGTTTAGAGAGCATCTGGATCTGGCAGCGTGAGAGTTTCTGGGGCAGACTTTTTCCGCGGACGATCTTTGGGAACTGCTAGGAATTCCGGTGCATCTGTGGACAGGGGTGTAGACGGAGCACTAGAAGGAGTACTGCGGATCGAAGAGGGAAGGGAGATATTCGAGATGGATATCGCAGGAGGGAAGAATCCAATTTTCTTGTTGGTGGCTTCCTGAGTTGCTCGTTCAAATTCTCGGACTTCATCCATAGTCATGTCTTCAAGGAGAAGGAAAGAAAGAATGGGTTAGGACAACTGTGCAAGTTGGCATCAGCACAAAGCTTTATTCGGGTGATTTGTCTTTAAGGAGTCATGCCCGTCAGTGTGCATATCTACTTAAAAGGAGCTACGGCCACTAGTTCAGAAGTGCTGCTGAAATCTCAGGGGCCACATCTGAGCAGCATTCATCTCACTGTTAGGGTTGCTGACCACTGAAAGAAGACTCTGGGCCTGCAAAACAAAACTATTTTTTTTCACGATGAGCGAAAAACCTCAGATAGCAACATTTGTTTATTTCCAGAATTACGGTAGTCCTCGACTTACGACCACAACTGAACCCCAAATTTTTGTTGCTAAGCAAGGCAGGTGTGAAGTGAGTTGTGTCTCATTTTACAATCTTTTTGGGGGGGGGCATAGTTAAGCGAATCACTGCACCTGAATTTTGTTCACGTGACCATGGGCATGCTGTAACGGTCATAAGTGTGACAAATGGTCATAAGTCACATTTTTCAGTGCCAATGGTCATTAAATGAATGGCTGTAAGTTGAGGATTACCTGTATATTTTTATCTGGTTTCACTCAAAACAAGGATGAAAGTCATAAATATGAAAGCTGAAACAAACTATCGGAGATAAGATGGATCCTTTGTTTCAGCTAGTATCTAAGTGGTCATTCTAACTTATTTTAGGTCATCATGCTTATTATAGGGTTCTCTGATTATTTTGTACATGATTTCTTTATCAATGAGTTATAATGTAGCCACAGACATAGATCCAATGGGCTGCATCCAGCTTTATGAAATAGTTTTATTGTGCGGTAAAATTGTATTCATCTCTCCCCTGCCTGCCTTTCCCTTCATCTGCTCTGCAGTTACTGCCTTCAAGCCTCTGGAAAAAGAAATTAAGTTCCATGGGAATATTTCAAAGAGACACTACTTGCAATTATTCATCCATCCCATCAGCAGATAGTTAATGCAATTCTAAATACAGGTTGAAAATAAAAATTTGAAAGAGTTTAAAGTACTCTTATATTTTATACGGTAAGTTAGATTTCATGATGGAAGCATTTCTATTTTTATTTGCATCTGCTGATCTTTTTGCCCAAATGGAATGACTTTTAGGGTTTACTGGCATTTCCTACTAGACAACAAGGACAATTTTATATTGTTAAATGCTGCTTTGTTAATACAGTGGGTAAATGCTGCCCTACTGTAAGTCTTAATTGTTAATAGTTATGCAATCTTTCACCAGCATGGAATATTTTTCCTCTTTTTTTTGTCCATGTGGTATGGCCGTAATTAAGCCTTTTAGGACAAGAAGAGTCATTTATAATTTCACCTTTTTTTTAAGTGAATAGGAAAACTGCAGTGGGAAACCATGATGTTTTATTGTTCTATCAGTTTCCAAGCTGTAGAATACAACTTAGCTGCAGTTCCTGGAATGCACTACCTGACTCTGGTTTCTTCCCCAAACCCCCAAAACGTTACCCTTAGACCAGCGGTTCTCAACCTGTGGGTCGCGACCCCTTTGGGGGTCGAACGACTATTTCCCAGGGGTCGCCGCGCGCGTTAGCCCGCCATCTTGGTGCCACCGTCACTGCAGGGGTGAAATGCTCCCGGTTCGGCCGTGCCTGCGGGTCGCCGGATAGCCGGTAGCGAGAGAAGCGGGAGACTTCGCCCACCCGCCCGGACGCCGCCATTTGGGTTCTTTTACCCTCTGCGCATGCGCAGAACGCTTTGCGCATGCGCAGAGGGTAAAACAAAACAAAATGGTGGCATCCGGGCGGAGCTTTGCGCTGCCGTCGCTACCGGTTCTCCGAACCACCGGCAGGGGGGCGCATTAGAAAGGTTGAGAACCACTGCCTTAGACTGTCTACTGTTGACCTCACCCCATTCCTAAGAGGCCTGTAAGGGCCGTGCATAAGCGCACAAGCATGCCTACCGTCCCTGTCCTAATGTTCCCTTTTATTCGTATCCATTTCATGTATTCATAGTTATGTTTATACTTATATCTGTTATATAATACATGCTTGACGAAATAAATAAATAAATAAATTTTAAAAAAATATACAGATATACTTATGACCACAATTGAGCCCTAAATTTCTGTTAAGTGAGACATTTGTTAAATGAGTTTTGCCCCATTTTACGACCTTTCTTGCCACAGTTGTTAAGTGAATCACTGCAGCTGATAAGTTAGTAACCCAGTTGTTAAGTGAACCTGGCTTTCCCATTGACTTTGCTCATCAGAAGGTCGCAAAAGATGATCACATGATTTTGGGACACAGCAACGTTCATAAATATGAACCAAATTGCCAAGCATCTGAATTTTGATCACATAATCATGGGGAATGCTGCACAGGTCATAACTGTGAAAAATGGTCATGTGTTGTTTTTCAGTGTTGTAACTTTGAATGGTCACTAAACAAACTGTTGTAAGTCGAGGACTACCCGTACCTCATATTAAAGTTTAGATAAGGAGAATAATTTAATTCTGCCATCTTCCAGATACAGTGTGAAATTTTCTGTGCACACATATGGAACATATGCCTATAGAAAAGCATATCAATATTGCACTAAAAATAGTTGAGATTATTATAAATGAAACTCCAGTGTTTTAAAACTCAACAAAAATATCATTAAAAAATGCAGCCTAAGTATACAGTTGAAAAAAACCAACACACACTTCATTCCTAACATGAGAAGGAACTCAAGTGAAGGCAACAAATGAACAGTGCCCTCTGCAGGTTAAACTTGATTGAAAAATATATAGTGGCTTTTTTTCTACCGGTAACAACCATGAATTATTGGAAATCAATTGTTATATGTAGTGCACCTGAAATAACTGCACTGCCTAATTATGGCTATAACAAAAGCTCAATGTAGCCAGATCAGATTCTTTACCTAACTGAAGGATCTTGGATTTTTATTCAGATACATAAAATATTACATCTTGAATAATTCCACCAGAGGGCAGAGTTACTTTGTTGTAATGTGTGTTTCCTTCAAACATACATTACAAATTTCATAGAGTAAATATCTCCTTGGTTTTTTCCTTCTAACAGTTCAAAATTCAAAATGGGTTCAGCAAAAGGTCATTTGAGGTTTCTGCACTTCAAGCCAGGTTAATGTTTTGAATATTGGGGAAGAGTTTCTTTAATCACAAGAAATTCTAGCTTCCTTTGAGTTTCAACTTTCCTGAAGTGAGCATGGATTCCTAAGGAAGGTAACTAAGAGAAGTTCAAACACAAATAACAAACAAATGGTTGTTAAGAGCTGTTTGAAACCATATACTGGGGAAAATCTAATTAGTAAAGTTTTAAATTACCACTCATCACTTCTGGGAGATGAATAGTGCAAAAGACTTAAAAAAGAGCAGTTGGTACTGATATTAATATTATGTGACTCCTCAATAACTTGGATTAATGGCTGAAGTCATGACAAAGGCAAGAGAGAAGCATGGAAGCGGAAACCTACCATAAGACTGGCTTTATTATTTCTTGATTTATTTGTTATTTACAGGTATTCCTCGACTTACGAACACAATTGAGCCCAAAATTTCTGTTGCTAAGGGGGACATTTGTTAAGTGAATGTAGCCCCATTTTACAACCTTTCTTGCCACAGTTACATGAATCACTACAGTTGTTAAGTTAATAACATGGTGGCTAAGTGAATCTGGTTTCCACATTGACTTTGCTTGTCAGAAGGTAGCAAAAGATGAACAATGCAACCAGCATAAATATGAATCAGTTGCCAAGCATCTGAATTTTGATCATGTGATCCTAGAGATGCTGCAACGGTCATAAGTGTGAAAAAGGGTCATGTCAGGTTTTTTCAATGCCATTGTAACTTTGAGCGGCCACTAAATGAACTGTTGTAGGTTGAGGACTACCTATATTTAATCTTCGTTGACAAGATAAAACTCTCTATCTGTATTTATTTATTCCAGGAAAACAAGGTTCAGTCATATGGATCTATTGCATCAAAACTGTGGAGATAATTATGAAAGATTTCCGGTGCCCCCTGTTTATTGAACATTTATGCCAAAACAAACATTGAGATTTGTGTTCCCCCTGCCCACTCTATGTCAAGGGCTAGCAAGGGAGGAGATATCCTTTCCATCTGTTTCTACTTTTGATAACAGCCTAATTTAGGATTATTTACTTTTGATCATGTGAGATCTTAATACAGGTAGTCCTCGACTTACATTTCTTTTAGTGACCGTTCAAAGTTACAACGGCACTGAAAAAAGTGACTTATGACCGTTTTTCACAGTTACAACCTTTGTAGCATCCCCATGATCATGTGATCAAAATTCAGATGCTTGGCAATTGGCTCATACTTATGACCATTGCTGTGTCCTAAGGTTTTGCAACCTTTGGACAAGCGAAGTCAGTGGGGAAGCCCGATTCACTTAACAACCCGGTTTCTAATTTATCAACTGCAGTGATTCATTTAACAATTGTGGCAAGGTAGGTCGTAAAATCGGGCAAAACTCACTTAACCAATGTCTCACTTAACAACAGAAATTTTGGGCTCAATTGTGGTCATAAGTTGAGGACTACCTATATGAAAAAAGAGAGCGTAGAAGGTACATTCTTATTTAATACGAAAAATTGTTTTTTTGCAAGAATTCCCATTGGCATTAAACAATTTATTCTTTGTCTATTCCAGTATCCAGCTGGGTGGTACCATCTACCAGTAGTTAAACTTATTAGATTTCCAAAAACTAAACCTGGTTAGTTTTTGGATGGGGGGATATAAGAAAAACCAGGAAAGTATAATGGATGGTTTAAAAATAATTGTGAAGAAGGCAATGGCAAAATGCTTCTGTACTGTTGCCAAGAATCTTATCTATGAAGTCATCCAGAGCTGAGCTTGACTGAAGGAGAGTTTACTTTTCCCAAATTAATGCTTTTTTCCCTTGGAGATAAAAGTGCCACTTCCATTTCTTTTTCCTGTTTGATTACTGCTCCTTGACTGAAATGCAGTAATTTTAATGGAATGAGAAAGTGATAATGCCCACTTGCATAAAATACCAGCCTGATTTGTACATAACAAAACATTATGTATTATTACTTAATTTTTTTCCAGCATGGTATGAAGAATGAACCCATCCATTATGTCTGAGTATTATATGCCAACAAACTGGACCATTATAGCTTGTTAAATAAACCAAAATTTAAAGAAGTCCTAGCTCAGCCATGTGAACCAGGATATTATCTATTTCTGAAGAAAACTGTAGCATTGGGATATTAATTGCCTGAATCTGATCAATAGGCAGAGCGAACAGAGATAAAATTGCCACATGGTACATTCAGTTAAGCCTAACCTGACGATTTCATTTTCCTTGGAGATAACCCACTGCAGCTAAAGATGCGTACGGACATGCAGTGCATCATCCCTTGGGTTTATTTTTGATTCATAATTCAAGGATAAATGTAGTCAGCAACTCAAATGCCATTCACTTTGTCATGTCTATTTTTTTTAAGCTTAGCAGAACGTTCGTTCAAAAATGAGCACCGGTTTCTTGCTTTATTTCAAACACATACACCTTAAAGCCCCTTAATTTCTTTTTTAAAATCCCATTGTTAAAAAGACAACGAGAGACTCTTTTGACAAAAGAGAAAAGAAATGTTCTGAAGGCATCACAGGGAAACGAGACATCAGTGCCTCTGTCCAGCCGGCTCAGAAAATTCTGAGAATTCAATTTTTAAGCGACAATTGTACATGGAAACGCATAGATAGATAGATATATCAGGCTTCTACTCTGAGCCAACCCACCAAAATATATAAGCTTGCAAAACCCTTTTCAACCTTGTGTTGATCCTTCCAGAACTTGATGGGGAAAATGGCATACGAGAGGCAGACAGTGGCAGTGACCAGGCCTACTCCCATAGCAATCTCCTAAAGCTCAGCATGCTCTGTTCCTTGTTTGCATTAGGAGATGGTGGGCAATATTTTTTAAAGACACTACATACACTTCCTTTGGCATGGCTCTCTATTTCATCCACAGGAGATGAATGTTGATTGCACACTTTAATGTTCGTTTTTTCATGCATATTTTTCTCAAACTCTCGAACATCCCCGAAAGTCATATCTGAAAAAAGTTCAAGACGATGGGACCTTCCATTAATTCAAGCTCAATTTTTAATCAAAGGAAGAATTCTAGGGGCGAAAAAATTCCTTCCTAGCAAAAGCTACAAAGCAGGAAGCCAGTTCAGGCATCAGTAGGCAAACCGCTAGATAAACCAGCCAAGGAGTTAAGTTATAAGAAGGATCAGTTAAAAGGAATCACACAGTATAGGGATTTGGAAAGTGGTTATTTCTGTGAAATGAGCTAGGCAAGAAAAGTGCAGGGTGCAGGCTTTGCCAAAGGCAGACATCTTCTAAAATAAATTTAGAAGATTTCCTGGTGGAAAAAAGAGGAAGGGTTAAAGAACAGCTGAAAAATCTACTTACCTTGTCAGGAACTTTGCAACACAATTATAGAGTACTACTTTAAATAACATTATGATCCCTATCAATATATGAAATTGTTTTCACACTACCTGGCTTAGACTGTAAGGGATATTGAACCATGTAAATCAGGGCTGTCAAACTCCCGGCCCGCGGGCCGGATGCGTCACGCGCTGGCCACGCCCACACCCGGTTTAGTGAAGGGGGGAAAAGTCCCGATATGTCACGTGACGCCGCCGTGACGATTGGAGTTTGACACCCCTGATGTAGATTAATAGCAGAGTACTGGCGAGTAATAGATTAATTGAAAATTTTAAATGCTTTGAAAGTCAAGCTACCGTCAGTATCTCTTCATTTTTTTATCGTAAGGCTATCCAGTAGAATTATACACAGTCCAGTTCTCCCATAATAGTGATAACATGAATATGTGGGCAATATTAAAAATATCTACAGGAGCATGCGCACATTGAATTTTGTTTTCTCCTCTGGAGGAAAGAGTGTTCTTATATTGCAGTAGATGCCATTAAATTATATTCTTTTAGCACTTTCCTGTTTTAGCACATTCTAGTAATTCAACTCTCATAATACGTTCCATAAATACTTATATGATTCACATATCACGTTTTCCTTTTTTTCCTCACTTAAAATTAAGGAGCATTAAAAGGCACTCATCAAAGAAGCTTATAAGCAATGGGACCAGCATGATCAGAAGCATTTCTGCCAAGCAGTATTCATGCTCTTCATTAGCAACTTTGAAGTTAATGCAAGAAGGCTGTCTTACGGCAAAGCTAACGGTGAATTAGTCAACAATCTTACACATGTCTACAGGATAGTAAGTCACACTAAAATCATGGCAAAAGGTCTTTATAAACAAGTTTAGGATTGAGGATTAGTCTGCAATTAGAAGATGAAGCCCTTGCATCAACAAAATATGCATTTTAAAATAAATTAGATCCTGAACAGTTCTATATTAGTCCAGGGAATTCATTTGATTAAGAAATGTTGAAGATTGGTCAAAGTTGTAAAATATTCTAATTCTATACATTCATCTACTGTTATTCAACCATAACAATCCAAATACAGAGTTGACAGGAAAATGTAAGTGCTCATGATTCTCATGTATTTACAGTAATTATTTAGGGCCTGCCAAAAAGTTATTAGCACCATCATCGCAGGGAGCTCAGTTATAAGAAATGGGGAGCCTGTTACTTTTCTTAAAAGCTAAAACAAAAGACCATTTGGGACTTTTGCAACAAGACATTTATGTCAAATGATAAAACAGTGGAAAGCTATTCTTATGAGAGAAACAAACTCCAGTGATATTTCCTTTTAAAGATTTATCCTTTTATACCTAAATGAAATTTTAATCTTTGAAAAGTGGTTCAGGTCTGGATAATAAAGGCTGGCTGGGAGGTTCAATTATAAATCTGAATAAGTCCTAGTATTGATTACAGTGCATGTAATGGAATAAAATGCCAACTTTCCTGATGACCAGACTCATTTCACTCTCCTTTCCCTATTCCATGTTTTCCTAACTTAGACAAATAGGGACTTGATTGATTGATTTCAAATATTTATTACGGTGAATAGCTTTTTTATTTTATTAAAGAAAAAATAAACTTATCTAATATAAAATAATATTAATTATACTGAAGTTTACAATTTAATCATTATGCTAATTTTTTATGGTTGATATCTCTTTATAAGTTTAAAACTTAGTTATTTAATTGGTTTATTGCATTTATACCAATGTATATTTTATATTTGTCATCCACTGCAACAAATCAGTAGATTTAAATTGGATCTATTAAATGAGTTTTTCAACCCATTTCATAAACCTCAATTTTTCTGATCCATGAAGCCTTTATTTAGCACTGAAGTGAACATTATGAACCAGGACAGAAACAATACAGAATTATAGTCTAGAGATTGGAAGAAAGCCATAAACTTGAATGTTTGCCTGTCTCAATTTTGGAGAAGTGGAAACTTCTGCAGAATTGTTGCTTGGCAAGGATATCCCTTACACAATTAATTATTTCTATTTCTCCTTTACTCTAAGCTCGTGATGGCGAACCTATGGCATGCGTGCCCAAAGTGGCACACGAAGCCATGTCGCTCGGCACGTGTGGCCTTCATGTTTGTCTTCCGGGTTTCTGGCGATCAGCTGTCCTTCATGCGCATGGCAGTGCCGAAAACTGGTGTGCACATGCGCGCCGGCCAGCTGATTGCTGGGTGCGCATGCACGCCAGAACCTGGAAGTTCGGCTTTTCCAGAGTGCGATCCCTTCACGTGCGCGGCAGTGCCGAAAACCGGCTTGTGCATGCGCACCGGCCACCTGATTGCCAGGCGTGCATGCACGCTAGAACCCAGAAGTTTGGCTTTTCCAGAGCGTGGCCCCGACAAGCACGTGCGCACGCGATGTTTCCGTGCGACCTTTTTGGCACTCGGTGCCGAAAAGGTTCGCCATGCCTGCTCTAAGCACTCAAGGCCACCCATATTACTGTCTCCCTTCATTTTATCCCCACAAAAATTCCCTAGCCTTAGATAGATTTGTTGAGAGGCTGATTGGCTGAAACTCATCTATGTGTTGAGTTTCCATGATTGGGGATAGACTTGAAACTATTCCTAGGACAACATCTTAGCCATTATTACATCATGGTGCTGGTGCTGAAATTCAAACTGTTTTTAATACCTATCACAATTTGAAATTTGGTACTAGTTTTTAAAACAGGTATGTTAGATTTGAACCAGATAGATTTAGAATTTAATTCAAATTAAACTTGCTACTTAGAGTTACAGATACTAAAGTACACATTTGATAAAATTATGAAGCCAGCATTGCAGCAGGATTGTACCCAGAGCTGCAAACAAGTATAAACATTCTAAAATTCTTAGCATTTTGTCTGAAGGATAGAACACGCTCTCCTCCATGTTAACTATTTTAATAAAAACAACTAGAATAAAAATAAGCAGGTCACTCAGTACATGTCTGAAATAGTTCTTGTGCTTCTAAATAGTTCTCTTTAAAAAAACCACATGACTTACCATACCACTCATCCACCCACGCAAATGCTTGTCGGTGACCAATTAGCAATATGTCTTTGACCACCTAGGAGAATTAAGAAAGATTAAAAGATTGAGAGGAGAAGAGCCAGAAACAATAGTTTGTGGTAGAGGTAAAAAAACATGGAGTATCAGGATCACCTAAAGTTCTCTCAAAGCCTTAGGGATGGTCTTCAGAGACTTTCAGGAACTGTTACCAAATTTCTAATGAAAGAAAACCATGAAATCCAGGGCTGGAAAGTAGAGTAATGTTATTCAATATACTTAAGTTGGAACAGGAGGTTCCTTTTGAGTGTACATTGTGTTGCCTGGCTGTCCCAATGTGGTTTTTACCTCAGAGTTTGTTTGTTGCACAATTCTATCTCTGCTTCTGGGAATCCCACTTTTATTTCCCTATAGACTACCCTTTTAAACCATCTTGGGTTGCATTTACAACAAGAAACCTAGGGTTGCATTTACAATGCAATTTTCTTTTTTGTTGGCCAGTTTTTAGCAATTTTAGCCATGTTTTGTGTGTGAATGTGGTGGGTTGTCTGGTTTGACTGTGAATGGAAGAGTATGTCTGATTGGTTGTGTTGGTGAGAATGGGGGAGCCGGGGGAGGGAAATGGAGCCCCCTCTGCTGAGTGTACTAACAGAAGCAGATGGGGGCCCAGATCTGACCCTGGGCTTGGTATGAATGATATTGTCGGCCTGCCGGATAGAGGGGGGGGCAGTGAGGTGGGGGATGGGGTCTCAAGGAGGGTGGCGGGTGGGAGCATCCCAGTGGTGGTGGGGAGAGGTAGGTATGGCGGGAGCCG
>QLTV01002260.1:288719-337073 GCA_003457575.1 Thermophis baileyi
CTGATTGGCCCATGCATGGTTGTGTGAATGTTTTATTTTAAATATAGTTGGGGGGTTTTTTTTTCCCCTTTCTTTTTTAAATTGTTTTTATATGTTTTATTTTTTATGATGTAAGCCCCGCCCAGAGCTTCGGGAGTTGGGCGGCATATAAATTTTATAAAATAAATAAATAAATAAATTTCTCCTTTGCAGCCATGTGACTCTAGCTTCCCAGCAGTTGCTCACATTGTTTACAGTGTGCAAGTCAGGTGGATAAGCTTGGTCTTTGTGGTCTCCTTTGATGCCCCCCCCCACTCTTAAATCTTCTGACAAATATTTTATCCTTTCTGTACGGTACCATCCTGGGAAGGAGCAACAGCAGCTCTGCTTGAATCCTTTGCAGCCATGTGACTCTAGCTTCCCAGCAGTTGCTCACATTGTTTACAGTGTGCAAGTCAGGTGGATAAGCTTGGTCTTTGTGGTCTCCTTTGATGCCCCCCCCCACTCTTAAATCTTCTGACAAATATTTTATCCTTTCTGTACGGTACCATCCTGGGAAGGAGCAACAGCAGCTCTGCTTGAATAAGGGCAGCAACATGAAAACATTCATCTCCTGAAGATTGTAGGAAGCCTAAGAGAATTCTCACAACTAGAACCAAGTGACAAGCTCTTCGAAGCCTGGATCCCACTTTTTCAACTGTTTCTTTTTTTTTTTTTTCATCTTCAAGAGCCACAGAGGACAAGGTGGTAACAAGCTGAAGCCATCAGAGGGCAGCACCTGATTTTACCCTTTGCATTGTTTAGGTTTTGAGAAATTCTGTATAATTGGCACTTTCAAACTGTCAGAGGCTTAAGAGCCCTACTCTATTGGTTTTTTGGGGGGGGGAAACGTGACAATTATGTTTCTGCTGTTCAACTGTTTGCCCCCATGAGAAGTTAGGAAGGTGTCAAAATGATACGGGGATCCATAGGGACAGAAAGCTGATTTCACCTCATCTGGTGAGGATCCCCTTGATTTTCCTGGCCTCTTACTGGAAAATATCTTTTCTGCAAGCCCTGGATAATTCTCCCATCCTCTTATGGTGAAGTTGGTGAGTGATTTTGTGGCTAGAACTATACACCCCTTAACAGATTTACTATTAGCTTACTTTCCCCTCTTTCACATAGTGAATGATAATTCTTTTGGTTTAACATTTTTATTGAGTTATAAGATAAAATAAGATACAAAATACAAAAGTAAATAGGAGAACGGTGGGGAGGAAGAGGGGGAAGAGAAGTGAGGAAGGGTAGGGAAAGGTAAAGGCTTTACCTTTAAAGCCCTACATGGCTTAGGACCAGTTTATCTGCGTGACCGCCTTCTGCCACACGCCTCCCAATGACCAGTGAGGTCGCACAGGGCTGGCCTTCTTCAGGTCCCATCAGCCAGACAGTGTCGGCTGGCGGGCCCGCGGGGGAGGGCCTTCTCTGTAGCCGCTCCGACTCTGTGGAACCAACTTCCCCCCGAGATCTGTACTACCCCCACCTTACTGGCTTTCCGTAAAGCCATTAAGACCTGGCTTTTCCGGCAAGCCTGGGGCCAATAATGGACTGATTGGCCCATGTATGTTTGTGTGAATGTTTTATTTTAATATTGATGTATTTTTAAATTGTTTCTATTGCTGTCTTTTTTTATTTACTGTGAGCCGCCCAGAGTCCTTCGGGAGTTGGGCGGCATACAAATTTTGCAAAAATGAAATAAAATAAATAAAAAAAACAATAGCAAGTAGTAGTAAAATGAGCAAGGTTTGTGCAGTAAGAAGTGCACGTTATCTCTGAGTAGCTAGATGGAAAAACATGTTCCTGCTTTGTACAATTGAGCAGAAGAGAACTAGGGTCATGGCAGCAGGCAAATTTTGAGGGATGGCTCATAAACTAACAACATGTATTGCATTCTCGTCTACTGGATCCCAAGACATAAAACAGTATATACAAGTAGTTCTCGACTTACAACCATTTGCTTAGTGACAGTTTGAAGTTACAATGACACTGAAAAAAGTAACATGACTGTCGCAGCTTCTCCATGGTCACGTGATCAAAATTCAGATGCTTGGCAACTGGCATGTATTTACGATGGCTGTCCTGTCCTGGGGTCATGTAATCACTTTTTGTGATCTTCTGACAATCAAAGTCAATGGGGAAGCCAGATGCATTCAACAACTGTATTACCGTATTTCCCCGAAAATAAGACCTCCCCCAAAAATAAGACCTCCCCCGAAAATAAACCCTTCCCTGAAAATAAGCCCTCCCCCAAAAATACCATTTCATCTGATTAAGGTTAGGGAGACAGAGCTGGAAATCAGGTAAGACGGCAAAAGGAGCCCCGTCTTGCTCCACGCGCCCCAAAATAATAAGACCTCCCTGAAAATAAGGCCAAGCGCTTATTTCGGGGTTCAAAAAAATATAAGACAGGTTCTTATTTTTGGGGAAACACGGTACTGACTTAAAAGCTCAGTGATTCACTTAACAGTGGTGGCAAGAAAGGTTGCAAAATGGGACTAAATTCACTTAAAAACTGTCTTGCTTAGAAATGGAAATTTTGGCCTCAATTGTGGTTGTAAGTCGAGGACCACTTGTACTTATATACTAAGATACAATCTTTTAGTAGATGGGGTACAATGTTTTACTTAGTGTTATATATTTCTGTTTTAAACAAAGCAACATGGCCCCTGATATATTTAGTTTTGCTTCTAAATCCTGGGGAGAAGGTATTAAAAAGGGGTATTTAGACTCCAGGCAACCTCCTCTCCAAAAAGCAAGTCAAGAATTGGGGCATAATTCATAGAAAGTGAATTTCACTATCTTTGAAACATGGAACAGCTGTTTATCATCAGGGTAGATTTATCTGGACTCCATGTATAATCAGTCAGATGCAAATAATCATCAGAAATAGTCCTGCATTCCCTGAAAATAACATCCATATCCTCTTATATTCTGCAGAATATATTTGTGGTGCACAAAAGACTGACAGGATTGTTTAAATCATGAGCTGATATGAAGCCTACATCACAGGATCACAAGGGAACATTAGAGTTGGCAAGGTAGTCTGATGCCAAAGTAAGTGGAAAGTGACTAAAAGTCAGAGTAAGCAATTGTAAACATTTGTAAATATAATCACATCAACTTTTTGAATAACGCTCATTGCTGATCGTTCAACTTGCCACAATTTTCTCCACATAAAAGCTGTACAGGATAGGTGTGGGGGGGGGAATATGCAGACACTGCCCTTTACTCACCTTATGAACAAACTGCTCAACTCGAGTCTGAAGTCCCCATACTTCAAATTTCACAGATACAAGTTTGTAGGAGCACATAATAGGGTCTTGTGTTTCTCTCCAACCTTCTTTTAATAGGCCTCTCCCAGTCTTCTCTGATTTGAAGCATTTAGGATCCTATTTGAGAACAAGAAGACTGAGTGAGCAACCTAGTTAAGAAATCTACCTTTGGAAAAAAAAGAACCATTTGTTGTTACAGGTAGTCCTCGACCTATGACCACAATTGAGTCCAATTTTTTTTATTGTTAAGTGAGACATTTGTTACGTGAGAATTTTACCCCATTTTACAACCTTTCTTGCCACATTTGTTAAGTGAATCGCTGCAGTTGTTTAGTTAGTAACATGGTTGTTAAGTGAATCTGGTTTCCTCATTGACTTTGCTTGTCAGGTCACAGAAAATGATCACGACCCCAGGACACTGCAACTGTCACAGATATGAGTCAAATGCCAAGTGTCTGAATTTTAATCACATGACCATGGGATAACGCAATGGTCATAAATGAAAAACGGTCATATGTTGTTTCAGTGCCGTTGTAACTTCGAATGGTCACTGAATGAACTGTTGAAAGTCAAGGACTACTTTTACTAGTAAGAATGGAACTTCACAACCTTATTTCTATGTCAGGAGCAATGTTCACTTTGTGTTTCTTTTCTATATTTATTAATATTAGGGCTGGAAACTGGTTGCTTGGAAAAGCAGACTGGAGATTTTAGCAAAACAACTGTATTAATCCCAATCCTTATTCTTAAGTCATACTTGAAGCATTTTTCTTAGCCCCATTTAACATTCTCTCTAAATTACATTTGTGAGTTTGGCTGCCACATACATGAAATGAAATGAAATGAAATGAAATAAAATGAAATAAAATAAAATAATAAAATAAAATAAAATAAAATAATAAAATAAAATAAAATAAAATAAAATAAAATAAAATAAAATAAAAAAAAAAAAAAAAAAATAAAATAAAATAAAAAAATAAAATAAAATAAAATAAAATAAAATAAAATAATAAAATAAAATAAAATAAAATAAAATAAAATAATAAAATAAAATAAAATAAATAAAATAAAATAAAATAAAATAATAATAAAATAAAATACATGAAATGAAATGAAATGAAATGAAATGAAATAAAATAAAGGAAGTGTAAGCAAATAAAGAACTGAACTGTGGGAGAAGGTGTTGATTGTCAGGTGAGAAGATTTTCGTGCACAGGCTACAGCAATAAATCAATAAGTCTTCACGTGTGGATGTGCCTGAGATGATGTAGGAGATGACCAGGCTGAGCCTGAGGGCAGGAGTCAAATACATGAATCAGTTTGGAGACACTATGTCCCTGTAAGAGACCTATTTCTAACTCCCCTTGAAGTCTGTTGACTCCCATCTGGCACCAATTTGCCTTGACCATTACTAGTTCAGGTTCTTGTTTATAGGTAGCATGAAATAAACTTGTAGTTCTTTCGACTCTGTCCTGGTTCCTAACTTCTTGTACCTGATGCATGAACCCAACTGGAGCTCCCTATGTCTTGGGATAGGACCTGACATTTGCTTAACAACCACGTGATTTGCTTAATGATTTTCTGTAAAAATGGTTGTAAAATCAAGTCCGGTCAAATGATGCCTTGACTTACGATCACAATGTTTTGCGATCAAAATTCCAGGCTCCACTGTAGTCATAAGTCAAGGACTACCTGTATCTTCTTGGGTATCAAATAAAAATAGCTTTGCAATGTTTAGTATACATAGTATAGTTACGTTAAGCTGTACAAGGATCAGGGCAGAGGTAGGATGCTGATTGGGTGTTGATATTCCAGTTCAAAATTATAAATATAGGCTAAAAATTACAACATTCTAATAAGCTTCCATCAAATATTACTTCTGTTGTAAATGTATGCATTCATTTGGGGCAGAGTAAGATTTACTAATAGGCGAGATCTTTTTGAGACATCTAACCAGCTTAAATACCCTTTGGGTCAGAGGTGGGTTCCTGCCAGTTTGGACCGGCTCTATAGAACCGGTAGCGGGAATTTCCTCCCGCTCGCTGAACCGGCAGCGATGGCCGACTGGACACGCCCCCGAACCGGCTCTCTCGGTGGCGCCATAGGCGCCACCATCTTATTTTTTGCTTCTGCGCACGTGCAGAAGCTTTTTTTTTGCTTCTGCGCATACGCAGAAGCTTGGTTTTTAGCACTGCGCATGTGTGCTTGTGTGGCGCGCAGAGCGCACGTGCCCACGCAGCGCGTGAGGAAGCGAACCGGCAGTGAGGTAAGTTAGTACCCACCCCTGCTTTGGGTTAATGGATAATGTATTGCACATTTTAATTTTGATATTTCAAGTAGATTTGCAACTAGTTGGGGTAGTTTTGATACCAGATAATTCTCTGCTTTCCATTTTTCAAGTGCTCATCTCATTCATAATCCTGACAATCTAAAAGAGCTTCTTCAATGTATTTGGAAGCAGGTTTTCCAAAATATATTTGGCACACTCCTCTCCTCCACCAAAAATAATTACATTTGGCAGCTTCTTTTTTCCCCTCCCTTTGATTCCAAAGCAAATAAAGCGCAGATAAAGCAGTGCATCTGCCTTGGGAGCGCTCAAGGCTTGAAAGTGCTATTTTAAAACATCCTGTGCTTGGCATCACAATGTACTGAAAACATGGAGCAATTTGTGCTATTTGGAAGGAAATTTATTCCATCAAAATGAGTTTGTCACATAAATTATGTTTGACTGAAGCCCAGAAGGGAGCAAAGGAGAATTCTAACACGAGTGATTGAAAAAGATCTTTAACATAGCGCTTGCAGAACAATTATAAAGCGAATCTTAAGTTAAACGTAAGTGGGTTGTTTTGCTTTTCACAGGTACTTTATGGCAATAGGGAAAGAACATAGTGAAAAACTTGTTTGTGAGAAAACTTTAAGAAGGCTAAAAAAATTCACTGCTCTTGAAGGCTTAGGAGTATAAATGGTACCACTGATATTATAAGAAAAACTCTGTATGCTTAAGGGAATGTACGGTATGTATGTGTGTATATGGGTGTCTGTACACACACACATACATCCACATCCACACATACATCCTAAGGCACCTGACAAATTGCTTTGGAAACTCTTGCAAATCTGTGATATAGAATCTACTAATCTAGACAAAAATAATAATGAAATACAGGTAGTCCTCAACTTACAATAGTTCATTTAATGACCGTTCAAAGTTACAACAGCATTGAAAAAAGTGTCTTATGATCCTTTTTCGCACTTATGACCATTGCAGCATCCCTAGGATCACATGATCAAAATTCAGATGCTTGGCAACTGACTCATATTTATGATGGTTGCAATGTCCCAGGATCACATGATCAACTTTTGCAATCTTCTGACAAGGAAAGTCAGTGGGGAAACCAGATTCACTTAACAACCGTGTTTGTTAACTTAACAACTGCAGTGGTCCACTTAACGAATGTGGCAAGAAAGGTCATACAATGGGGCAAATCTCCCTTAGCAACAAAAATTTTGGGCTCAATGGTCGTTGTAAGTCGAGGACTACCTGTATTACATTTACAAAGTAGAATTTTACTGTAGGATTTCTTCCCTTTATTAGTGAACTAGCATCTATCTGTATGCATCTGCTAAGCGTATTCAGCTAGAATCTAGCCTGGAGGAGACACACAGCTCTGATATTTCCTATTGTACACATTTCTTGTTTATAGTTTAGTCTATGAAGGGTGCATAAATCAAGATTCCAAATTGGGAGATTTGAGATCTGAGTTGACTTCATGAAGCTACTGTTGCAACATTTTTATGATATCCTTTTTGTTATTGGATTTGGTGATGGTTGTTGTTTTTTGGGGTTTTTTGCTATTGTTAAATTTCTGCTGCTAAGTAAGATATCTATTGAGTTTTGCCCCATTTTATTATCTTTCTTGCCACAGTTGTTAAGTGAATCACTGCAATTAAGTTAGGAATACAGTTAAGTGAATCTGGCTTCCCCATTGACTTTGCTTGACAGAAGGCTGCAAAAAGCTGATCGCATGACTATGGGACATGGTTATTGTTGTTAGTTGCGAAGTCGTGTCCAACCCATTGCGACCCCATGGACAATGTTCCTCCAGGCCTTCCTGTTCTCTACCATCCCCCGGAGTCCATTTAAGCACACGCAGACTGCTTCAGTGACTCCATCCAGCCACCTCATTCTCTGTTGTCCCCTTCTTCTTTTGCCCTCAATCGTTCCCAGCATTAGGCTCTTCTCCAGTGAGTCCTTCCTTCTCATTAGGTGGCCACAGTATTTGAGTTTCATCTTCAGCATCTGGCCTTCTAAAGAGCAGTCAGGGTTGATCTCCTCTAGGACTGACCGGTTTGATCGCCTTGAAGTCCAAGGGACTTGCAGGAGTCTTCTCCAGCACCATAGTTCAAAGGCCTCAATTCTTTGGCACTCAGCCTTTCTTATGGTCCAACTTTCACAGCCATAGAGTTGGATGACAGAATCTCCATAGAGTGTTAGGTATGTTTGCCACCTTCAGTTTATTTATAATAATAATGAAGGTGGGATATAGATAGATAAATAAATAAATAAATCCACTTTTGAAAAGCCTTGACAAGAAAACTGCAGGGACCTATCCAGGCAAGGACCAAGGACTCAACATTGAGTCGAAAGTACACACATATTTAGAGAGCCAGTTTGGTGTAGTGGTTAAGGCATCAGGTTAGAAACTGGGAGACTGTGAGTTCTAGTCCTGCCTTGGGCACAAAGCCAGCTGGGTGACCTTGGGCCAGTCACTTTCTCTCAGCCTTAGGAAGAAGGCAGTGGAAAACCATTTCTGAAAATCATTGCCAAGAAAGTTGCAGCGACTTGGCCAGGCAGTTTCCCAAGAATCAGACACAACTGAATGTTAGAAAAAATATTATAAATAATCAGAAAATGCTATTCCAGCCTTGCTTCATTTTCATGGTAAAATCAGGTCCCTTGTCTTCTTGAGTTGCCGATAGAAATTAGTGCCTCTTTTCCTAGGATTATATTTTTATCTGTTTTATTTTAATACGGTGATACTATGCAAATGGATAACTATGGCTGAACGTAATACTGGATGCAACATTCAGCTTCCTGAAAACTTTTATCTTTTCAAATGGAATTTTCATGTGGTTCCTTGTGGTTAAAGGAAAACATAGGAGTATATATGCGACAGCAATAAATTTTTTTAGAAACAATTAAGTAACATTTCTAGTGAACAGGAATGTAGTTAATGTGTGTTACACAGTCTCCTCATGGGAGGAGCAACATAAAACAGCGCAAACACAAGGAAAGCAGGAACATAATCTTTATTTGCATAAACTTAACAGCTCTTAACTTTTTGGTTCCTTAAAGAAAATTGTGGGGGGGAAAAAACAAAAAGTGAAGAGGTGCTGGTTTTTGCAAATGAAGAACACGCGTTTGTTAGCGGCTTTCTCATAGGGCTACTGCCATCCATACAGTAGCTCAGCACTATTGTTAGAAAAGCTGAACTTCTGTATCCTCTCAAGTTTTGGAAAGCAGGAAGGAATGCTCTTTGTGACTGATTGCTAGCAGCAATATCTATGTCATGTTTACTGTTTTAATCCAAATATTATATTGGGAGCTTAGGTGTATGAGACTGTGTGAAGGAAACCAAGGAGCAGGAGGTTTAGTACATATGAGAAGAGGCAACACAAGCCAGTTGTGAAAGCTCTGGAAAGAAAGTGCTTCAAAAAGATTCCACTTTAGTGAACTCACAGTAAGTCTGGCTGGGAATGTACTCTTACAGTTTTCAAGATTAGTATCTAGTAGACTTGCATCCAAGAGGCCTTTCTGAAATCTGAGTGATTTCTTTGTTTCTTTGGTTTGCCAACTATGTGAGGCTGGTCAACATGCCATTCAGATTCCAATGTTTGGAGTGGCATTTAAGAGGAAGGGAGGAAGGAAAGATTGATTGGTCGCATTTGACAATTTCTGGCTATTTTCAGCAACTATGAGTTCAGCAAAATTTTGCTGACCTATCTCCAGAATGTCCTCTGTGTTCAAGAGGCAGTACAGGGCTCAGACGTTTCTTTTTTTTTCTACGAGGAGAGAACCATAAAGTTGTTTTAATAGTAAAGGGACTGACTGTGTTCCTACTGCTGTACAGGTAATCCTTGGTTAACGACTTGTTCAGCGACTGTTCAAAGTTATGAAGGCACTGAACAATAGTCCTCAAAGTTCTGGCTGTCGCAGACCCCCCCACACTCACATAATCACAATCGGGATTCTTGGCAAGTGGCTCACACTTACGATGGTTGCAGTTTTCTGCAGTCTTACGATTGCCGTTTGTGACTTTCCCTGCTGGCTTCCTACAAGCAAAGTCAATGGGGAAACCGGCAGAGAAGATCGCAAGTTGCTCCTTTAAGTTGCCCCCCATTTTCACTGCTCTTTTTCCCCGAGGACCCCAACTACAGAATAGCTCCGTGGTGCACATCTATAGCATCTCCTGCCCACACTTCATAGTTCATACATGCCTGGCCACAACGCATGGTGCCGCAGTGGCCACCAATGCCCCTTCATGCAACTGGCAACAGCCACCTCCGGCCCCACCATGCATATGCTACAGCAGGAACTTAGCTGCCCACTACAGGCCTCCTTGCAGGACTTGCAACTTCCTGCAGCTTCTCCACTGATTTTGCCTGTTGGAAGCTGGCAGGAAGTTGCAAGGAGGTCCTCGCTTAACAACTTATTATGCCTTGGGGACTGCCTGGATTGCTGTGGCTAAGCGATGTAGTCATATAACATTGTACATTATGACTGCATCACTTACTAATGGGAATTCTGGTCTGAGTTACCATTGTTAAGTGAGAATTACCTGTAATGCATTCTTTCTTTTAAGAGAGCTAACCTGCTTAGCCCTGGTTCTTATATCAGGGCTTTAAGACATTTTAATAGAAGTTGCACGTGAGCCAGCCAGCAAGTGAATGGGTCCTATAGTTTGGAAGGGGGTTCATCTCCTTTGCCAGCCAGATCTATTGCAGGAACACAGCATGCTGTCCCAGAACACACTTTGTATCTATCTATATATTTATAGGGTAGAACGAAAAATATCAGATGTGGACATCTCATATGTGGACATCATAGGAGATTTTTTTAAAAAGTTCTAGCCATAGGAATATTGATCTTGAGTGAAATATCAAATTCCAATAGTTCCATCTTCTTTAAAAATGTGAGTCCCTCTAAGAGAAGAAGCAGTCCACTCCCACAATGCTCTGCCTTCTTGCTAACATAAGGAGTCTACCTAGTGAAGGTGAAAGTTGGAATTCTGAATTCTGCCCACCACACATTCAGGAAAGCAATTGGTTGTTAGCTTTCCTGTTGATAGGTGACATTGTGTGGGAAGAGAAGTAATCCATCACTTGCTGCTCTGGAAGTATTCTGCATGACATTATTTGAGGAGAGCAACACTATTGGCCTTATTGCTGAAGAGTGATAAAAGCAGATGGGGAGGACATGATTTTTACGTTGACAAACTTTATTTCCTGTATCAAGGATGGAGGAACACTCATAAGCCGAGGTGGCGCAGTGGTTAGAGTGCAGTACTGCAGGCTACTTCAGCTGACTGCTAGCTGCAGTTCGGCGGTTCAAATCTCACCGGCTCAAGGTTGACTCAGCCTTCCATCCTTCTGAGGTGGGTAAAATGAGGACCCAGATTGTTGGGGGCAATATGCTAACTCTGTAAACCGCTTAGAGAGGGCTGTAAAAGCACTGTAAAGCGGTATATAAGTCTAAGTGCTATTGCTATTGCTATTGCTATAAATGTGGCTGTGTGGATAAGCCTTGTGTCGGTCTTCGCTGCAGAAGCCACGCCTCTTGAACCAAAGTTTTCCAGAACATGATCTGAGGAACTGATACCATTAGGCTGACAAGAGACGAGTCTTTAGGACTTACACACAGTGCAGTGAATTATGAAAATTCATTGCATCCAAATGATATCTCTCTATTTAAGGTTTGTTAAAGGATTTTCAAAGGCTTTCAAAGTTAAAAACGTGGAATATCAGCAAAGTGGATTCACAATTTGCATTGATTACCTGATCCAGTTCAAGGTGCTTGTATTGACCTTTAAAGCCCTTCATGGTATGGGGCCAGATTATTGAGAGACGGGCTTTTCCTGATTTCATCTGCCCCTCCCACCAGATCCAACAGAGAGAGGATAAATTACAGGTTCTGTCAGCTAAGAAGCTACATATGGCAGGACTCTAGGCAGTCGGCCTTTTCTAATGTGGCACCCATATTGTGGAATCTTGAATAACAGAGTTGGAAGGGACCTTGGGAGGTCTTCTAGTTCAACCCCTTGCTCAAGCAGGTGACCCTATACCATTTCGGACAAATGGCTGTCCAATCTCTTCTAATCTATCCAGCACCAACCACTTCTGGAGACAAGCCGTTCCACTGATCGATTGTTCTCACTGTTTAGGAAATTTCTCCTTAATTCTGGGTTGGTTCTCCCTCTGCCCTTCCCCAAAGTGAGGTTGGTCTCATCACTCCTGAGTTTCCAAGGATTCTTAAGACCTGGTTATGCCAGCAAGCCCCAGCCAGGGGATGGTGAATTTGTGAGGTGGCTTTGTTATTATTAACTTCCCTTTGCTGTTATTTCTATGATTTGTTCCCTTTTAAAAAAAAATAGTTTTAAAATGTTTTTTTGTAATTAATAATAAGTAGTTTTATGTATTAATTAACAGTTTAAACTTTGTTGTATGCCATCCAGAGTCACTTTTGATGGGAAAGGTGGCTGTATAATTTAGATAGATAAATAAATGAAGTCTAGATACCTCTAATGAGATGCTTTCAAAATATACGCATACATATAGGAACAGCATCTGAGTTATAAAGAAGAGAAATTTGATGCCTCATCATGAAAAATCTTTCCTAAATTACTACATCATCTAAACAGCACAGGTAGTCTTTGACTTAGGACCATAACTGAGTCCAGAATTCATAAGTCGTTGCGGTCATTAAGAGGGTCATTATGTGACTGGCCCTAATTTTACAATATTTTTAACAACAGTTATTAAGCAAACACCACAGTCGTTAAGCAAATCAATTTTACCCCAATGGGTGTTTTTTTTACTGGAAACTGGAAGTAAATGCCGGAAATCGGCAAAAAAGTAAAAAAAAAATTGTGGTCATGTGACTGTGGGACGTACAAGTGGCCGTAAAAGTGAGCTGGTTGCCAGCTATCCAAAATGCAATCATGTGACTGTGTGTCTATATGCTTGTGTATGTGGTCTTGCAACTTTGAAGTCCTAAGTACCTTTGGGGGGAGAGGGGTCCATTTTAACATTGAATGTTCGCTAAGCGACTGATCGTATAAAGTAATGTGTAAAAGCCAATGAGAATTTAAAGAGGTTTGTTTAATAGAGGTAATAAGAGGTTTGTTTAATAGAGGTAATAAGAGGTCAAATCCCAGAGCACCTATTTAAAAAAGTGCAGGTAGATGGAATGAAGGCAAATAGATGAAAAGGAAGCAGTCAGGGAATCATGGGCAGAAAAAGTATATATTACTATTGCAGGAACAACATGCAACTTACTATCTACTCCAGGCAGCCGGTACTACAGTATGTATCGCCTTTGTGCTCTCCAGACATAGCTAGTTGGCCTTTGATGACCCAGGAAGTTAGAGAGGCCTTTGGTCTGCTCTAACAGAGTCTTTCTCGTGTGCTTTAAATACAGCACAAATGTACAATCCAAATTATCATACATCTGCATATGATATGTAGGAATATTTCTTTGGTTCCAGCTCGTAGCATGATTTAAAAGACAACAACAGCCAAACTACTCCAGAATGGGAACATTCGCCCCAAGGTAGCTTGGGTGTTTCCATGAGTTACTTGCACAATATAAGTCAAAAGCATTGTGTCTTTTACTTACCTCCGATTCCTTGTAATAGCGCTCAGGAATTTCATCACAGGCAATATCAATGAAGCAGACTTCTCGGTCAAGATCTTTGGCTTCATTATCAAATATCTGCAAGATTTAAAACAAAAATACTTAAATGTTTTAATAGACACACATATTCTGAAGCTAAACTCTGTGAATGTTGTGTACTGGCACAACTTGTTTCAAGGAACAAAACTACTAGTTTCAAAAGTGGCAGGATATGTTCTTGGTCTTGGTTCCTAATTATAGGTTAGCTGTACACAAATTATGCAGGTTGCAGGCAATAACTTCAATGCACAAAGCCAAATTTACTTCATACCTCTGACCAGTTTTCCATGTTATTCTCATAAGTGACAGAATGAAAACGTGATTTAAGAGGTAAGATGGGAAAAAACTCAAGAGGCAAGCAGCCCTTTCCTAGCCCTTTCAGAATAAAGGTAAAGGTTTCCCTGTCCAGTCGTGCCTGTCTCTAGTGCACGGTGCTCCACTCGGTTTCTTGGCCAAGTGAACTAGTGTTGTCCAAAGACATTTTCCGTGGTCATATGGCCAGTATGGCTATATGCCAAAGGCGCACGGAACACTGTTACCTTCCAAATGAAGTGATACCTATTTATCTACTCGCATTTGCATGTTTTCAAAATGCTAGGTGGACAGAAGCTGGGGCAAGTAACAGAAATTCACCCTATTTATGCAGTGCTCGAGTCTCAAACCTGGCCTGTCAGCTTTCCAGCTGACAAGCTAACCGCTGAGCCACCGCACCCCCTTTCAGAGTAAACCTATTGTTATTCTCCATTTCTACTACCTTGATACACGCTTATAAAATGTTAACACTATTTTTGAATGAATAAATACATATTGTACAATCCACAACTTCTGGGCTAAAAAGAATGTTCCAATTGAATTGGATTTGGGGGGAGCAGAGGCCACTGAAAATTTACAGCATTTGCTTCATTTATTTCTTATAAAGCTGCCTCATCTTTCCCAACCTCTGATATGTCACTCATTCCAGCGGAAGGCTAACCATTAGCCCTAATTAGCCAGTCCCTCTGAGCGACAGGATCTGGTATCAAGATACCCCATTATCCATGGAAATCAAATCAAATATTCCTGGCACTCAGAACTGCCTTTCTGCCCTCTCTTCCTGGCTAAGTAAATGTTATACGTAGATAGGGCAAAGGCCTCTAAACACTTTTCTCAAGGGAATCTCCTTGCAATTTGCTTTCCATGGGGCTGCCCTTGAAGTTGATTTGGAAGGTACAAATGGCGAGATTGGTGACAGCAAATGAACAGAATAATCCCAAATATTATTCTCAAGAAGCCATCCCTGGATCCAATTTTGTGGGAGGAGTTTGAGCCTGTGACTCCTGAGGAAGTGGACAAGGCTATTGGAGCGATGAGCTCCTCCACTTGTTTATTGGACCCGTGCCCCTCCTGGCTGGTCTCTGCCAGCAGGGAGGTGACATGAGGCTGGCTCCAGGCTGTAATCAACGCCTCCTTGAGGGAGGGGTCCATCCCGCACCCTTTGAAGGTTGTGGTGGTGAGGCCCCTCCTCAAGAAGCCATCCCTGGATCCAGCAGATTTAAAAAACTTTCGTCCAGTCTCCAACCTTCCCTTTGTGGGGAAGGTTGTTGAGAAAGTGGTGGCGCTCCAACTCCAATGGCTATTTGATGAAACGGATTATCTGGATCCCTTTTCAATTGGGTTTCAGGCCCGTTATAGCACAGAAACTGCTTTGGTCGCGCTGATGGATGATCTCTGGCGAGCCAGAGATGGAGGTTTTTCCTCCATCTTGGTGCTGCTTGACCTCTCAGCTGCTTTCGATACCGTCGACCACGGTATCCTTCTGTGTCGATTAAGGGAGCTGGGAGTGGGTGGCACCGTTCTGCAGTGGTTCTCCTCCTATCTCTCTGATCGTTCACAGTCAGTGTTGGCAGGGGGGGCAGAGGTTGACCCCTAGGCCCCTTGAGTGTGGGGTGCCTCAGGGTTCGTTCCTCTCTCCCCTTTTATTTAACATCTACATGAAACCACTGGATGAGATCATCTGACGGCATGGGGTAAGGTTCCAACAACACGCTGATGACACCCAGCTGTATATCTCCACCCCTCGTCAATTCAGTGAAGCAGTGGACGTAATAGACCGGTGTCTGGACGATGTAAGGGTCTGGATGGGAGTTAACAGACTCAAGCTAAACCCAGATAAGACCGAGTGGATGTGGATCTTAAAGGTACACCCACACAAGTGCCATCCTTCGCGAGCTGCACTGGTTGCCGATTGCGCTCCGGTCACAATTCAAGGTGTTGGTTGTTACCTTTAAAGCCCTACATGGCTCAGGACCAGTTTATCTGCGTGACCGCCTTATGCCACATTCCTCCCATCGACCAGTGAGGTCGCACAGGGTTGGCCTTCTTCAGGTCCCGTCGGCCAGACAGTGCCGGCTGGCGGGACCGCGGGGGAGGGCCTTCTCTGTAGCCGCTCCGACTCTGTGGAACCAACTTCCTCCCGAGATCCGTACTACCCCCACCTTACTGGCTTTCCGTAAAGCCGTTAAGACCTGGCTTTTCCGGCAGGCCTGGGGCCAATAGTTGTCTGATTGGCCCATGCATGGTTGTGTGAATGTTTTATTTTAATATGGATATGGTTTTTTAAATTGTTTTTATATGTTTTATTTTTATTTTTTATATGATGTAAGCCACCCAGAGTCCTTCGGGAGTTGGGCGGCATATAAATTTTAGAAATAAATTTTAGAAATAAATATTGTGAAATTCTATTCTAGGTAGTGGTTATTATTACCCATACAAATGTTTATTGCTCAGGTCCTTAGTACCTTCAGGACCATGTGCTCCAGGGAGAATCGGTGGGTCAAACATGTGCTGCCTGATATGGGATGCTTACCACTTCCTGAATATTAAGGGAACAGGAGCCTAGATGAAGGCCTTTTCAATTATAACCTCCTTGCTCCGGAATAGGCCATGCCTGGTTAGAACTCTTAGGAAGGCTGTTAAGGCAGTTCTTCTATAAAAACTTTGGAATGGAACCTATTTACTATTTTGTAATTTTATTGCACCTTTTATGGCTTCATCTGGCTTCATAAAATCACCCAGAATTGTCAGCTGAGATAGCACACAAATAACAATGAAACTAAATTAAACTAAACTCCTTTCGTTGAAACAAATGATTTATTTTTCTTTTTTCTATTCCTTCCTCCTGCTGGTTAACAACAACAACAAAAAAAGTTAAATCTATATTGGCTTTTCAACATACCCATTTGCAAACATTCAAAGCACTGTGCACGCATTGGATAAGTACGGATGACCAATCTCATCACCACTTTGTAAAGCGGGCTAGTGTGATAGCTTTGTCTTGTACAGAGGCAGTAGCTTGACTAAGGTCATCGGTTGAATATGAATGTCTGATGAGAGATTTGAGTTACAGATCATCTGCCTAACAGCTGTATGGCAAAGAGCTCTGCTATCCATAAGATATTACTTTCATCTTCCCAATCAATTTTAAGTGGATCCTAAATCTAATAGATTTCACTCCTGGGATGTCTGAAGTTTTTATTCATGTATAATTTACTCTTGTATTCAGGTGGAGGTTTAATCTCTTAGCTTGAAACACTCTCTGCTGTGACAACATGGCCTGTGCATTTTTGCTTTGATTAGTTTATCTAATATTTTATTGTATTTTAAATGATTTTAGAGGGTACTTTTTGCTTTGATATTGTGAAATTTATTAAAGTAAATAAATAGCTACATCAGAAGTAAGAAATGGAGCTATTTATATACTAAATCAATGTAGATAATTATTGCTTCTAGCCAAATATTCTCTGAAATATTTAAGAGTCTGTAGAGGGGATAATTTCATTAATTATGCAGTTGAACTGGGGATATTTAAAAGTTTTTTAAAAGGAAAACTAAAGTTCATGGGGAAAGCAGAAGGCTTTCCAACCGACTTTTTTTGTGCTGGCAAAGAACAGAAAGCAAATGGCAAGAACATTCTGTGTTCTTAACAATGTCAGGATTGTAGAACAGACTCATAAATATTATGATATGAAAGAGAAATTAGAGAGGCTTGCTTTTCAAAAGTAATGTAATATAGCAATATAAAACACCTATGACTAAACCAAATCAAGAATTCTCAAGAACCAAAAGTGAATTATAAATTATAACCTTTATAAAAATGTCATCCATTTCTTTTTTTTTATTATTGTATTTACAAAGCTATTTGCCCATTATCGATGGTAATGAAATCCAGTGGAGGCTCACACTAGAAGAAAAGGAAGAAAGCAATTTTTGCACATTCTCTCTTCTCCATTCTCTTATGTTCTGGAACATTCCTCATCTTTTCCAGAGCAGATTTTTAGGAAGCATAGGGGAATTGACTTAAATTGCCGTGTTCTTTAGCAGAAGTGGTCAAAGGTAGTCTGAATCGATTTTTTATTGCACAGTCAAGACAGAATTTGGACCAACAGTTCAAATACTGTACAGACAAAAATATAGGAATAACAAAATAATAGACTAACAGAGGTGGAAGGGACCTTGGAGGTCTTCTAGTCCAACCACCTGCTCAGGCAGGAAACCTTATACCATTTCAGACAAATGGTTGTCCAATCCCTTCCAGTGTTAGAGCATTCACAATTTCTGGAGGCAGTTTGTTCCACTGATTAATTGTTCTAATTATCAGAAAATTTCTCCTTAGTTCTAGGTTGCTTCTCTCCTTGATTAGTTTCCATCCATTGCTTCTTGTCCTGCCTTCTGGTGCTTTGGAGAATAGCTTGACTCCCTCTTCTTTGTGGCAGCCCCTCAGATATTGGACCACTGCTATCATGTCACCCCTAGTCGACTACAACCCATTTTTTATTAATTCCAAATGAAATTTAGCTGTGATCCCTGAACTTTGCTGCCTGAGGAACTATAGGATTTGGCAAGAACTCTGTTATATTAGTAGAATATAAAATAAAGTGCTGCCATTAAAAATATGTTAGCAGAATCCTGGAAAGGCTGTTATTTTAATTCAAGTCACACACATAAAGTCTTTAGGTTACATTCTCTGTGTTCCTAAATCAGTTCATTATGATTAGAATCCACCTTTTACAATATATTAAAAATTGCATTAATGAGAGAAAAGATTCTCTGAGCTAATTAATATTTTTAATCTTAACTGCTAATGTTCATCAACAGACTCCAAATGAAATATAATAATCCAGACTGAGAGGTTTTCACCCCCCCATACCAGCCTAGATTAATGCACGGTTTGCCTCAGTTTTCTAGAGAGTAATTTTTATATTTGCATATACTGCCAGCTACTCCCCAAATACTGTATTACCACATATAGTAATGTAACCTGCTGGTCCTCCCAAGGGACAACAAATAAACAGAGGATCAAAGCTTTGAAAGGCTATTTCTGTGGCTTAGAGAACTTTGTTCTCTTTTCCCATTATCTATAATGTATTGTACTAATAAGATGTAACAAGATTAGAAATGTATAGTATCTATGATTGTGTTCTTACCATTTAGCCTTCAAGGTTGCAGATCCTGCTTACTTTTGCTCTGTGCTCACTTAGCTTTTACTACTAATCGATCAATGCATAAGAGGAGGAGGGGAAGGTATTAGCGGGTTAGTTGTAGAGACTGACATTGATTAGGGCTGTGACAAGTGATTCTTTGGAAGGGCAGATACTGAAGCTCAAATACTGTGGCCACCTAATGAGAAGCAAGGACTTATTGGAAAAAACCCTGATATTGGGAAAGATTGAAAGCAAAAGGAGAAAGGGATGGAAGAGGATGAGATGATTGGATAGTGTCATCGACACAATGAACATGAATTTGGATAAACTCCGGGAAACAGTGGAGGACAGGGGGGGGCTGGCATGCGAAGTCCATGTGATTGCGAAGAGTTGGACATGACTTAGCGACTGAACAACAATGACAACTGACAACTGACCGGCTCAAGGTCGCTCAGCTGGCTTCTGTGCCTAAAAGAAGACTAGAATCCAGGTTTCCTCATGCCTACTCCAGCATCTTAATGACTACACTACATCATCTCTCTAGCATATTCCACACTTGCTAATTAAAATTAAACTTAACAAAAGAAACATTATTAATACATGCTTGATTAAATATAACAATTGTTTTTAATGGACTTTAGACTTTTAAAAAGGCCTTTGTTTAACAGCATTTCCACACCGCCAGCATTTCCAATCCCAAAGTAATTAGGAAACAACCTATCATCATCGTTCTCTTCTGCCAATTTTGAAACACAAAGAACGCACAGAGAGCACCATCAATCAATCACTGTTCGGACTCTTCCCTTACAAATGACCAGTAGATGAGTGTTTAAAATAACATCTGATCAGTGTTCTGGCCAGTTCTGCAACAATTGTCTCCTTGTTGTTACTACTTTATACATAACAATGACGTGAAATTAATTGCTAGGGCTTCTCTCCCCACAGTTTTCAGTATATGTATGCTGTATGTGTGGCTGGCCAGAAACAAAAAAAACCAAAGCCGGGAGGTTGCATAGTTTGAGCTACAACATGTCTTATCTTTATTCTAAATCTGGGTGCCCTGGGGTTGCACATGAGTTTCAGTTCTTGCAGCTATTTCCCTAGGCACCTGTCAAACTGTCTGCTTTGCCTGATTCTTAAAAAAAAAAAAAACACCCCCCAAAAACCAACAACTAAAAAACCAAATTAGATTCTTTAACTTCTTTAACTTCAGTTAAAGTTAACTTCTTTAACTTCAAAAAGCATTTTGTCTTACTGGAATAGCAGCTTCATTTCTAAGGCAGCCTCTGCATTCCGCATGTTGCCTTAAGGCCTTATGTGGTACAAAAACAGTCAAAGCCAACAGACACAGGGGTCCTCAGGCTCCCCTTTAACTCATACCCTCAACATATGTGATGGCAAACCTTGACTCAGTGGTAAATCACACATATTCTGGCTTGACCCATCTCCTTGCATAAGATTGCTGGGCACAGCTCGGTTAGAGGAGCATTTCCACATTCCAGTCAGGAATAAAAAGCCGCATGCGTCTGGCTGAATATTGCTAGTTCCAACTCTCGGTTGCTTTTCTCCTTGCCCTCCCCTATCCTTGATGGTTCAGAATCATGCCTTCTTCCTCCCCATATCTTCAGAATTAAAGGATACTTGATGCTTTGTGGCTGTAAAACTGTACAGGTATTGAATTTCTCCCAGGTCCTGAACTGGAAACTGCCGATTCCTGCCTCACCTGCCTCAAACATTACACCTAGTTCAGTGGTGGGTTGATACCGATCCGCCCCAGATCGGGCGAACAGGTAGCGGCGGGAGGCTCCGCCCACCCGCCCAGACCTCATCACAGACGATCTGCGCATGCGCAGAAGCACCGCGCACGAGTTCACAATTCCGAACCGGTAGCGAAGGTAAGGGAAACCCACTACTGACCTAGTTGTTCATGATCCTAATGGGAGTTGTAGCGAAGGAGGGTTGCAGAAGGCATGAGTGGGGGAGAGATAGCTAGCACCCCTGCTGTTATGCCATCTCTTCCACTGCTGCTCCTGCATTAGTCATAATTTCAGGCAGCAGCAGTACTTCTGCCAATTTGCAATATTTCCTCTCCTTAGTTGGGGAAGGCAAAGCATGCTGTTAAGCCGTATCACAGAGTACAATCCAGAAAATAAGGTTCACATTAGTTAGATTTATTCACTGGATTTCATAAGTCTCATTAGGTAGACTTACGGTTAAGAGTAAAAAAAAAAAATACGGCTAATGTACGGAATCTTGGAAACTGAATACACCAGGACTCTAGCATTCATTCAGTAGAGAATTCATTAAGGTGGGATTTCTGAGAGTTATTTGAATCGCTTTTCTCCAGAAAAAAAAAGGAGCTAACCATCCTCAATCTTGAAATGTCCATCTGCCTGAGGTTTTGAGATACTCCTATTTCATTCCCAGCCCGAGTTTTAGTGTGCAGTGATTGAAGAATAGGGGAGATTCTTGCAGAGCTTGAGCCAGTGGAGTAAACCCTTCTTCCTGCTTCCTCCAGTCTGCCCTAAATTTAGAGGGGGCCCAGTGTCTGAAAACTTTAATCATTGGGGACCCCCATCCAAAGGGCCCAAAAACCTCTACTTTGCCCCAGCAGAAGGTGTTCCATGAAATAGGAGCCACCATTGAGAAGGCCTGTCATCAATGAGTCACATTCCATAAAACTCATGAGTGGGAAGTCATACAAGTGGCCCCCTCTGTCTGGACTGGTTGGGCAGATTTGATTTTGGCAGTCTTATCTAGTGATCCCCAGTGCTGAACTGTAAAGAGGATATGCCCTTTAAAGGGGATAATCAGCATTTTGAACTGGAAGTGACTGGCAACTGATCGAATGAACTTCAGAATGGGTGTTATCTCATCTGATGAAGCTATCAGGAGTTTAAGCTACTACATTTTATACCAAGTATACCTTTTGGGTATAGCTTTTGAGTTGTCTCTGAAAACCACTTCACAGATAGCAGCAATCCATCCAGGCTATGGTTATTATCACCAGGGCATCTTGGTTCAGATAGAGTCGCAACCAGTATTCTATCTAAAGCTTGACAAAGTCTTTGCAGGTCATGGCTTTCACTTGATGTTTAAAAAGGGACCACAGGAGCAGAAGAACAGAGGAAGGAGGGAGGGGAGGGGAGGGGAGGGGAGGGGAGAGGAAGAAAAGGAGGGCTGGGGTGGAGGGGGAGGTTAAAGAGATTTTTTTAAAAAAGGGACCACAGGAGCAGAAGAACCAAGCCACAAACCAACTTCTGTTGGGCTTACCAAAGCCCCCAGAGTAACTATGGAACCAGATGTTACAAGATCACCATAATCTACCAAGATTATGATCTACCAAGCAAATCCGTCCTGGTAGGATTTAATCTGAGCTTGTTTTGCCTAGAAAGTTGTTCATTTGGTGCTTAAGCAACCATTTAATTAAGATTTCTACTTTCAGTCAAGGAAAAATAACACAGAGTATGCATTTCAATTCATAACTTCTCTGAGCCCTTTATACACTAGCACACAATAGCTGATTCCCCTTTCCTTATAGATAACATGGCTGGGTTTACTGAGCATATTGTAATTTCTTTAGTGTTAAACTTATGACATGAATCCTTCCAATTATTACTTAATAAATAGCTTGTGGTTAAAGAACAATATGTGAATCACGTTGGTGAGTGAATTCACTCATTAAATTCACACAACTAAGCCATAATGTTGTTATATGGTTTTGGTTTAATTGTTTAATACATTGTATGAATCAGGCCATTCTGGTTTAAAAATCATGACTTATAGACTAGAAAGTTGGGTGAGTCCAGCCAAATAGTAATTTACTGAACAAATCATGGTTAAGCAAACCATGGCACTGTTATTTACTATATAATTATTTGCTATATAGTTACTATAATAAACCACAATGGGTTACTAATCACATCATTTGTGTTAACTTATTTTAAAAGCTACATTATGTGATGTCAGGGTGGTTAAACTATCAGACTAGAAAGTAGGAGACCGGGAATTCTAGTTCTGTCTTAGGCCTGAAAACTGGCTGGGTGACTTTGGGCCTTCCTTCCTTCCTTCCTTCCTTCCTTCCTTCCTTCCTTCCTTCCTTCTCTTCTCTTTTCTTTTTTCTTTTCTTTTCTTTCTTTCTCTCTCTCTCTCCCTCCCTCCCTCCCTTCCTTCCTCCCTCCCTCCCTTCCTCCCTCTCTCTCTCTCTCCTCAAAGTGTTATTGTTGTGGGGAAAATAGTAGGGGGAAGATGTGTTGAATATGTTCTCTGCCTTGAGTTATTTGTAAAAAATTATAAAGGCAGGATATAAATAAATAAAACATAAAAATCCAGTCAGTGAGACACAATTTTCATGAACATTTTCCTGTGATATTTTTTTTTTTTTTGGTATGGTAGAAGTAAATTAAGGCAAGCTGCTTATAGCTCTGGTCTGCATAAGAGGTACATAATGACTTTCATCCACCATTTAAAGGATGAGTAATGTATGAGTTGAGGCTTAAGCTCTTTAAATTCCAGCCTTCTACTCAGAGCTTGTCATCAATGTCTTGATTTGAAAAACATCATTTACAGATAACTGTTTGTGCTCTTCTAATTGAACAGGGACAGCTCACTGAACTGTTTAGTTTATATAAAAGAAAACTAATATTCAACACAAAGGTCTAAGATTGGCTTGCCAGCCAACCAGCACTAATTGCTCATAGCAATTCATTCAGACTGCTGGGAACTTGCTGCGGCCCTCTTGACAATGTTATGTGTTCCCTGAAAAAATTCAATATACAGCATGAAGCACTTAAGATGGTGAGCTTAGAAAGAAACCATGGCCTTGCTGGGAAGCTCTCTTGGATGGTAAGAGTACAAATCCAAAATACTGATATTGTTTTATACGTCATAAATGAGCTGTAATAAACTGGAGTTCCAAATATTATGGAGAATTTTTCTTATACAGGACATGTTAAAGGTAGACTTATAATCATTCAGTGACGGTTTGAAGTCACTGAAAAAAGTGACTTATGACTGTTCTTCACATTTATGACTGTTGCAAGCATCCCCATGGTCATGTGATCAAAATTCAGACTCTGGGCAACTAGCTCATATTTATGATCATTGCAGTGTCCCGGGGTCATGTGATCACCTTTTGTATCCTTCTGACAAGCAAAGTCCATGGGGAAGTCAGATTCACTTAACAACTGTGTTACTAACTTAACAACTGTCGCGATTCACTTAATACCTGTGGCAAGAAAGGTCATAAAATGGAGTAAAACTTATTTAAAAACTGTCTTGCTCAGCAACAGAAATTTTGGGCTCAATTGTGGTTGTAAGTCAAGGACTACCTGTATTTCACAGTATCAGTCCTCCCAATATTAAGTCACCCTCATCACAAAAGATACTCAACATTCTGTGCTAATGCAAACCCACCATATTAATGGACCTAGTTTGGGTTCCATAAAGATTTATTTTCTCCCTTATGAGATTAAATCAACTGAAGACCCTAACCAATTTGCATTAACTAAAACATTAAAACCTTGAATTAGAAAAAAACACGTCTACAATATTTAAGGGATTAGGTGAAAGGAAGGTATTTGGCAGAAATCTGACACAGAAGGGTATGAGATGTGACAATGAGCCAACACTGGAAAGAATACCGTGGCTTTATGCCAGGCAGAGGTTTTGCAGACCTGAATTTGCACTTCAATGTCAGAGGGGAAAATGTTTGAATGTCACATAGTTTATTGTATGTTTTGTTGATCAAGAGAAAACATGATAAAGTAGATTGGTCCGCGTCATGGAAAGCTTTGCATAAATGTGGACTTCAAGGTTGCTTTCTTGCATGCTCTAAGAATGGCATATGATGGAAATAAAACATTAATGAGAATCAGTGCTTAGCAAATGGTCCAACGCTGAGCAGGGAATATGTCAAAGATGTGAAATGTCTGCAGGATCCCATGTGGGTTGGTCACCGGGATCAGAGGTTTAAGTCTTCTGGGCTTTCGGATTTGTACTGGAGCCTATCGTCTACAGCAGCGGTTCTCAACCTGTGGGTCACAACCCCTTTGGGGGTCGAACGACCCTTTCACAGGGGTCGCCTAAGCGCACGCTAGCCCACCACGCCCCCTTTGTCACCTCATCGCATGTGGGGAGGGGGTGGGGTGGGGCATGGTCGCGGTGGTGGGGCGGGGGTCGCGGCATTAGGAAGGTTGAGAACCACTGGTCTACAGAGAAGTTCCCTGAGGAGAGGCTCCAGTACGCGTCCGAAAGCTTGGAAGACTAAATCTCTGATCCTGGTGACCAACCCAAATTGGATCCTGCAACAATATCCTGGGACACGTATATTTGCCTTCATTCATACGGAATGTCTCTTTGGTTGTTTAATGCATTTATGGACATGAATGTAATAATGCATGTGGGGATGTTAATGGTGTTGGTGTGCTTTGGTTTGCAGAGGATGCCATGTTGTTGGCTGAATACCCAAAGGATTTAAGAGCAAATGTTAGACCGTGTAATGCTACAAGGATTATGGATCTGAACATTAATGTATCACAAAGTCGAAGTAACTGTTTTTGACAGGAAAAAAATTGAGTCAACAAGGGCAAGTCAATGGAAAAAACATCCCTAAAACAAATAGATGAATGTGTCTACCTGGTTAGAATATTTATTGAAGATGGGAAAATAGCATGTGCCATTTATATTTGGATAACGCCATGTTGATCAACACAGATTTCAGGAAATACCTTTATTATTAGCACACTAATTTTAAATTAACTTAAATCTTGCTTCAGTCAATAAATAATTTTAATGTAATTAAAAATATAACAAATTGTGGGTTTAGCTTAAATGCGATCATTAATTTAATTAATTCAAAATCACTTAATAGCCACTTGTGAAATCTCTGTTATGAAATGATTGAATCGCTCTAAAAATTCATTTACAAGACTGGCTGACATAACTTCTTACAATTATTTTTATTTTATCTGTACACTGCTAACATTTTTATCTACTGTGTCATATTTGATCATATTATGGACATGCAAATAATGGCAACACAAAAAATCCTCTTGTCTTGGACAAGGACATTTTATATGAAACTTTTCTTCCAAGACATGCTATAAAAACTCCATCCAATTTTCCAATATTTCTGGTTTTATCAGTTCTTAGTACATATTTGTCAACTCACAAAACTCTATTCAACTAATTAGCTCTTTCATAAATTTTAAGTCCTGTGTAGAACTTCCTTTCAATCAAGAAAATTCCTATTAGTTTTATTAGTTGTTTAGACATTCACTCACAGATGAATTGAGGAATTAGTACAAAATGAAAGTATTTCATTTTAGAAGTGAAGGAAATAGTAGTTCTTCTTGGCCACAATATAGCTAAATGAAAAATCCTATATTGTTTATTATACTATATCATAAAAACTGTTTATTAATAACTTCTTCAGATTTATTAAGAATGAATTGATATTAGATTAGATGCTATGGGTCCCATTTATTAAATTTATTAAAGAATGCCATCTGATGGAACCCAGGAAGAGAGCTTTACAGTCATGGCATCCACTTTTTATAACATCATCCATGTGGAGATTAGATTGAAGACATGGCATCAGGCACGGGGATCAAAATGTGGGCAGAGCCAGTGGTGAAATCCAATTTTTTTTACTACTGGTTCTGTGGGCGTGGCTTGGTGGGCGTGATGTGGCTTGGTGGGCATGGCTTGGTGGGTGTGGCAGGGGAAGGATACTGCAAAATCCCCATTCCCTCCCCACTCCTGAGGGAAGGATATTACAAAATCTCCATTCCCACCCCACTCTGGTATTTGCCGGTTCTCCGAACTACTCAAAATTTCCGCTACTGGTTCTCCGAACTACTCAAAATTTCCGCTACCGGTTCTCCAGAACCTGTCAGAACCTGCTGGATTTCACCCCTGGGCAGAGCCCATGAGAAGGTATGTTGATGTGTTTTTATGATTTTATTATGGCTGACAATTATGTATTTATTTTTGTGGTGTATATTACATTGGAATTTAACCATTGTTAGTTGCCAAGTGTCATCATGGTGAGATGAGCAGCTACATAAATTGAGATGGATGGATGGATGGATGGATGGATGGATGGATGGATGGATGGATGGATAGATGGATGGATGGATGAAAAATCATGTTGGAAGAAAGCAACAGAAAACCATTTATAATTGTTCAAAGTACAGAAAAGGACATGTCCTTGCAGTCACCAGGATTCAGCATTGGTTCAAAGGGGATTTTAATATGGAAAAAGATAAGTTTGAACAATGCAAACTTCCTATACTAATGAGTTGTTAAAGTCATTATATGTCAGCACTGAATTATCATAGAAATACTACATTCCAAATAACTAAAAATGAAATAGAATAAGAACAGCATCGCACCCAATTTGATAAATAAGAAACAAATAACCATGATAAATTGAGTTTACAACCAATTCCAACATAGGAACAAATAGCTTTTCTACTAAATCATATGCTAATATTATCACAAATTACAAAACAATTTTTGGCCAATTAAGTATCTCCCTAAGGTGTAACATAATAACTTGTAGTCTATCTATTATAGATCTAAACTCTTTGAAGCAGAAACATTATATATAATTTTATAAAAAGTACACTTTATAAGACAGTGCATTTTTGCTTTTAGCAATTCTAAGTATTTATATTAGGCAGGTCCAAACAAACTCAGTTATTATCAAGTAAAAGTATGTAGAATCTCGATATAAATCTCGAAAAATTACCAGTTGTCTGCTTGCAGTTTTATGTTAGAACTATACTTAACCTGCTAAGCTGCATGCACTTCTAGACTCTGACAAAGCCTTGCAACTGAGTAATTCACCCCTTAATCTGGAGCAGAGGCAAGAAAAGCAATCATGTTTACACATTTTATCAGACTAGAATTAAGGCTATGGGAAGTGATATGCCTTGATATTGTCTTGTATTAGCGAATATACTGTGTACATTCATATATTGAGAGTAGCTTAGTGAGCGGAATGCAAGTAATAACATTTCCCCCCTTCTTGTAACCTCTGCCCACGAAATAAGAACTTGGAAATATATGGTTAGAGGTCAATAAGCTTCAGTGTGCAATTCTATCTCTGTGGACCAGCGTTAACCCAGGCCTAGAGCATCGTATTCAACTTAATATAGAAACTCCTGTCATCAACACTGTGTCAGCATTTCCAAGGCAAAGACCTAGCATGATGCAAATTAATCAAATTTCATTTTAGAGTTAAATAGAGAAAGATGCTGATCTACCTAAAACAGGGGTCAGCAACCCGCGGCTCTGGAGCCGCATGTGGCTCTTTCATCCCTCTGCTGCGGCTCCCTGTCGCTCAAAATATGCGTCACAACTGCCAATGTCCGACACCCACCGACGCGCGATTTTTTAAGCTTTTCGACCCTTGGTAGGCCAACCGTGGATAAATCCAAGAAAAGAAAAGTTTCAGAAGAAAACAGAATCTTTAATTCAGCTATATATGCTAGTTTTGTGGCTGCTCAGGAAATAGTCAGGCACGGGAAGAGTTTTGTGGTCCCGGTATTTTTTTCCCCCCTGTGGGAAACAGGTCCAAATGGCTCTCTGAGTGTTTAAGGTTGCCGACCCCTAACCTAAAGGAAACGTTTCCTTCCAAGAAGAGGAGGAGGAAGACAAACGGAAAGTCAAATGCTACCAACATGCTGAGGATGCCACAGGAAAATGTTTCTTGGGTATTATTACAAAGGTCTAAGCCCAATTGGGGGTGGTGGTGCTAGAGTGCTTTAGTTTTATAGGAAGATGGGGATAACAGGTATGGTTGAAACCTGGCAGAATAAACAAAACCAGAGGGGAAATGTTCTCTTTAGAGACTAATTCTATCTGAAGAATAGGGAATACCTCCTTGAACATCTAAATAAATATGTGATAACATGTATAAAGCAATCAAAGGCAGGAAGTAAGCAAAGGATTGTCGTAAGGAATATCCTTCTGGGTTCAGTTCCAAGTGGGGAAAAAGACACTGGATTCATGGAAGTTGCTTGGAAAGAAGGTTTAATGGTGGACAGGAGCACATGGCATGGGCTCCTGAACAGAAAGGGTGGATCACATGCTTCCAGATGTTGGGAGAGGAGAGAAGGAAAGGAAAGATGCTGAGTCTCTTGGTTTTATGACCTCTGTTGGGCCCCAAGGTGCGGGGGATGAGTGAGCTGGCCCATTCCTTGCTGGCCCATTGACAAAGGTGGGGGCTACTCAGAGTGAGTCCGTTTCATTTCTAAAAGCATGTTTCTCAATTTCTCTAGGGATATTCTATAATATTCTGCCTTTTTAATATTTTCCTAGGATATTTCATTTTTCCAGGGGAGGGGCGGGTGCTAACTTCCTACAGGATACAGCTTAATAGATCATAACAAGAAACATTTACTACTATAAAGCTGCTTTAAATATTCTCTGATTTTCATCAAATGCTATTGCTGTTCTTTGTCTACATCAAGAGATGTGTGCGTGTGTGTATCCTTTAAAAAAAATCAATATATCTCCTTGATATATATTGATATATATTATATTTTTAATATATATCAATATATATCTATAACTATATTTATTTATAAATTAATAAGTATATCAATATATATCAAGGAGATATATTGAAAAACTAATTCTCTATGTCTGTTTGATAAATATTTTGTTCTGAAATAGACATTTTATAAAATTTCCATGATAAGTCCAAATATTGCATTGCCATATGTTACTCTTATCTCTATATATCTCATTTTTAAAGAGTTAACATTTTGATAACTAAGAAACAAAAGTCTGTTCCACTGCAGGTTGAAACAAATACATTCCCTTTAAATATAGAAATAGCTTTAACTAATTATTTTTAAAAGAGATCGTTTTAAGAATATTCTTTAGTTTGATGGATGAGAAAGACATACTTTTGAGTTTTTCTGGCAGCATGTACAAATACTGTAGTACAATATCTATATAGTATATCATATAAATCGAGAAAATTAAGAGTCTTCTGATGCCTTGAATATTAATGTTTAGAGTCCACAAAAGGTTCTGTGACACTAAATGTTATTTTATAAGAAACTAAATAAATCTATTCATTTTAAATGTGCCATAAATCTTTTGTTCTTGTTTGTGTAATGCATTCATATATTTACCCTCACATGCATAAATAAGCTTTAGACCATGGCAGATCTCTGGTCTATTAATCTAAGTTAATATTTATTTTTCATTCTCTATTACCATAGCATATCACAAAACAGCCTTAAAAATGTCTCCATGTTAAAATTAGCAAAGTACTCTTGATTAATCATCTGGAGCTTTAATTAATTCACTGATTAATGTTTGCTATCTTATTTGCTTTCTAATATATAACAGGAAGCACAATTGTTTCTTGACAGAAAGTTATTGGAGATCTGTAGGAGAAAATTTTTACAAAGTTTGCAAACTCATGATTTCATTAAATCGCTCCTGTTTACATGAGAATTATTAAAGGACTGCTGTGGTACAGAGAATGGGAGACAGTAATTCATATCCTAATGAATTACTAGGTTCTAAAGCTACCTTATCTCTGTCTATTCTACCCCATACAGTAGGTTATTGCAGGTTTCAGGTATAAACATAGACATGTCCTCTTTCTTGCAACAGTTGTCTTTAGCTGTATTGATGTTAAAGGAGTGTTTCCCCCTTAAGCTGAGAACATTTATATGCAGCCTCAAGATGAATGAAATCTATTATGCTTCACCCTTATTACCCCAGATGCAAAATCAGGTGACCAGCAGTGGGTGTGATCAGAGGGGTGCTAATTGGTCATCTGCCACCATTCTGCTCTTGCTCTCTAAAAAACTGGAGATCCTTTAGGTTTGGCCAAGCCCCAAGGCATTATGACTGTTTAGCCAACAATACGTTAGTACTTTAAGCCTGTAGCCCTCACCAGTTTAGTGCAAAGTTTAAGTAATGTAAGTATATTTTATTTCTTCCCACCTGGATTCTACTTGCATGCCATCAAACGCCATATTGCTGCTCTTCAAATATGAGGGGGGGGGGAATTAAGAACTGGTTGCAGAAACTGGCTGAACTGTAAGGAAACACCCATGCAGAGATCCGAACACCTTAAAAACTATAATTCCACTCAAGTATTTTGCTCACAATCAGCTCTTTTATAGCACCTGAAACCCCAGAATATGCTTCTTTGCCTACCATTTGGTATTTTTGACTAGGTTCTGTCCTCCTTTGGTTGATGGCATTTGGGAGTAGGAGAAAAATTCCTGACAGGAATTTTATATAGTATTATTCAATAGGAACAATAAGAAGCCCAACCTATAACCTACAAAATCAGCCTATGAATACAATTACCAAGGATTGGGGGGGGGGATATACCGGTATTAGTTACCCGGATATCATTCCTGGACTAACATAGGTCATACATACAGTTTTGCTATTTTAAAAAAATGAAAATTATCCCTATAAATTGTTACCTTCATAAAAAGTATTAACTATCTATGAAACAGGGACATTCAAACTTAAAAGGTTTTTAATGTAAACCTTGGATAGTTATTTAAATTACATATAAGTGGTATCCTAACATGGTGCTGCCATGCACAATCTCCCCTTGTGTAAAGATACTGACAGAGCCAAGGGGAAGAGTTAAATGAGGTATCAGTTTAGAATCATTAGATAGCCACAAAAAACCCCTCTTGAACACAGTTGACCCTTATCTAGTCCAGGTGCAAGCCGTTAGTCTGAGAATATTTCTGTGCATAGGCTTTAGCAATAAACCAATAATTTAGAACCTTCACTTGTCGACCTGTTTGTTTGCGCCTAACACCTTGACTCCTTCCGGGCTATCTGCCCCACCCTTTAAATGTACTTTACATTCAATTATTGAAAGGAGAGAATACTTACATTATCATTGCTTCCTTTGTTGTCCTCATATTTGGTCTCTATGTGAATGGAGAACTTGGGCAAAAATGAGCACTGTAAAGAAAACATATAACATATAATGCAACAATTATACCCATTAACAGTTTCATGATGTCCTTTCTCCATTACAGTATCCTGGCTATAGTTTCTATCTGCCTCATATTTGGGAGAATTAGCCTGACATTTATAAGTGCAAAATCTCTATAAGGACAGAGGGAAAAAAATACTTCACAAGTTCAACAGTCTCAACATTCTCCATGAATTTTTTAGCTCATGGATAGTTTCCTAAATTTTGCTGGCAAGTTACACTTTCCTCAGAACTGAAGCATTTGTTTTATGTGAAGATAGTTATGCTGCACTTGCAAGAGTAAGCAATAAAAGCAAACCAATTTCTAGAGAAAACAAACTTTGAAAGGAAAAGCAGAAGAGAGGATGTAATAGGCATATGAACTGAAGGAAGCTGAATCTTTTTGCCACCCATCATATTTCAATTGCCCAATTATCCAAATTATTTTTCCTGCCATAGAATTGTATACTTGGAGATGTTTTTCATTGATGTAACACCTTCCAGATTTATGACTGTATAAATCTGGATGGAATGAATGAATAGAATGAAATCATCATCATTATGATTTATCATCATCATTATCATCATCCCTGTAAGACAGGGCTCTCCAAACTTGGCAACTTCAAGACTTGTGGACTTCAACTCCCAGAATTCCCTAGCATGACTGGCTGACGAATTCTGGAAATTGAAGTCCATAAGTCATAAAGGGGCCATAGTTTCCCACTCCTGCTGTAAGATGTCAATCTACTATCTACATGTCCCTCTGCATAAAGAAGCCCCACAAATGGACTTTAAATGACATGTCTTCGTGACATTGCCATTGTCTCATCCGCAGTCCACAGAGGAAGAAACCTAAAAAGGAGTCTTTCCTCCACCAGACAGAATTTTGGTCACGGCCACAATCTAGGACACAACTGACAACGTGCTTGAGGCTGCAATCCACACATCTCCTATGGGAAAGACTTCTCCTCTAGTTACTGGGCACTGGACTCCATAGCCATGTTGGCTTGAGCTGCAGAAATGACCACTCATCACTGGAATCTATTCATGGGAGTTCCAAATAGCACTTTTCTTAGCATTTGTCAGATCTTATACACAGGTAGTCCTCGACTTACAACCATTCGTTTAGTAACCACTCAAAATTACAACAGCACTGAAAAAAGTGACTTATGGCCATTTTTCACACTTATGGCCACTGCAAGCATCCCCATGGTCGTGTGATCAAAATTCAGGCACTTGGCAACTGGCAGGTAATTATGACAGTTGCATTGCCCTGCGGTCATGTGATCACCATTGGCAACCCTCCCAGCCAGCTTTTGACAAGCAAAGTCAATGGGGGGAAGCCAGATTTTCTTAATGACCACATGATTCACAACTGCAGTCATCCGCTTAACAACTATGGCAAAAAGGTCATAAAATGAGGCAAAATTCATTTAACCACTGTGTTGCTTAGCCGTGGAAATTTTGGGCTCAATTCTGGTTGTAAATCAAGGCCTACCTGAAGTCTCTTTTTAATCATGGGGTTCTGAAATGTCTTCAGATGTGCTAGATGTGTTTTTTTGAACAAGGGTTTAAAGATTGTTCAAGTCTTGTGCTGCACAGGAGTTTGACTGATACCAGGAAACAGATCTGGGTTCTGCTTGTTCTGTACCCAGTGAGGGTATTGTAAATATTCTGCTGCTTTGGCTGGCAAGGAGTTTGACATGACAGTGTTTTTTACTGGGGCAGCCACTGCCACTCGCAGCAAACCTCAGAAATAAGTAGGTGCATTCAATTGCATGGACATATTCCTGTTAATGTAAATAATTGGAGTATTCCACCCATATATGTCTGTGCTTCAGGACAAAGAGAACAATTTACCAGAATGACACAAAGCTGTCTGTTGAAAGAGCCTGCTCTTGGAGGCCAGGGCCTAGCTCTTTCATCTCTTGGGCACCTACAAAAACATTTGGGGTTGCTATGGTGCAGAGGAGAGATGCTGGGTGAAGTGATAGGGAGTGACCCTGGTGCTTTTCTTAAGCCTCCCTTCATCCTTCTGACCTGTTAGCTGGACTGTTTTTGGACAGTCCCTCCAAAGAGCGCTATGCTAAGATCGCTAGAATTAGCTAATATTACAATGCAAGTATTTTGGGATTCATCCTATGTATCCATTGTACTTTAGCAAAGGTAGTAAATGATTGCAACATACAGAATTGTATCTTAGTGACAACATATTAATTCATACAAGAAATCAGATACAAATGCAGAAAATTAATGTTGCAAGCATATCGAAATTTAAAATGATTCTTTCTTCTTTCACTTCCCTTGGGCATACACTTCTCAAGTACTAAAGTGGCATTTTTGTTAGCACACATGGCATATAAAGGAATACACAGAGCATATTCTCCAATTTCCTATTTAACATTTCTAGAAGTGGCCAGGTGCTGTTCTACAGATAAATAATAATCAAAATAATATTTGTAAGAGATTTAGAAAGCCCACAATACTTTGCCACAGACTGAAGCAGGCAACAGAGAGAATCTCATTCTAAGCGTCCGGTTTCTCAAATCTTTGAGAAACTTGAGGGGAAAAAAACTATTAAATGCTAACAATTTCCCCTAAGCCAACATTATTCAGCCTCCTCTATTTGGGTTTTTGCCAAAAAATCAATTTGTTCCACATGCAATTATGTAGAAATTTTTCAGCATATTTGAAAACTGGTGTCATACCCTACCTATTTTAAACACATCCCCTCTTAGTACTCATTTAAATCCCTCTGATAATCTTGATTCTCTTTCCAATCTGTCTGAATGTGCAAAGCCCAAAATGTGTGGTTTTGCCATTGCAGAACCAAAGCAACTCTTTGGTTTGAAAACTTTTCTTTTCTTGATGGAATCTAAAACTTGCTGACTCATAGCTTGGCATCATTTGTTTTTATTCCTAGAAGAAAAACAATGCATTTTTCTCTGATGAATTTTCTACTGATATGATCCACCGATTTTTGTAAATCATTTCTGTCTTCTAAAGCAGACAGAAATTTTAAGATTTTAAATCTCCATAGACCACTGGTGGTCCATGAGAAAATTTTGGTGGTCCGCAGAAAAATTATTTGCATTTTTTATATTGCACTAAATACTACTTATCTTTAAATTTAAATTTATCTTCAAATATTTATCTTTAAATTTATCTTTAAAAAATTCATATTAGTGGTTCACCGGATTTAAAATTATGAATTTAATGGTCCCTGAGGTCTGAAAGGTTGGCGACCCCGTTCTAAAGTATTAGCTAGTAGTAATCCTTATTACTGAGTTACCCTGATAAAATACTATCCATTTGCCTTCATTTTGCCTTTGGGGAAAACATTAGTGATGTTTATTTAAAAATGTATACCTCTGCATAAAATTGCAGCTAAGTTGTCCCAAAAGTGCTTTTCAAAAGGCAACTGGGCTTTCTTTCTTTTTTCCTTGAAAACATTTTGCTTCTCATCAGAACTGAATCTCCATAGACATTGCAGACAAGTTCTCAAAATCTCAGATTTCTAATAGCAATGGGGAAATGCATACTGACTCTATGCCCATGATTACAAAGGGCTGTGCTTGTTTCCCACCTATTATGTGTCCAGAACTGTTTATCTTCACATATTTTAATATACAACCAGTAGAGAATAGCTTTCAGCATACCACAGTGGAGAAGGAGCAGATTAAACTCTGACTTAATTAATTGCTTTGTGAGTATTCCCTACTAGACAGAGGAAGAAGAGAAAACAGCCATGGAAAACACATAGTGATAGTCAAGTTTTAAATTCACTACAGATGCCTTCTATTAAAAAAGAAAAGAAAAAAGAATTAAGGCTATTTTTAGGGTGATGATTGATTAACGTTGCCATGGCAATAAGAAGCAACAGCACGAACATGGTATAATTTGCGCAAGCTAGGACAGGTGCCAAAGAATTAAAGACACTAAACAGAAAACACATGACATTTTTTTATCAGTCAGTGGTGACTGCTATAATTATAACCTTTCCATACCAACCACACTTGAAATGATAATGAGATTACAATATTCTGAAATAGAAATATTGAAAAAGAAGACAGCTAACGTTTCTCCACTCTTTCATTTCAGGAACCTGTTTTGTGTGGTAATAGCTGATGGGATGTTTACAGAACAGCTGAACTGATTCTTAAGTCATTCCTCATTATTCTGCTCTTTAGAAGCATTAATTCTGAATCACTGGAAATTATTTTGAGTCTATCAAATAATAGGAGTAAAAATTTATTTATTTGTCATATTTACAAAACTGCCCATCTCAAGGTAACACATGGAATATTCATATACTAATTATGTCCTTCAACTGCATTATCTGCATTACTATCAGGGACTAGTGGTATCTCTTTAAAAAACTCTTAAAGTTCAACAAATGACATTGTCTTCCCATACCCCATCTGTTATCTCTTATCAAATCCTTAGTACAATTCTTAAAATTAACTTCTGGGTCCATTGTTCAAAAACATCCTTTAATACATCCAATGTTAAGATATTTTGCTCTATTCTATATTATTAAGTCAAATTTAAGTAGTCTTCTCTTTTAATTGTTATCCTTAGCTCCTTAGTCTCATCCTAACATGTTTTTTTTAAAGAGAATTCAAAACAAAAACATTTTTCCCATGGGAAGGATTGTTATAATTAATTCCAAAATCTTGTTTCAAATCTCTATAGACCCTTAGTCCATTTGTAGCTTTCTAAAATCCAAGTTCTAATCACCCTTTTGCTGTTTATTCCAAAAGAGAAAAAGAAATTAAACTTGGAATTTAACTTCTTTTTCTAAGAATTGAAAGAAACTCTTCCAGTGCTATAAAACGTGTCAACCCAAAGGGTCCTAATAGCTGAAAAGTAGTTAACAGGTAATTCTAGTGATTAGAAAAGGAAGTATGCAAATCCAGTATCCTTTTGAAAGGTATAACCATGGTTTGAGCGAGTTCGTTCAGCAGCTCTTGATTCTACTGCAGTCACTGGCTAAACTTTAAGTGGATCCATCTTCAGTTTGTCATTTCTTCCCTAGAAATCCAAATCAAGGGCTAGGGGTTTTATGTGTTTCTTATTATTTCACGAAAAGTCTAATTCAACATTCACTAGACACCTTAGACCAGGGGTCTCCAACCTTGGCAACTTTAAGACTTGTGGACTTCAACTCCCAGAGTTCCTCAGCCAGCTGGCTGAGGAATTCTGGGAGTTGAAGTCCACAAGTCTTAAAGTTGCCAAGGTTGGAGACCCCTGCCCTAGACAATGTTTTTGTTAGGATATTTAAATCTAGTAGCTGGAACAGTAAAGTGTATAATGGGCCAGAACACACAGCTGTAGTTGATTGGTTGGAGAGAGCTGGCTCCTGCATGAGGCAATCTATGATTGGTTACTTGGGTGTAAAGGGGGTGTTCCCTCTTCCCCCGCCTTTTTCTTATGTGTGCTCTGTATGATCTGAGATTTACCTCATGATATTAGTGTATTCCTATCTTGTTTGCTGTAAATATAGATATTTATTTATTTATATAAAACTACAACATTGGTGAGGGGCTACTTATTCATATAAGTTCCTCCCACTATTGCATTGTTTTGCTTAAATATTCATAATATAGCATTTATAAAATACTTTTGAATTATATATCCAAAACTTTCAATGTAGTATTATGGACAGGGGTGGGTTCCGGATCTTCTTACTGCCGGTTCGCTCAGGGACGGGCCGCGCGGGCGGGTCACGGGTGTGCGTGCATGCGCAGTACAAAAAAACAGTTTCTGCGCATGCGCAGAAGCAAAAAACAAGATGGCGCCGCCTATGGCGCCGCCGAGAGAACTGGCTCAGGGGCTTGGCAGGCCTGGGTCGCTGCCGGTTCTAGTGACCCAGGCCGCCACATTACTAACGGTTCTATAGAGCCGGTCCGAACCGGTAGGAACCCACCTCTGATTATGGGTCAATCAAGATGGTGAGGAACAGCAAAAATATTACTCTTCAAGGTTAGAAGAAAGTGTTATCCTAGATTTACAGATCCTGGATTAAGAGATAATTTGCTTTCTGTGTATGAATTGGTTCCCACTATCAATATAGTGGAAAGATTGATCAATATTGTTTTGTCTGGTCAGGCATTAAACAAGTGTTTTAGATTATGATGAAAGATTTTCTACATGTAACTTACAATATATATGTATGTGTGTGTGTGTGTTTTCTTTTCCCACTCTGTTTTTATGTTTTCTTTCTTTTTCTTCTTTAACTTTTTTTATAATTAAAGCAAAGCAAAGAATAAAATGAATTTCTGTTTCTATATTTGCATATTGCTGGGTAGCGGTAATGCTCTTGTTATTTTCATTATTTCTGGCAGTAAAGAATATATACACAAATCATTAAAATGCTGATGTTTTAGCATTTTAACTGGCCCATTGCGGCATAAAAACGGTTTATTATTATGCTATTTCTAAGAAAAGTAATGGGGTAACTGAGAGTTTTTTTAACACAAGAGCAGGAAATGAGTAAGCCTTACCCCTCAGGACAGCAAATAAATGCATGATTTCCTGAGAGAGGGGGTGGGGGAGAAACAGAGAAGCTGTGTGGTCTGTCCTTGTATATATCTCCATTTTCTCCCAACTCTTTAAAAAGTAATAGACATATTTCAGACTTAGTTTGGAAATCTAAACTTCAGACCACAAATCTCTATATTTCAGACCAAATCTTACTTCAGAGACACAATATTTCACAAATATTTCACAAGTGTGAAAGTTCTGAAGCACTGTGATTTTGAACCCAGCCAGATTCAGGGGTGGGATTCTACCAGTTCGGACTGGTTCGGGCAAACCGGATGCTCCGACGATCAGTTGGGAGCAAACCGGTTCACTCAGACGATCAGGTGGGCCCGCCCGCCCGCCCCTGCACTTTACTGACCTATATCTTCTCAGCTGATTCGCGTGGCAGAGCGGATTGTCGCGCCTCAGCTGTGTTTCTTCCCAGCAGTAACGCAGAAGGTAAGTTTTCATAAAACTGCGCATGCGCGTGCAACAAAGCGCGCGATCACCAAACCGGTTGTTAAACCTGCAGGATCCCACAACTGGCCAGATTATAATAAAAAGTGCAAGCATTTTGTCTGACATTCCAAGACAATTTATCAATTTTCTGTCCAATTACTTTATGCACCAGTTTAAATGCAAGAAGCCATCAATAATATTAGCTAGTAAGTGTAATCATACTGTTGAAATAAACACACTTTTTGAAGTTACAGTTTTTACAATGCAGGTTTACAGTTCAACTGAAATTGTCAAATTACAGTTCTAATGTAGCTGATTAAATTCTTTCATTATCACAATAATGATTCATGGTGATTGAAAGCTACTTACTGTGCATATGATATATTCTAACTTCCAAGGTCTTTGAGTAATGGTTAATATAAATGCGAAAGATAACAGATCAGTCTCCCTCAATATGAAATTGAAACATCTAAATGGACAGCATGGTTCAACCTCCCACTTCTTTCAGAATAATAGGAAGAGCAAATATATCAAAACCAAGTAAGAGTTAGAAAAAGTTGCTGGGGCAAAGGGAAACATAATTTGCATAATTCCTGGTATTTTCAGTTAATAGCTTTGGTTGTATAACGTATTATTAGTTGGATCGAGATAGGTTGAGAGTCTGACTCAGAGTAAGGTAGTTCATATGTTCGTAGGATTTCAGGACATTTTTTATCTTATTTTTCAAAAGATATTTCTCTTCCCATTTCCTTATTAGAGAAGTCCACGATTAACGACCTTTTGTTTAACAACCATTCTAAGTTATGACAGTGCTGAACAAATGACTTATGACCAGTCCTCACACTTATAACCATTGCAGCATCCTCATGTTACACAATCAAAATTTGGGTGTTTGGCAACCAGCATGTATTTATGATGGTTGCAACATTTCCATTTGTGACTTTCCCAGCAGACTTCCAATAAGCAAAGTCAATGGGGGAAGCTGGATTTGCTTAACATCTGGGTGAGTCATTTAATGACCCCAGTGGTTCTCTTAACAATTCTGGCAAAAAGGTCATAACATTGGGCATGACTCATTTAATAACCGCCTTGCTTAGTTTGGATCAGAACAAAAGTTCTGATTCCAATTGTAAGTCGAGGACTACCTGTATATATTTTGAAAGAATACAAGAAATAGGTAGTACAAATAAGAAAATGAGCTACAGATTGAGAAATATTATCTAGCCATTGAGAAATGGGTAGATAAACAAAAAATGTTAAGTATCATCAAGCTAATATATTTTAATACATCATTAGAAACTTATAGTAGTATATTTTATTTCCATTTTTCTAGTCAAAATCCACAAGCCCATTAGCTTTTAAGCTAAAAAAAAAATGCTTGGTTCATATTGTTCACATCATTGAAAGAAAACTATAGTAATGAATAATGCACTCCAGCAATAATATAAATTATACATCAAATTAGAATATGGATTCTAAACCCACATTTTGGATATGGCAAATTCCACATATAAAATTGCAGTTCCAGAATGGTTTCCAATTAGCATCAAATTATGCACCAGACATATGTTTAAATACTAACTTTAGTTTTTGTTATTTAACAGAAAACAGAAAACTTTGCTATCAACCGCTGCTTAGCTGCAAGCAGCAAATAATTCTGCTAAATGCATAGGGTATTAACTGTATCTGATCTCATGATAAGATATTCCAGACCACAGTTTTCCTCTGTAAGCCTTTGTGATACATTTGAAATTGAGTATGTAATGTTATATAGATGATGCTCTTAAACGGATTGTCTCAGTTGATCTTAGTGATGGTTCAGGAGAACAACTGTTAAGATTAAGGCAGCCTTCAAGGTGCCTTTGGAATACTTGGTCTGGGATAATCTGTTCAATGTGTGTTTGATGTCTTACTTTTTATTAGCTTCTATGTTCTCAACTAATAGCCTAGTTTAAGCAACCTTTAAAAGTAACTACTTCACTGATTATTCAGTTCCATATTTGTACTTGTGCTTGCCCCCCACCTTTATACAGACACCCTGAACAAAAGCAGGAATAAAATAGATCTTGTGGATCCACATGAGAAATGTTCTTAAGAGCAGAGAGCAGATTTACAAAAGAGTCAGAATTTTTGATAGCTAGCTCTGGTCAAAAGTCTTGCAGCAGCCATCTTCACCGGCATACCAAACATTCCTCAAGAGCAGACCCAATTAAAAAGCCTTAGTGTGATTCATTATAATATGATAACTACTGTAGAGCCACCTTTACTGAAAACAGACACAATTTGTATTCTAGCTGAGATGAATGAAAACAATGAGGCTGCAGGTAAAAATCCAGGACTACATATCAGCTTTATAGTTGGTTTTTCAAGAAAGTAGGTTCTACATTGGTAGCCATTTGGTCCATGCAGCATTTTCCATTCAAACTGCAGTTATGTTCACTAGGCATGAGAAAATGAATGCAGTAGAATTTCTGCTTTTTACATAATGCAAGCATGGATATACAGTAGCTGTCTTAGTTACAGCTCCTGCACATGAATCCGCTTTTCTACTACTCTGCATTTGCTCAGGAGTAGCTGTATTTCAGAGAACAGGACCACATATACTGAGGGTTTACCTGTTTGCAAGAGGAATGGGAAAGTACCTGTTGACAGTGCAGTTCCCTCTGTCCATAGAGAGATAATGGCTATTTTTAACGGACACAATCAAGTTTTTCTGATATTTTTCATGCATTGGGACTTTATATCTACCTGTTTCTTCCTGCCTCCTTCCCATTGAAGAATATTTTTAAACACATACAGCTTCCTGTCTTCAATAGTGAAAGCCTTGATGGTTCTCACAATAATATACTTGGTAATTATCTCAACAATAAAATGCTTTAAGCCAATATTGTTCAAAACAAATATTACAGATCATGTCCAGAAGAGGAAACATCCACAAGGAGAGAAAATAGCATTAGTTGTCCTGGGAATGCATCAAGGGAATAATTAATAAACTAAATATAACAAAGATGAGATTAAACTCTCATGTAAGCTCTCTTGGAGACTCTAAGCATAAACAAATGTTATACCCCTATTCTAGGCTATTCTATGACTTCCAGGATTTACCAGATCCGAACTGAGTAAATTTGGACAATTTGAAAGCAAAGAGATATAGTTTTCTGTAGTGGTCTTTACGTTTTTTGTACCACAAATCTCTAACCCTACAATGACTGGGCTCATTTTTGGATGACATTTTGTTAAAACCTCATGTTTAGCCATGTTAATTATCAAACCTCCTAACATGTGGAAGCACCTGACCCAACCTTGTCTAGGCACAAAGCTTACCATTGGGGTTGGCTACTACTTGGATGGAAGGCTCCCAAAGACCATAGGCAAGACTAGGATGTAAACAATAAAATCCCAGAAGACAGTATTAACAAACAGCTGCCATACTGCTACCAAGAAATCTACATGGACCTTAGGACTATGTATGCTTCAAAATAGTTCAGAAGAAGTGCTTCTACTCTGCATAAGTTTGAGAAAAAGGTGTTGCTTGAAGAGCTTCATTAACTGTAAGGAGTGAATTTGTTACAGCTGACACAGACCTTTTCAGGCTCATTTTAATGAGCAGCTGACAGATGTTTCATACATATTTGGTTCCACACAGGACTTCTTCTAAAATCATTCCTAAGTGCGATTGGCAATAACAAACAGATACAAGTAGTCAACATGAGAAGCTTGACTTAAGGACATCTTTACCTTTTGAATTTGTGAAGGCCAATCTTCGCATCTTTTTACTTAAACTAGCTATGGAATCTTTTTTTTTTTTTAGAATGTTGATCAAACTGTTATAGGGAAGGGTGTGCTTGCTACAGATATATATTTCTACAAGATTTGTTTCATAGGGGACAATGGAACAGAAATTGATTTTGCTCAGAGCAGGGTACAGTATTTTTAAGTATGCTCTGTGTCTCTTCTGTCTTATACTGCCTAGTTCAGTTCTTATGTTTTCTGGGCACCAAGCCCAGAATTGTTTAATTCTGTCTGGAGATTGCAGCATTTTCCAGGTAGTGTATCAAGACAGATGGTTGTTTTATAAGTTAATGAAAGATAAAATGAAAAACTGTCTCTCTATTACTAGCAATAACCAGAATATTAAAGCCTGTATATCTCTTTTTTTATATAAAGAGAGAAAGGGTTTTTTTATTATTATTACAGCTACTGGGTAACAAAATATATCAAGCTTCAAATTATTACATTTTTTTATATCAGTGACATAACTGATAATATTAGAAGCACTATTCTTCTTCAGCTACATAAAAGGAGCAATCTGCTGTTGAATATCAGTATTTTTATTCTTTTAAAAAGCCAAGAATCTATTGTTTTGTTCTAATCATAGCTTTTAAATACTATTTAACATGATAAAATAGAATCAGAACTTACCGTGTATTCTGATCCACATTTGGCCGATGGGAATAAAAGAAAAGGAAAAATAATGGCATAAAATTATTTCATTGTTCACATTGCTTTAATTAAAATGCAAAATACACTGCTAATTTTGATGCATGATACAAAGCCCTAAGAATTATATGGGCTGGAACACAATTCAAAGAGGCACTATTTGTAATTGTTCAATAATGAATGGGCAGAGAAATTATTGGGAGTTGTGAACTGAACTTGATGGGTGCCATTGTTGCATAATTTTGCTTTTCAGCTTCCCTGTTCTTAATGAAATGTTAAAGTTACAGAATTGTTTGAGTATGTGTGTTTGTATGTGTGTATTGTATATATGTGTGTTCACGTATACACACATACACCAAACAAATTAGAGGGTTTTCATTTTATCTTAAATACATAAATTATTCAAAATTTTACTGGAAAATCAACTGAATTAATATATCAAGAATACTCCCAGGGTTCCAATCAGCAAACTGCATAATAATTCAAGTTAGAGTCAAATGCTAGAATATCAAAACATTGTGAATTTGTGTCAAATGCTATCTTAATGATGGCAAATGTGAGTCAGGCATAGTCCTTAGAGGATTGAAACCACCACTCCATGTCACCATTTCATAATTTAAATTATTATAGTTTTTTCCCAATAAATTATTCAATTTTGTATAAAATAATATTGTTGACAATAATGATATTTGTCTACAAATATATGTACACTTCTTTGTGATGGAAGTTTATGGATTATATCAACATACTAACTGTACAACACCAAGAGAAGCATAAAAACTGTGCATGTGTATATGTAAGAGAAACCTTAACCCTGCAGTCTCCCACAACAAATACAATGGAGGAAACTGAATTTAAAAATATTGCTCCAAAATGTCTTACCAATTCATGATTTTTTTTACAGCATTCACTTTGGAGGGCAAGGGAAAGATTAAGCTTCCCATCATAAATAAGCATGGAGAACATAACAAGTTTGCCTCAAACAACTGCAAAATACTTGTTAGAGAAGGTTATATTTTGTTAATCCTGTTTCATCTGCGAGAATAGTTGCCTTCTTTTAGGAAAGTAGATATGACAGTTTGGGGTGAAGAACTGGACATGAAAACTAAAATGGCACCATATAAGACAATTAAATTCATGGGATATAGCAAAAGTCCCTCAAGATTCATCTGTCTAAAGATATCTATATATATATTGTTCCCTCTGCAGTATTCTTTCCTCTGACTGACAACTGCTCTCCAAGGCTCCACTCTCAGGCAGAAGACTTCCATGATACCTCCTCCATTTTTAATTTGTAAACTGGAGAAGTCAGTGTGTGCTCTACCACTAGGCTACCTTCCCCTTTTCCAGTGGACTCTTGGAGATGGTGCTGGTGCAGTTGGAAATTCTTATGAGACAGATCCCAAGGATAGTTCCACACAACAATCTACAGGGAGTAGTCGACGGGAACAACAGAACCCAAGGAGATCATTTCTGTCCTGGGAGAGTAGTCAGGGCTTCATTGTGGCTTTTTGAGAATGTATACATCTCACAACTCTGGCTTCCCTTCAGGCAGCACAATTCTCCAATTCCCTGTTAGCTCAAAGTTAGAGCACGTTTGCTCTCCTCCTCTGGTGCCAAAGAAACTCTGCGGTGCCAGGAGAAATATGCCCTTGACATTTTACCTCAGATGGCAGAAGTGAGAGCAGGGTTTTTGTTTTTTACAAGAACACTGGGTATGCCCTGGACATGTAAAGCAATTTTCAGATAGGCATGCTGAGAGAGCAAACTGAGCCCTGGTACCATAAACAATAATTTGTAGCCGTGTGACTAATTCGTGTTCAGCTTGCCTCTCCAGTTAGCAAAAGTTCTAATTATGAAGAATGGCAACTTATCCTTGGATGAACTGAATGAAGCAGTGCCTGACCCTTGTAACCCCTACTAAATAATATCCCTGGTGCAATACAGCTATTAGGTTAACTATGAGAGAAATCGGCTATAGCAACCAGGTGAATTATAGCACATCAAACCTACTTCACAATTTTATGTAGTGCAACATTTAAGCAGCAGTGAAAAAAGTTGGGTAATATGTTTCTAGCAAAGACTAGACCAGGAAACAAAAATATGGGCAGTCATTATTTTTAAAGGGATTAGGGAGTTTTCTAATCTAATCTGTAATTTATAAAACTTTCACTTATGAAAGTTAAGGGGAAATAAACAACAAAAATGACCAGAGGACTACCTGTGAATTTGTGTTATGAAAATAACAGTTTTGTGTGGCACTTTTAAGGCTATGAAATGTATTAGAGAATAAGCCAGCCTTCTTCAACGACAGGTAATCCTCGATTTACAACCATTCGTTAAACCACTGTTCAAAGTCACAAAGGCACTGAAAAATCTGCAGCTGAGATGGGAGCTAGAAGGCAGCCTGTCAACTCCAGAATTCTTTTTAAAAAACAGAAATAATTTTATTACAAGTGAGGGATTTGTAATAGATTACTCACACTGAACATATAGAAAACAAGAGAGAGAGAGAGACAAACATAGGTAGTCCTTGAGTTACAACTACAATTGAGACCAGAATTTCAGCTGCTAAGCAAGGCAGTTGTTAAATGAGTCACGTCCAATTTTATGACCTTTTTTGCCATGGTCATTAAGCAAATCACTGCAGTTTAGTGACTCATGTGGTCATTAAGCAAATCTGGCTTCCCCCATTAACTATTTGCCAGAAGCCAGCTGGGAAAGTCGTCAATGACATGGCTCCAGGATGCTGCAATTGTCATAAATAATGCTGGTTGCCAAGCACTGACATTTTGATCACATGATTGTGGGGATGCTATGATGGTTATAATTGCAAGGAATGGTTGTAAGCTACTTTTTTGAGTGCCACAATAACTTTGAATGGTTTTAAGTCAAAGACTACCTGTAGTCTATAATAAAACAACTCAGTCTTGCCTGAGGTAATCCCTCCTTATCTGGCCATCTCAAAAAAAACCTCAAATTTTCTTTGTTTCTATTGGCTCTCAGGGATCAGGTGATTACTACTGGGCACAGGAAGCTGCCCATTTGCTATTTAAAGGGCCCACAGCTCCAGTTTTTTGAACCAAAACAGGAGCGAAGTCCAAAATTCAGCTACCCAGGAGGCTGTCCAGTGATGGGCCCAAATGCAGTTTCTATATTGGGAGGGGGGGAGAGAAGTTAAGAACTGAAATGAGAGCAGGTACCCTGTTTCCCCCCAAATAAGACATCCCCTGATAATAAGCCCAATCGGGCTTTTGAGTGTATGGCAATAAGGCCAAGCGCTTATTTCAGGATTCAAAAAAATATAAGACAGGGTCTTATTTTTGGGGAAACACGGTAGTTTTGGGGAGGGGAAAAATCTCCTATTCACATCCATAATCTACAACCCCCACTCTAAAAAATGCCCCTCTTTTACATTTGCATATCTTTTTATATTTGCACAGGACATGGAAAAGAATCAAGTGATGCAAATCAGACATTAGAAATCAGGGGTGAAATCCAGCAGGTTCTGACAGGTTCTGGAGAACCGGTAGCGGAAATTTTGAGTAGTTCGGAGAACCGGTAGCGGAAATTTTGAGTAGTTCAGAGAACCGGCAAATACCACCTCTGGCTGGCCCCAGAGTGGGGTGGGAATGGAGATTTTGCAATATCCTTCCCCCAGGAGTGGGGAGGGAATGGAGATTTTGCAGTATCCTTCCCCTGCCATGCCCACCAAGCCACACCACGCCCACCAAGCCACGCCCACAGAACCGGTAGTAAAAAAATGTGGATTTCACCACTGTTAGAAATTCAATCTTCAGAGTCAGCTGGAGTCAGTCAGGATTCCACTGGCCTGCTACTATCCATCCTGTGGTCATTCTTGAACAAAGGAATTCCAAGGGAAGACTTCGGCTAAAGTTCCATTCTATTAATTTGTCTAAATAGAATCCATGATTTCCCATTTCACTGCAGAGGTTAATTAATTCAGCACTGTTGTATATCAACTGTCACTGCCATTATAAAAAGTCACGGTGATTATTTTGCTTAACATCAACCTCCAATCTAATTGTCACTCTGTGTAGACTTTGCATGTCATTTCTCTCTGATTTAACTGCTCGCAATTCTAAGCCCGAACAAATAATATATGTATACCCAACTGAAAATTAATATTCATTGCATGGAGCATTTAGCCTCTAAAATATTAAATAACACTTCTAATCCAAGGTAGAATAGCAGAATTATGTAACAACTGAAATAATTAAAACATCTCCTTTCTTTACCATCACAACCCCCTTAAAACATACCTGTAATTGTATATGGATAGTAGTTCCATGCCTTCTCTGTGACATAAAATATTTTGGGGACAACAGCTCTTGCCCAGCTTGGAAGTTTGCTACAAGAGAAACAAAAACTTGAATCACAAATACAATCCACCCTGTTAATTTCCCTAATGAATAATAATTAGTAGATGACATAAAGTTGTATTAAGGCTAAAGACAGATTGTAATAGACTTATATACTACTTCATAGTGCTGTACAGCCCCCTGTAAGTGGTTTACAGAGTCAGCATATGGCCCCCAACAATCTGGGTCCTCAGCAACCTCAGAAGGATGGAAGGCTGAGTCAACCTTGAGCTGGTGAGGATTGAACTGCTGGCAGTGGGCAGTAAGTTAGCATGCAATACTGTATTGTCGCACCAAGACCCGTACTGCATTGTACGGCTCTTGGTGGTGGCGCAGATATATATTTTATGCCCACAGCTGTTTGAAAGAAGATGAGTGGCAAATGAATTAAACAAACAAACAAATAACTATTTCTTACTAAACATTACAAAATGGAAGCCTCAAATTTCCCATGTTTCTCATTCGCATATTTAGAACTTGGACAGTAGTGCCACAAGAAGATGTGTCTTTCCAATGGGAAGTGTTGCAGTTATAAATTGGGAAATTGTTGTCCATATGTAGCAGCCATTTTTTTTCTCACAGTGGCAACTGCTCAAAATGTATCTTCGAAACTTAGTTTTAAACAGTCATAAAACGGGATTATTTTTCCCAGTGTTACCATTCAGTAAATATAGTTTGAAATGCAGTTTTATAGTTTTCCTGGCAGCAAGACACAAGCGATTTGGCCACTGCCTTCTCCTGGCCATTTTTCCTAGCCTACACCTGGAGTTTCCCATTATTTATTTATTTATAAATTTTATCATATAGATAGATAGATAGATAGATAGATAGATAGATAGATAGATAGATAGATAGATAGATA
>QLTV01002260.1:349649-369148 GCA_003457575.1 Thermophis baileyi
ACCCGCATCCCCTGCCCCATCTGCCACCCTTGCTCGCACTCGCGAGAAGTTTTTCTTTACATTTCAAGGAGTTTCCCTGCAAAGACCGGCTGAGAAAGAGAAGCGGCAAGTTGCCAGACTCTGGTAAGATGTTCGGGCACAATTTGGGGGTGGCAGATGGGGCAGGGGATGCGTGTACGTAGTTGGGGAAGGGGGCTTATTTGGGGGGGGGCTTATTTCAACGCATGCCCTGAAAAGCCCTGTTGGGCTTATTATCAGGACACACACACACACACACACACACACACACACACACACACACACACACAATTAGCTGCTACATTTAAATCTACAGGTGGCATGCAAAACAACTGCCTAGACTATTTCCACATTGACCCATAGGAAGGTAAATTTATGTTTTTAAACAATTCTCCAAAAAGACAAAAGATCCCCTCTACATGCACATGTGACACACCTGTGCATAAATGCATATGATTTGTATATATGTTTCTGTGTGCCTCTATCTACTACCTACCTACAAAAAGCCACCCCATACACACACACCTTTCCTGGTCCAAGAAAGCAAAATATGTTAATTGAATTAATAACTACTGATTAAGAATTGCCTGCAAAATAGGGAAACTAATTTGTAAAGTTAATTATCTCCAGCCCGCATATACAAACACAGTCCTCTCTTTCATGCATCTGTTTGCAGGACTCTAAGTATAAACTTTTGCAGGCTTACTCTATAGCAGGGGTGTCAAACTCATGTCATTACGGCGGCTTCACGTGACATATTGGGACTTTTTCCCCCTTTGCTAAACTGGGCGTGGGTGTGGCCAGCACGTGACGCATCCAGCCCGTGGGCCGGGAGTTTGACAGCCCTGCTCTATAGCAAGATTCTTTTTGGTCCATGATTCTCAGCCCCAGGTTAGTGGGCAGAGGCACCTGCTATGCTGTAGATGGCTCTGTGTAAGCCAGCTTGTTCTATGGGGCTATAATGAAAACTGGAGAACTTTAAAGCTGTGTCTCTGTCTTCAAAAAGAAAAATATTTGGGGATTTGTGCAAGCCTGGAAGTCTGAATGCTAGTTCCCTTCTCCACTTGTTACCTTTCACCTGTAGAGGGCCTCTATCACAAGCAGTACAATATCTCACCTACAAAAATTAGAGAGCCACCAGATGGCAGCAAAGTTCATTTTTTGTATCTCTTTGCTGCCCTCTTGTGGGTGTTTGGAGTTTGCAATTCAGATATGGCAGTACTGTATGGTAGTCTTCTCTATTCATGGAGATTCTCCATGCACTCTTCATTTGTGGGGAGAGCCTCCATGGACAGAGAGGCTTCCCACTACACAAACATACATTGGAAACATTGGAAAGTGAGAAGAGGAAGGGGGGTTAGTAGCCTTTTCCGGGTTTTCCCTTGATGACTCCTCTCCACTTTCAACAGCACCTGCCTTTATTGCTACATATTTGGCAAATGTACACAGCCTTCCCTCTTGAAAGGCAATTATTTGGGTTTCCCACAAGTGCTTTGCTTAAACAAATTGAGATTACAATTGAAATATTTCTGTGTGGGATCAATATTTGCTTTTGCCTCTTCGTTACCGTAATTTTGGCAGTATATGATTGGGCATTTGTAATTATTTGATAAGCCTTTCAAAACACCCATTGCATTGATCACTTTACTGATTTTTGAACTCATGATCTTAAATACATTTAAATGTAACATGGTGATACTAGTGGAAGGGAGAGCAGATCAATCTCCCTTAACATCACAGTTAAATCTTTTTGGTATGTTTGCCAAGTTCGAATCCAATCTTCTAACCACACTGGCTCTTACAGATTTTTTTTCTCAAGCCAAAATATACACTAGAGCTAGGTTCATATCTCTTGATAAACTATAATTATCCATCCCTCTCTCTCTACACACACAGGCAATGTCTTTTGTATTTACTTGTCTTAACAGGAACTCTTCTGCATGTCAAGGAAATAATAGCCCATGCACTATGAAAGAGAGATTTCCAGAGATTTTAGACTGCAGCTCCCACAACCCTTTACCACTGAACATGCTAGCTAGTCATAACTGACATTCAAATTCTCCAGAAGGCTAGTCTTGCTATACAATAAACATTTAGACAGCCTACGGGAAACTTCATTTGATGTTTCTATTGCTGTGAATGTACTGATCAAAAAAGGGTGTCTCTCTCAGGTCAGCTCCTGATAGCTTAATGCCGTGATGGTGAACCTATGGCACGTGTGCCACAGGTGGCACGCGGAGCCATATCTGAGGGCACGCGAGGCGTTGCCCTATGTCAGCTCCAGTGTACATGCGCGCGCTGGCCAGCTGATTTTTGGCCTTGGGGAAGGCCGTTTTCGCCCTCCGCAGGCTTCAGGAGTTTTCCCTGAAGCCTCCAGAGTGTGAAAAACAGCCCAATGGGCAAACTGGAAGTTCGGAAAAACTGACTTCCGGTTTGCCCATTGGGCCGTTTTTTGCACTCCGGAGGCTTCAGGAGGCTTCCCTGAAGCCTCTGGAGTGCGAAAAACAGCCCAACGGGCAAACCGGAAGTTCGCTGGGAAAAACCCTCTTACTAAGAAAACCTTTGCAAATTCCTGACTTTAGCTTGAAGTTTCTGATCTAGACTTTTGGTTAGGTAATAGAAGACACTTAGTAACCAAAGCACCTGAGGGCAGGACAAGAAGCAATGGGTGGAAACTAATCAAGGAGAAAAGCAATCTAGATCTAAGAAGAAATTTCCTGACAGTTAGAACAATTAATCAGTGGAACAACTTGCCTCCAGAAGTTGTGAATGCTCCAATACTGGAAACTTTTAAGAAGAGATTGGACAACCATTTCTCTGTGGTATAGGGTTTCCTGCCTAAGCAGGGGGTTGGACTTGAAGACCTCCAAGGTCCCTTCCAACCTCTTCTCTTTCTCTTTCTCTTTCTCTTTCTCTTTCTCTTTCTCTTTCTCTTCTATTCCAATTTCTTTTTCTTCTCTCTTCTCCTCTCCTCTCCTCTCCTCTCCTCTCCTCTCCTCTCCTCTCCCCTCCCCTCCCCTACACTACTCTCCTCTACTCTCTACAAAAGCTGGCTTACAATTTATAAATTAATAAAGCTGAATCAATTTAATCATGTAAAATATCTACATGGTTACTAACATTCAAAACTGACTTGATGGCCTGTAATCAATCTAAAAGTGAATGCAATGTGAATTGGGGCTATACAAAATATTAACATGTGGGTTTGGGAAATTTCATGCAAGATGGAATGAAAACTTATTAAAAACTTCCTTTTTCTGGATACTAAACAGACTTACAAGTTCTCATCTGTGAAAGTGATAGGCTGTACCAGTTGAATACAAAGGAATTCACACCCTCAGTAATTTAACTGATTTAAATGGAACAATGCATTTTAGCATACAGTATTGCTTTCAATACCCAATTTCAACTGAAACTATATTAAGTAATGAAATATAATTAGCACCTTACTTGGCATTTGAAAAGGGTGATGGAGAACAGAGGGCGGTTAATGTTTTCTTTAATATAGAAAGTATCTTAAAATTAAAATAATAATCTGCCACTGTGTATAACTGCAGGCCAATATTTCAGTTTGCTTTGCAAGGTATTGGATGGGAAGGGAGATTCAAGATGGAGAGTCTATTTAATCTTTAAGTCTGACGTGTCTTCCTCACATTTGTGTAATTTTCGCTTCTTGGCTTGCCAGCTACGTGGGACTTGACTGAGGGGGCCACAATCACCTTGAGGTTGGACTAGAGCAAAGTAGTTGGTCTGGGGCAGTGGTGAAATCCAATTTTTTTTACTACCGGTTCTTGGTGGGCGTGGTGTGGCTTGGTGGGCGTGGCAGGGTAAGGATACTGCAAATTCTCCATTCCCTCCCCACTCCTGGGGGAAGGATATTGCAAAATCCCCATTCCCACCCCACTCTGGGACCAGCCAGAGGTGGTATTTGCCGGTTCTCCGAACTACTCAAAATTTCCGCTACCGGTTCTCCAGAACTTGTCAGAACCTGCCGGATTTCACCCCTGGTCTGGGGCTGCCTTTGAAAACTTTTCAGAACCTGTAACTGCTGCACTATGGGGTAGCCCGTCTACTGTATCTGAGAATTGATACAATCATGTTTTCTGGATGCTACATTGGCTTCCAATAGGTTTGAGGATGCTGATAATTAATCTGTAAAACTCTATATGGCCTGGCTCCTAAATATCACCAAGACTTCTTCAAGCTGAAGATGCTAGTTCTCCTATATGCACAGCATTGGAAAGGAAGTTTCAGGTTTCTCTTCTCTATGAAGTTAGGGGGTGGCAGGGGCAGACTTTCTTGCCTACCATCAGAGGCGCAGACTGGCCCCACCTAATGTCTTCCAGAAAATCAGTAAAAACAGCACTTTTTCATAAGGTGTTTTGTGGGATGGTAGTGTCATCTACATGAACAGGGTAATCATAGGAGATGGACGTTATTTCCTGGAAGATTAATGGGTCTTTAAGAAAATGTTTTTACCTTGTTATAAGGTTTTATTTGCAACTGTGCTGTTTTGCTGTGACTATAAGCTATGAGCCACCTGGATTTGTTTTGCAATCTGGTGGTACTGCCACGAGTCATTTGATTTTACTGACAAATAAATTAAAAATACTGCCAAACTAGTGATAAATAAATATTCCCAAAATCAGGTCTGCCTGCCTGCAAGCATGTAATTTTTTTTTAAATCGGAGAGAAATGGGTATGTTACTCAAAAAAGCAAAAGGAAAAAAAAATCAATATCCAGAACTGAGTATTCCTGAACAGGTAGTCCTTGTTTAGTGAACACAACTGGGACTGGCAATTTGGTCATTAAGCAAAGCAATTGTTAAGTGAAATATCACAATGTTACAATCTTACTAGCTTTCCTTTGCTTTTCAGACCTGCAAAATTTGTAAACACGAGGACGGGTCATCAAGGTTTCTTTTTCATCACCACCATAACTGCGAACGGTCACTAAACGAGGTAGTTGCTAAACGAGGACTGCCTGTATCTTTATTAGGGCAAGCCAATAGCACAAAAAAGTATAGATTCTTGACTTCTCCAGAAGTATTCCTCAAGCCCCACACTACAAAAGCAGGGAAAAGGGAAGAAGCAGAAATATCTAACAAGGAGAAGGGGTGGGAGAAGAAGAAAGGACCAGGTATTTCAGGTCTTCTATACCAGGGGTCCCCAACCTTTTGGACCTCAGGGACCACTACATTCATAATTTTAAATCCCGCGGACCACTAATATGAATCCAGCGTGCCATTTGCTGAAGCGCCTGGACTCCCAGTGACGGGATGGTGTCCTTCAGGCATTCTCTCCCCCTCTCTCTTTCTCTCTCTCCCTCTCTCTCTCTCTCCCCTTTCTCTCTCTCTCTCTCTCCCCCCTTTGTCTGTCTCTCTCTCATCTCTTTCTCTCTCATCTCTCCCCCCTTTCTCTCTCTCTTTCTCTCTCTCCCTCATCTCTCTCCCCCTCTCCCCCTCTCCTTTTTCTTCCTCTCTCTCTGTCCCACACACACATCCCCCCCTTCTTTTTTCTCCTCTCTTTTTGCCTCTCCCTCTTTATCTGTCTCTGTCTCTCATTTCTCTTTCCCCCTCTCTCTCTGACATCTCTCTCTCTTTCTCTCTCTCTCATCTCTCTCTCTCTCTCTCCCTCTGTGTCTCTCTCTCCTTCTGATTCTCCTGCGCTCTCTGGGTCTCGCGGGCGCTCCTTCGGCTTTTGTTGGTGCTGGACACTTTGCTCCCGCTCTGGAATTTGGAGCAAATATCCATCCCCCGCCCTTCCCTTCTCAGGCCAGGTGAGGAGTGACTGGGAGGGGAGGGCGAGGGCCGGGCCAGCCACTGGTGGGTTCAGCCGACAGGAAGCCACAGCAGGGGGAAGATTGAGCCGCAGGTTGCCGACAACCGTTGCTTCGGCCTGCCTGCGCCACCTCCCCCCCTGCACCATTACCTCATTCCAGCCAGTGAGGGCTGTGCTGCAAAGTTCCAACTTTCACATAGCTCCCTCTACGGCAGAGATTTCCAACCCCACCATGAGCTGCCTGGCCGGTCCCATATTCCAGAGCTCTAGTCACAGGACTGGCCATTAGTCATCCCAGAGCAGCTCCTCCACCCGGGTGTGCCGCGGACCACCAAAATTTTCTCACGGACCACCAGTGGTCCGCGGACCACAGGTTGGTGACCTGTGTTCTATACCACGTACCATGCGGTATGCAGTCATTGTACGATGAACGATTTCTTAGTGATGGATGTTAATTCCCACCTCTTATCCATGAAAAATCCCCACATTTTTTTTCCTGTGTGTTTTCATCACTGTCTTTAAACCATTTACATTAAGCAGTTTCAAATCATCCATTATGATGACAGGGGATACCATAAACTCTCAAACTGTTGCGGTAAACAACTGCCAAGTTGTCTTTTCATGTTTGCTCTGAGTTATAAGTCATTCATTATAGAAAGTGCAACATCACCACTACCAATATATTAAGCAAGATCAGTGCAGACTAAACAGCAACCAGTTATAGTGAAGCATCAATTTAGCAGGCCTAGGTTCAATACACCTTGGATGCAATGAAAAGACTGCATTGTTGTGCTACTTCAGCCTGTTATATTTTTTCACCCTTTCGGAATGTCAGCCTTATAAGGGTCATGAAGGCTACAGAGTAAAACCATTTATAATACTATCAAACCCACCAGGCAGATGAGACTAAGAATCAACTCCATAGGAATCTAAGATCACTTTTACTGAGAGTGGCTATAATTACAGAATCTTGCAGGTCTGATTGTGAAGGGCCTCCTCCCCCTTTTATACCCATGTGAATTAGGGAGGTATCTGTCTGAGCCCGTTACACAGACTGTCTAGTTTTGAACTTAAAGTCATGTGTTTTTGCTTATTGCATGGTAACATATCTGACCTATCTGTCAAGATCATCTTCCTTATGTTCTACCAATACTGATGGTTGGGTGGTTTAGCATCAATGTACAGTGCCAATGGACTGTAGGCATAGCGCTCTCTCCACACTTTAAGGAGACAGTAGCCAAATGACAGCAGACATGGCTGACTACAGAATGGTGGAGAGAGAGCATGCCCACATCAACCTTAAACAGCCAGTAAGTGATGCTCTGAGTATTGGTCACTCCACTTTTGATTAAGATGTGGCAAACCATTACAGTTTTCACATACCTTGTGGTTGTTATCAAACTACAGCTAAGGACGACTTAAACTTTCAGTATGGGGATGAGAGAGAGGGGGGGAGGGGGGAAGAGAGAAACTGGCCCAAAGTCACTTAGCTGGCTTTCATGCCTAAGGCAAGGTTAGAAAACTTAGAACTCACAGTCTGTTGGTTTCAGGGCCAGCATCTTATCCATTAGACCAGCGGTTGGGGGTTGAAAGGGTCGAACGACCCTTTCACAGGGGTCGCCTAAGACCATCGGAAAACACATTATTTCCGATGGTCTTAGGAACCGAGACACCACTCCTCTATCCGTCCACATATGAGTACCCGGGGACGGTGCGACGCACGGGCGGCCCTCAAATGCGCAGGCGCTGACGGAAGGGCTGCGCATGCTAGCCCGCCATCTTGGTGCCACGCCCCCTTTGTCACCTCATCGCTTCTCGCCTGGAAACACGCACGCGTGGGGAGGGGGAGGGGTGGGGGTCGCAGCATTAGGAAGGTTGAGAACCACTGCATTAGACTAAACTGACTCACTTTTGTGTCATGAAAAAGAATCTAAAGCAATTCGGGGGGGGGGGGAGAAATTGATACAACAATTGGCCAGCTGAGAAAAACTGATACAAAGCAGCCCAAAGACAAAGCTCTCCTGTCTTCTGATATCCAATTCAGTTCTGGGGCCAGAATTCTAAACCTACCTGCAGTATAAGTCAACCCCTTCTATGAACTACCGTATTTTTCAGAGTATAAGATGCACTTTCACCCCCCCCAAAAGAGGCTGAAAATTTGGGTGCGTCTTATACTCTGAATGTAGCTTTTTCAAAGCTTTTTTTCCAGCCCTAACGAGGCGCTAACGATCTTCCCAGCTTTACAGGCTTTTTTCATTGCTACTCCCTCTGAAGGTTTTTTCCAGCCCTAACCAGGGAATAAAATAATGTGCTGAAGCTGACCAGACTAAGGACACTAGCCAGATGAATACCTGGTAGGCAGATATTTTTTCCTATTTTCCTCTCCCAAAACTAAGGTGCATCTTATACTCTGGTGCGTCTTATACTCTGAAAAATACGGTATTTAATAATAATGAGGCAGACCTTACAACTGGTGACTTCTGGCCCCTCCTTGACTGGCCTTCTGTCATCAGTCCAGAAAATTCCAAAACCCATTGTTGATCTGAAAAATTATAAAGTTGCTGGGGCTATCTGGGGTGTGGACTTCAGCCTAAGCAGAATGCCTCAGACACAATTCTGAACAATGTGATCCTGTGCTAGCATTTTTATTTATCATACTGATCATTCCTTCAAGATGTGGAGAGTGGGGTCAATCTATAACAATTCCAATTGCAATAATTCAATCCCACTAACTTTTGGCCTAATTTGCTTAGTAAAGTAAATTGTGTGCTAAATTCTTCTATAATAAGTTCCTTGATTGGATTATCTAAGCAAAGGCGCCAGCTAAAGAACAAGCCAGCCTCATATACTTAATGGATCAACTTTTGACCAATGCATTGCATAAAATCCAGCAGAAAAATCCAGCAGTTGCCGATGAAAAACTCCCTGTGCTTCTTTCTCTGAGCTGAAGATAGCATTTGATTTCATTCCAAGACAGAGATGTTTTGCAAGAGATTGATAACCAGAACTACAGATCACCATTTACTCTGACCAATTATGGCATTGCATGAGAATTACTACTTGCTTTGATGATGAAATCCTTCTCTACCATTCCCCACTCTAAAGACTATTAAAATAGAGATACATCATTGCCCTTCTTATTTAACTATTACAGGTAATCCTCGACCTACAACCACAATTGGGCCCAAAATTTATGTCATTAAGTGAAATATTTGTTAAGTGAATTTTGCCCCATTTTACAACCTTTTTACAACCTTTTACAACCTTTCTTGCCACAATTGTTAAGTGAATCATTGCAGTTGTTAAATTAGCAACACGATTGTTAGGTGAATCTGGCTTCTCCCTAGACTTATCAGAAGGTCGCAAAATGTGATCATATGACCCCAGGACACTACAACAATCATAAATATAAGTCAGTTACCAAGCAACTGAATTTTGATCACGTGACCATGAGGATGCCTCAACGGCTGTGTGAAAAACGGTCATAAATCACTTTTTTTCAGTGATGTTGTAACTTCGAACGATCACTAAATGAATTTATGTAAATCGAGGACTACCTGTATATCAATCCCATAGTACAGGCTTTCTCAAAATTTAAATTACCCTCCATCAGCCCATTTCCATCTTCCATTCTGCAGATGACATCATCATTCTTTCCATGACTCAGTTTACCCTTCAGCAGAGATTAAAATAACAGAATAACAGATTTGGAAGGAACTCTGCTCAAGAAAGAGACCCTATACCCAGAGTCTCCAGCCGTTAGCAATACTCTGCCATAATAATAAAAAAAAAACCTTCATTTTACTCTAAAATGGAGGTGGTCATATTCAATAAGAGATGTTCCAACTGCCATCGTAATTGGGGGGGGAAATGGTGTCCACACTAAACAGATTAAGGTTTTCAAATATTTAGCAATCCACTTTCAATTTCCTAGTACTTGGAAACAACAAAATCTGAGAAATTACAATAAATGTGCCCCAAAGGCTTAGAATATTATAATTAATTTTTTTCATTGCAAATGGTAATAACTTTGTCCCGCAGTAGTTAAATTATTTAAAGCAAAGGTGCTAAGCCTCAGGGGTGGGTTCCACTTACCTTCCCCACCGGTTCGCATCACGATGTTTTGCGCGCGCGGTTGCTCCGCTCGCACACGCGCGTTCCCTCGCACAATTTTGCTTCCGCACATGCTCAGTAGCTGCAATCAGCCCGAAACACAGCTGAGGAGCTGATCAGCTGTGCTTCGGGCGAAGGAATAAAGGTCAGTATAAACCCCGGGGCAGGCGGGCGGGCCCTTTTTCAAGCAGCAGAAGAGGAAAAACCTTCCAAACAGTAAAAAATTCGCAAAAAATTCACAAAAAAAGATGGCAGCGCCCACGGGCCGGCACCGGCTGATCCAATTCAGTGACATCACCAGCGGGTCGCTACCAGTTCGGGCGATCCAGTCCAAACTGGGAGGAACCCACCCCTGCTAAGCCTCCTACTCTACAGCATCCACTATGCTAATAAAGATAAAATGACCACAAAAGCAATTAAGACAAAATTCATAAGGACGACACTCTGCAAATCTTCAATATGTGTCAAATAATGTTTTTTGATTAGAACTAGGCTATTTTATGTAGAGATCTGCATGGCAATGCCTCACTTGAAATACAGATGTGAAACAGATGTTCTGAGGTGAAATCCTGATCCAGTTTATTCTCACAGGCAAGTCCAGTTTCCCTTGGAAAACATCTATTTGGCCTATACCAGGAATGTCAAACTGGTGGCCCGTGGGCTGGATGCGTCACGCAAAGGGAAAAAACATCATGAAACGTCATGTGACGGCAATGTGACTCCGCGAGTTTGACACCCATGGCCTATACTGTGGCCTCCAAGCCTTGTTAATGCTTGGTTTAAAGAAACTATTCCTCTTTGTGGGATTCTAATGCAGGTTTTTTTCCTGATATTATTTGTGGATGAGGAATTATGCTGAATACATTCTTCTGGATACTTTTCTTGATTAAAATACTTTCCCCCTCTTTTTGTAACATCAGGCCTTGCTGGAGACAAACTTTCAGCCTGGCAAATGTCTATGGAGATTGTCAATCATCCAGGTCATGGTTGTCCCAAAAATGCTTTTCAAGAGGCAACTGGACTTTCATGGGGTTTTTTCTTTGAACAAACCAACCTGGCAGGTAACTCTTACATTTTGTTGGTACTTAGCTGTTCCACTGATGTCAATAAAAGTTAGCAAGCATCCTGTCAGGGTTCTGAATAGCATCTGGAATTAAATCAGAGTCCGAGGCAAAGCGTTCCTCAAAGTTCCAATTTATTAACAGAGCCATGTCAGCACGGCTGGGAGAAATCCCGAATCTGAAGCCTTCGGGGTTTCTCCACCCAGTTGAAAGTTCAAGCCTTTGTCCCCACATCCCCAGGTTCATCACATGAACCAATCTTCATCTGGTAGCTTGGTAGGAACTCCACCTTCTTCCGTGCAGGTGCAGGACAAAGGATGACCTTGACAATCTAGATGGAATTTGTTATGGCTACATGCAGACATCCCACATGCAACTGCCCCTCCCAAATTCCCATAGCAAAGAATACATTTTAAACTAGCATAAAGTGTGGTAGGCCAAAGATCCAAAGAAAATGGCTTCGGCCTGACACATCCAGTCTTATGCAAGCTCTGACAATCCCTTCCAAAACATCTATCTTAATAGGTTCTTCATTTTTCTTGAGTCAGATAGATATATTTCTAGACATGCTTGGAATGAGATGTCTGTGTGCAAGGCTGATTAACATACTCAGCTCTCGTTTGAGGGCAATGCTGTGGTCGAGCTTAAAGAAACATTTTGCCTCAACAGATTTTTCAACTTGAACATAGCTGGTAGTGTAAATGCTACACTTACAAAAGGTCAGAAGTATCAAGATTCTAGGGCTGCACTGCATGATGTAAGGGGCACATAGTTGCTATGTCTGTTACCAAGGTCACAAGCTCAATAGAAGTCAATGGACCCCAGGCTTAGAGGCAAAAAAAAAAAAAAGGCATCAATATTTAGTTAGACCACCACTAATCAAATGACAGTGGTAGATGAAGCAATATGTATATTTTTAGAAACCACAATATATCTCTTGAATGACAGTAAAAGTAACAAGGTTTAAGTATCTTACAAAATATGCAAACTTTGTTTAAGAAAATATCAGAGAAGAAAAAGTATTTCACTCGATAAATCATTAATAGTGCTGCTTTGGGGCAGTGATGCACAAGGTTAGTAATCATTCATGATGGAGCTGTTCTTTACCAAGATATTTTGCTGCCTAAGGAGCTCACTAAAATATATTTCTTATGAAGCTAGGTTGGATATTCCTGTCGTAAGCAGTTCTTCGTATGCTGTGAGCCAGACTGATTTTTATCCAAGTTGCTGATGTTGAACAAATGGAAACAAGGTCAGATTTTGACCTTCGTACCACAAAGAATTTTATTTTAAAAGCAAGTTTTCTCCCTGCAAAGGTTTTTGTTACTGATTTGGGAGTTTCAGACATATTTACTTCGCTGAGCCTCAAGTTATAGCAATATCATTTTCTCTTCTGTTGTATCTAATGCATCAGATACTGTAGTCTGAAAACCATAGAAAAAACGAAAAAATTAATCTCTGATTCCTTTTGAGCAGAAAGTCTAGCATGATCATACTCGGGTCCATAAAATTATCTTCAAGCATTCACATAATGTGTTGGATTTCAATGAGAGTTTGTTTACATAACACCCTGAGGTAAATCTTTGAGATTGTGGGGGGTTTGCTCATGCAAATCTGCACAAATGTTGATAAGTGCAACCTGTAAATTGCACAAGTTTTGATCAGTACCAATTCCCATTGATGATCCAGACCACATACAGTACAGCTAGTCCTTGACTTGTGACCACAGCTAAGCCCAAAATTTCAATTGCTAAGCAAGACAGCTGTTAAGTGAGTTCTTATAAGAGTTCTGTCCCATTTTACGACCTTTCCTGCCACAGTTGTTAAATGAAACACTGCAGCTGTCAAATTAGAAACACAGTTCTTTAGTGAATATAACTTCCCCATTGACTTTGCTTGTCAGAAGGTCGCAAAAGGTGATCACATGGCCCCAGGACACTGCAACCGTCATAAATACATGCCAGTTGGCAAGTATCTAAATTTTGATCATGTGATTACGGGGAGGCTGCAACGGTCTTAAGTGTGAAAAACGTTCATAAATCACTTTTTTTCAGTGCCACTGTAACTTTGAACAGTTACTAAACGAATTGTTGTATGTCGAGGACTATCTGTTTTGTGTTTTTTTTCCCCATGTGAACTCATAGTTTGCTTAACTTTATTTATAATTTCAGTTGCTTTTTCACTAATTTATACTTAGCATAATGTATGAACCCATAAGTATCTGACATGGCTCTGTTCATTTTCACAACTTTCCTTTCTGCAAAGTTTTTAACATTGGAGGAAGGAAGCGACTGGCCACGTATTTGAACCAGGAAGCATGTAATTTATAGGAGGAGTCCTGGCCATTCTCAGGGTATATCCTAATGTGTGATTCTCATAAAGCCACAAACAGAGGATTGGTGCAAAGTGCACTAAAGCCACAAAGCTTTAGTGAACTTTACTTCCCAAAGCTGCATATGCATTAGGGGAGGATGCCACGGCAGAAGGCTTACAGGAATTCTTACCTATTCAGATAGACCCGTTTTTCTGTCAGCTGACCATTCCCATAGTTTGGATCTTCATAGGGCTCATTCTGTACCACCTCCACACCTTCTCCACGATCACTCTGCTCATGGCTATGTTTACTGATCATGTACAGCTGTCCAATTCTGTACTGCAATGCAAAAAGAAGGAAAAAGTGTATTTAGGTGATGGGTTTATTTTCTTTTTACAAAATCCTTAAAGAAAACATCTTCACAGTGAGTAGCACATTTAAAAATAATTATGAAAACTACTAACAATGCTAAAAGCTGATTGTTTCAGGTGCAAAGAACCAGGAACACTCGCTGAGTTCAAAGCACAGGATGTAGGAGATGACCCGGTTGAGCTCGAGGGAAGGGTCAAGCATGTCATCAGTTTGGAGTCCCTTCGCACCCACAAGAAATCTAAATCCAGCCCACCTTGAATTTCCTTGACTCTAATCTACCAATTTGCCTTGACCCTTAGTAGATCAGATTCTTGTAGAGAGCTAGCATGGAATAAACTTGTACTCATTTAAACAACCTTTTTTCTTGTGCCTGACAACGAAGAGTTTATTATTGCTACATATACACAAGAACCTGATCAACTAATGGCCAAAGCTAAATTGGTGCTAGATAAGTTTCAAAAGAATTCATGGGGGGGTGGGGGGTGGACTTGGGTCTCTTGTGGCTGTGCAATGATTCCAAACTAATGGCACATTTAACCCGGCCTTCCAGCTCAGCCTGCTCATCTTCTACATTGTTGTTATAATAATATCTTTGGTGAATCCTTTATACAGAGCCCCCTTAGAAAGCTTTGATAACTAGCTAGACAAAATTATAGTATGATGTATCTGTAAATTGTCCCACATGAAATGGTCTCAAGAATACAGGGGGGAGGGTGAGTAGCATTTCAACCTATTGCATATATAAACACAGGCTTTGAACTCTAAGTGCAGCCAGTGACTGCAAATGCTCCACTGATTGTATAAACAGCTCATTTGTCAGCTCAGTTCAGTTTGTGGATGCACCAGATCTGATCTAGTTGGGACATACTACACAGGTAAAATATCCTGCAAACTATCGTTTTCTGGCAACATTATGGACATGGTTTACCATTGCCTTCTTCTATTTGCTGTCTCAGGAATTATGGGAGTTGAAGTCAACAAGTCGTAAAGGGGCCACAGTTGCCCACCCCTGACATATAGCCTGAAGCACTGGGATTTCCTTATAGACTCTACATATTAACCTGGGCATTACAACTGAAGAAAATAATAATAATGAAACACTGAAGATATCTTCAAAGGAGCTTGGAAATTCCTTCGAATCTATCTGCAAATAGAAGTCCAAGTTTCCCAATGTTTCATAACTGTTATAACAAAAAAACATAATGTGAAACTAATTGAATCATCTGCAGTTATGTGAAACTCAGTACAATTCTGGGGAGGTTTTTAGTTAAAAACCATCCAGCTAAAACGTGTGTTACTTAACTATTTTCATAACAGAATGTGATTTCAATTTAGCGGAGTGGAAAACATCTCTTAATACAGTTTTTTTAGTCCTGTAGCACTGGTTCCCTTTATTGGAATTAGACACAGCTGTAAATATTTGTGTGACCAAACTGGGTATTTTTCAAAGTTTGTTGTTTTCCATTTTGTTTAGCCAACGCTGAACAAAGAGCTAGTATCAAATTATGGTGTGATTTTCAATATGAAAAACTCTGTTGGGGTTGCTAATAATGTAAAAGGGAAAGATCCTGCTATTTAAGATAGAATGAATAGACCGAGCTATATAATTAGGCATGTATCCTGGAACTATGGAGATGCCCATTTCTCAAAGTACTACAACTGAGATTGTATCATTTACCCAGAACAAAGCTCTACAAGCACAATATTTCGGCCTTCGAGCATTTTATAAAAAACAAGTTCTTCAGCTGCGTGAACTAACATTTAAATTGTTATTTTTAAACGGTGCTTAACAAGAGCATAAAGGATTTTGTTATAATTAAGGTATTCCCCAGACGACCACTTTTATAGCATAATATTTAAAAGCTTGCGAGTCTTCTGACTTGCAGAGATACTTTTCTTCTTTAAAACTGCATAAACGGAGATTGCTCCCAAAGCCCAGCCTTTCCTCCGTTGAAGCCAAGAATAATTTTACATCAAAAGATCTGGCTTGTATATTATAGAATACAACACTAACGTTTTCTCATCTCTCCCACCCTCCTTATCCCAAAAGTAACTGGAAAGAAAAGGAAAGGAAAGGAAAAAGATTGTGGCCTTGATTTTCTGACAAAAAATATCTAGGGACAAGCTGCTGTAGTCATGACACTATATGTGTCAAGCTCGGGAAATCAGGAAATCCAGGCAGTTCAAGGCAGTTCACATGAATATAAAATTTATTGCAAGCTTAAGCTCTCTGCAAGAATCTGAACTACTAGTTGTTGAAGTAAATTGTTGGTAAATAAGAATCAATGGAATTTAAGGTGGGCTGCACTTAGATCTCTTGTAGGCTCGAAGGGACTCAAGACTGATGATGCGTTTGGTCCTTCAGGCTCAGCTTGGTCATTTCCTACAATATGTTGAACAAAGGAAAGTCAAAGTAGAAATTGAGAAATGTAACAATTTCCTGGAACACAGGTAGTCCTCGACTTACAACCATTCATTTGGTAATGAATGTAACCATTCAAAGTTACAACAGCACTGAAAAAAGTGACTTATGGCTGTCTTTCACATTTGTGGCTGTTGAAGCATCCCTGTGGTCATGTGACCAAAATTCAGACCCTTGGCAATTGGCATGTATTTATGACAGTTGCAGTGTCCTGGAGTCATGTGATCATCTATTGCAGGGGTGTCAAACCTGATCGCATCACAGGCCGTATCGTGACATATCAGGATTGTTTTTGCCCTTGCGTGGCCAGGCTGGGCGTGGCCTGAGCGGGTCGTATCCAGCCTGCGGGCCATGTGTTTGACACCCCTGATCTATTGTGACCTTCTGACAAGCAGTCAATGGAGAAGCCAGATTCATTAACAATTGTGCTACCAACTTAACAACTGCAGTGTTTTATTTAACAACTGTAGCAAGAAAGGTCATAAAACGGGGCAAAATTCATTTAACCACTGTCTTGTCTAGCAAAGGAAATTTTGGACTCTATTGTGGTCATAAGTTGAGGACTACCTGTACATTAGTTCTAAGGAGAGCAGCAATTCCCAAAACAGTCCAAAATGGTTACAAACATCCAAGCGGAGGATAGATATTTGAATAATTCCACATCTCCAATTTACACCAGGCCCATATTTCAAATTTTCTGGTGAGAAAGAGAATGAGATAGTAGATCAATTTGAGGTGCTTGATGCTCTCAGTGTATTTGGCGGGGTGTGTGTGTTACTGTACGCAAAATACTTCAAATGATGAACTTTGTCCACAATCCCATCTCTCTCCCTCATATGACTGACCTTTTTACTAAGCATTTTCTAATTGTCAGCTGGAGTTGTGCGTCACCCAGCACTTAGGGGGGGGGGAATAAAATCATTAACCACATAAATACCAAACAGAACTGAATTGAAGTCTGAGCTGATGGAATAGATTCTAGTCTTCAGAAATGCATGTCAGATACAACCTATTTGTTTCTTTGGCTTCAGTAATCCTAAACAGCTACCCTTCTGGGCTTTGCATTTAGGAACATCAGTGTATTAATAAGGAAGAAGAGACAATGAACAGTGCATTATTAGCAGGGTGGGGTTTATTTAAACCATTAATCAGAAGGATCGAATTATTTTAATCACAATTTAGTCATCCCTTAGGAAGACACCATCAATATCTTTTCTGTTGGATACAAGAAGGTTCAACAAAGCTTGGTGGGGAGCATCAGTGCAGCAACTTGAGAAAATATAGGTTATTTTTGCCACAGGAATATCAACTGACCAAGAGACTAATATTGCTAGGCAACCAACCAACCAACCAATATTGATCCTGAGCTGTCAAAACAGATCTGCTAATATTGGAGCTCATGGTAGTGAAGGGGCTGGGATTGCCCGGAATCCCTCCAAAGGAATATACTGAAGATCTATAATGACTTGTGGTATATACAGTAAATTAATTCCACTCTCTTTACTTACACTTCACAGGCTTGTGCAGTTCTTCTGCAAAACCTATTCAACCAGAAACGTATGATGTTCTCTGGAAATGAAAAGCCTTCAGTGTAATCCACCCATCCTGATTAGAGCAAAAAATGTCTGGTTTGCAGGGAATGTGTAATGTACAATTATTGTAAACTCTGAAAGTTGTAGAGAGGAGAGGCTATAAATGATCACAAGTTCCTAAATACTTAACAGCCCTGGGTTATATTTTACAGGGCTATCTGGGTTAACCTTGAAAAGAGTCTGGAACTTGTTAGTAGTACATATTGCATTAAGTTGCCCACAATGAGGTGCTGAATGCTCAGTAATATAATATAGGAGAAGAGTCCGCAGAGCCTAGGGTTGGAGTCAAGAGAGGACTCAGCCTAGAATCGTTATGTGTCGTTATGTTTATAAACGCTCTAAGTTCAGCTCTTTTTGAATTCCGTTGCCTTATTTAGTGCTAATTTCGTGTTGACGGTAAGTTGACTAGATTCTTGTGTATAGCTTTGAGCAATAAATCTTCTGAACTGGAAATTATGCGTGATCCTGATTCTTCGTGCCTGACATATAATACTTCAACAGTTATGTTCATGCAAAATTGTTTCTAGGCCCACTTCAGGTAACTGGATATTATCCGAAGTGTAATATAAAACCTGAATATTTTGGTATGATATAGGCAGGGCATTCTTATTTTGTACCACCATACTAAGACACCATTGCAACCAGGTATGTACAAATATGACACCAGTATTTCGCTGAAAAAAAACAGATTTTAAGCAATGTACACAGGTACATTTTTCTAGGCTGCTAGCTCAAAAGAGCTTCTTATCTTTATTATCATCCTCTCTGAGCTCACTACATTTAATTATTCTTCACTATCTGCTTTTCTTCAATTCCATGACTTTCAAATGTTCCACATTTTCTGATGTGGAAAAAAATTAAATGCAATATGCATTTATGCAATATTGCATTTATGCAAAATGCAAAATTAAATGCAATATTCCCTCTCTCCTTTTTTCAGCTGCCGACATATTACATTATTTACACATACTCTCATGCACACACATGGACAAATTCCATATTGGACTGAATTCCATATGGACAAAGTCAATTCCAAAATCTACGTTATCATTTTTATATTCAACACATCTAATGTAGCACTTGGCATTTTACCATATTTTTAAAGCAAGTCCATGCTAACAATGTACGCTTTATAAAAACAAGACACAAAAGAAGAAAAGTTAGTATCTTAATTAAGGATGTAACTTAAATATTTAAAACCCAGTATAAGGGATGCAAAATTTGAAAAGTGAACCTTGGGCTCAGATCTCAGACCAGAGTTGGCAACTGTGTAAACAGTCAACTGCTCAGCTTCAAGTCCTGCTTTGGGAAAAGGCAGGAAGTAAACACCACATGTCTGAACCATCAGTTCGGACAGTTTACACAGTGATGAAATCCAATTTTTTTTACTACAGATTCTGTGGGCGTGGCGGGCGTGGTGTGGCATGGTGGGCGTGGCTTGGTGGGCGTGACAGGGGAAGGATACTGCAAAATCTCCATTCCCTCCCCACTCCTGGGGGAAGGATATTGCAAAATCTCCATTCCCTCCCCACTCCTTGGGGAAGGATACTGCAAAATCTCCATTCCCTCCCCACTCCAGGGGAAGGATACTGCAAAATCTCCATTCCCTCCCCACTCCAGGGGAAGGATACTGCAAAATCCCCATTCCCTCCCCAGTCCTGGGGGAAGGATACTGCAAAATCCCTATTCCCACCCCACTCCAGGGGAAGGATACTGCAAAATCCCTATTCCCTCCACACTCCTGGGGGAAGGATATTGCAAAATCTCCATTCCCACCCCACTCCAGGGGAAGGCTGATGCAAAATCCTCATTCCCTCCCCACTCCT
>QLTV01002260.1:369303-397677 GCA_003457575.1 Thermophis baileyi
ATACTGCAAAATCCCCATTCCCTCCCCACTCCTGGGGGAAGGATACTGCAAAATCCCCATTCCCTCCCCACTCCTGGGGGACGGATACTGCAAAATCTCCACTCCCTCCCCCCTCATGGAGGAAGGATACTGCAAAATCTCCATTTCCTCCCCACTCCTTGGGGAAGGATACTGCAAAATCTCCATTCCCTCCCCACTCCAGGGGAAGGATACTGCAAAATCCCCATTCCCACCCCACTCTGGGGCCAGCCAGAGGTGGTATTTGCCGGTTCTCTGAACTACTCAAAATTTCCGCTACCGGTTCTCTGAACTACTCAAAATTTCCGCTACCGGTTCTCCAGAACCTGTCAGAACCTGCTGGATTTCACCCCTGGTTTTACACCCTTACTCATGGGATGGGCACTCAGCTGTTTTGTAGGTCTCCCTTATTGCCTGCACAAAGTATCTTTCCCTAGCTCAGGCATCTCTGTAAGATTTCAGCCAAGTTCTAGCCTAAGACCAAATTTAGCTACCTAAAGGCAAGAGATCAGATATCTATTGTGGGGTCCTGTTTGGGGGAGCCTGACCCGTTTAGAAGGAGGAGAGGGAGGAGCAGCAGCAGGGCTGGCAGTGTCTTTAATAGCGCACGCAGAGTTGAAGTCTGTTTGCGAGTCAGCACAAGGAGGAACTCGGCAACCAAACCCTGCACAGAATTGTTTTGAGCCTACTGTTTTGATAAGAAAGCATTAGGAAAAGTTTTAATCGCTTTCTACTTTTCCACCCATGATTCCCATTTTCTGAGAAATAATCTAATGATTAACAGTCAAATGCTATTAGCAAAGCTTGCTTAGCAGTCGGCATCAGAATGAAAAAGGGGGAATGCATGGACTTGCAAATACAGACGCCTAGACCCACAGCTTCCCTGCTCTGCAAGAGTTCACCTTTAAAATGCTCATTAACGTTGCTTTCCCCCCTCTTACAAGCCCCCTTCTTTACGCTGGAACATAAATCAATTTAATACACGTTTACCATTTTATAGACCTGAGCACCTCAGGATGCCCAATGTGCTTGGAAATATAGCTGGTCCTCGACTTACGATCACAATTGAGAGCAAACTTTCTGTCGCTAAGCAAGACAGTTGTTAACTGAGCTTTGCCCCATTTTATGACCTTCCTTGCCCCAGTTCTTCAGTGAATCCCTGCAGTGGTCGATCAGTAACATGGCTGTTGAATGAATCTGGCTTTCCCATTGACTTGTCAGAAAGTTGCAAAAGGTGATCACATGATCCTCGGAAACTGCATCCGTCATAAATACATGCCAGTTGCCAAGCGTCTGAATTTTGATCACGTGACCACGGGAATGCTGCAATGGTCATTAAGTGAGAAAACTGGTCATAAGTCACTTTTTTCAGTGCCGTCGTAACTCCTAACTGTCACTAAACAAACGGTTGTAAATCAAGGACTATCTATAACTAGATGGATTAGTTTCTGGTTTCCATTCCGCTACACAACCTCACTCATTGTCCTAGATCGAAATAAACATGACCATGACCCAACTTAAGCACATTTAAGTAAGTGCCATGGTGCTCAGGGCAACAGATTTTTCTTCTTTCACTGAACTATATGCATATCATTTACACACACTGCTTGGAGCTAGCAGAATGGAACCTATAAATTATGTCAACAGATATATAAATATTGCCATGCTTGCTTTTACCCATACAACAGAAATGTACTTGTACCTCCAAAGCAAGACTGTAATCTCTGCCTTTTTAGTTGGGATAAACTCGGTTAGCACACCGAACTGACGCATAGCATGGGATTATGTGGCTCCCTGTAGCCTAATCTCTCATGAGTGCTGCGTAGCGCTATCTACTTAAAAATGAAGGCTATGTATATTTACATCGACATGGAAAGTTCATTTGCAGTATATGGCAACATTTCTCAAATCGCCAGTTACCTTAGCTATAATTAGCCTATTTATTTGCTCTTGAATCCCTGCTCATTTTAATTCAAATTATTCTGCTTTTATTGGATTAATTTCTCCGATACATTTTCAATGCAATTAGATTCTTTTACCTAGGCATTTAGTAGAGCAAACAATCCCAAGCTTTTAATTTCCTCCTATATCGATATAAACATGACCATGACCCAACTAGTGCTTCTATGTGGTGATTTTGTTTTCAGCCTAGTTCAGTGACTAATCATAACATCACACCTCCCTCAACGATATATAGGTTTTTATTTTGGCCTCTTCCTTCTTAATTCTTAAAGGATACAATAGATATTGCAACAGTATAGTTTTTATTTAAACTGGTTCTCTGAGCTACATATTAATGCCTTGTCTATACAGGTAGTCTTCAACTTACAATCATTCGTTTAGCGACCGTTGGAAGATACAACGGCACTGAGAAAACTTGACTTATGAGTGTTATTCACATACTTACGACCGTTGCAACATCCCTGTGGTCACATGATCGAAATTCGAATGCTTGGGAACTGGCTTGTATTTATGACAGTTGCATTGTCCCAGGGTCATGTGATCACCTTTTGCAACCTACTGACAAGCAAAGTCAGTGGGGGAATCAGATTCACTTAACAACCTTGTTAATAACAACTGCAGTAATTCACTTAACTGTGGCAAGAAAGGCCGTAAAATGGGGCAAAACTCCCTTAAGAACTGTCTTGGTTGGCAACAGAAATTTTGGGTTCAGTAGTGGTCGTAAGTTGAAGACTACCTGTATGCGAATGTGTGTGTGGTTATTTTTTGCAGCTCAAGGAATATAAGGAAGTGAGATGAGCTAAATCTTCCTTACTTATCTACTTACATGAATTCACATCGTGTGCTGATTGTCCAGCGATTCAGCCTTATGCTAAATCATGATTGCATGAACCACCTAGACACAGGCCTGCCAAACTGGCGGCCCGCGGGCCGGATGCGTCACGCACAGGCCACGCCCACCCCGGCTCCGCAAAGTCAAAAAATGTCATGATACGTCATGTGATGCGACCGAGTTTGACACCCAGTGGTTGTTAAGCAATCGTCATGATTGTTACAGGAATGTCAAGGTTGTTAAGCGAACCCATTGTTCACCATGGGCGACTACACCAGCAACCACATTGTCGGTGAAGTGTGTCACAGCACGTTTATGGCAATACTATGCCAGGGAAGAGTAAAAACTCTATTTATGAATTGAACAGCTAAATACAACTTCAAGTGGCCTCACTATGCAGATATATGTTTATATCACAGTCAGGGCGGATAAGAAGATGAGCCTGAAATTAAATACAGGTAGTCCTCGACTTACAACAGTTCGCTTAGTGACCATTCAAAGTTACAACGGCATTGAAAAAAGTGACTTATGACTGTTTTTCAGAGTTATGACATTTCTAGCATCCCCGTGATCATGTGATCAAAATTCAGATGCTTGGCAACTGAGTTATATTTATGACGGTTGCAGTGTCCCAAGATCATGGGATCCCCTTTTGCAACCTTCTGACAAGTAAAGTCAATGGGGAAGCCAGATTTAACAACCAGGTTACTAACTTATCAATTGCAGTGATTCACTTAACAACTGAGGCAAAAAAGTCGTAAAATGGGGCAAAATTCACTTAACAAATGTCTCGCTTAACAACAGAAATGTTGGGCTCAATTGTGGTCATAAGTCGAGGACTACCTGTACATTGGATTATGTAGGTGGTCCCCCACCCTCAACCACAAGTGAGACCAGAATTTTTCCTGTTAAGCAAGACTGTTATTGAGTCATGCCCAGTTTTATGATTTTGCTTTGGTTGTCAAGTAAATCATTGCAGTTGTTAAGTGAATCATGTGGTCATTAAGCGAATATGGCTTAAGGATTGATTTGGCTTGCTGGAAGCCAACCGGGAAGGTTGCAAATGGCGATCACATGACCCCAGGACGCTGCAGCTGATTTAAATACATGCCAAATGGAAAGCACCTAAATTTTGATCACATGACCGTGGGGAATGCTACGCCGGTTGTAAGTGCAAGGACCGGTTGTAAGTCCCTTTTTTCATTGCTGTTGTAACTTTGAACCGTCACTAAACGAATGGTCGTAAGTTGAGGACTACCTGCATCTTTCACATTCCAATGAAGTAAAGAAGTTAAAACAGAGATGGGAATGAACATGGAATGAACACTTCTCCATGGTGGTGTCCAATTTCTTGTTCTTAAGTGAAGTGTTCAGATGAGCATCACAGACTCTTTTTCTCCCTATTCTAAACTTTGCAAAGGCAAGTTGGCTGATGCCATACTTGCTACACATAACACAGATACGGAGAAGCTGTCTCTTGCAGTGGGAGTGCCCAGCCCATTCAAAACTCTTCCTACAGTATCCCAATTCGACAACCTAAAGATCCTGACCCAGACATATCCCTCCAGATGTAGCTATTTTCCTGCTTGCTGCCTGCCACGGTAGTGGGAAAACCTATTCCCAGGAGCCGAGATCAAACGACAGCTAAATTCTGCTTCTTCTGTGCTTGGATGAATAACCCCAGTGGTTCTACCTCCCCTTGTTGCTTGTAATTGGGAACAGAATCTTGTTTTATCTTCATTTTTAATGTTATAAATACATTCAGATTACAGAAAGGAACTGGCTGTGCTTTGCTTTGACAATGCTTTATGTGACATTCAACAATTTATGCAGCTGTTCCGTCCCTGCTGTTTAAAGGTTACATTTGCTAGCCTTGTGTTTCCCTGTGACAGAGAGAGAATGCACAATTAGGAGTGGCATCCCTAAAAAGCCGCAAGGGTACTAAATTTACTTTGTCCATTGTGCACCTCTAACAATAAATGCCAAGCTCTGTTTCAGAGATAACATGTTTTGGTGAGTCCATTCTTTACCTGGCTTTTTTGGACATCAACCCAGGAAGTCAAGCATGGGTTATTAGGTGGAGATAAGCCATCTTCTGTGTGATACCCACAGAAGAGAAGCGACATGGAGACATAATCTCTTTAAAAGGAGTGGCTTTCCAGTAGTTTGGCTCTAAATGTATTTTGCTGTAACCCAAGTATTAAAAAACCAGTACCTTCCGTAATGCAGTTTAATCACCATGTTAAGGCTTAATATGGTTGAATAAATGCAGCTATTAGGGTCTATAAATCTTATTATATTGGTCATTGTCCTGATTCAACAAAACCAGCCATGATTTTTTTCAATCAAACCACATCTTTGGATTTTGTCTTAATATATTTCAGTTGCTATTTACATGAATTTACCTTTTGGGTTGACTCTCATGTTACATTAAAGTGGTTAAAGATTTCCCATGTAACATTAAAGTGGTCATCCAGATAACCCTCAATGTTGCTACTTTTAACAGAGCATTATTCTACGTATCACACTCGTTTAATATTGACCTGCACTACTTTGCATACGTAGGCTGGCCTTCCAATTTTCTCCTCTTTTTTCCCCTCGTCCTTCCATTCCTCCAGGCACAGTGGCAAAAAAAGTGGTCCTTATGACAGATCCCTTAGTTCTTATCCTCATCCCTACTTTTGCCTTCATCTTTTCAGTCCTTTATCTTCTCCCTTATTTTTCCTCTGACAGAATGCTAAACCTCAAATCACTCCTCCTTGGTTTCCTACGATCTACTACAGGCCTCTACAAACCATGAATGAATGAATGAATGAATGAGTGAATGAATGAATGAATGAATGAATGAATGAATGAATGAATGAATGAAGACATCTGCAAGATGGACAGAGAAACTTTTTCAAGACAGCTGGCCACTTTATAAAGCCTTAGTAAGACCACACTTAAGAATACAGCATCCAGTTTTGGTCACCACATTACAAAAAAGATGTTGAGACTTTGGAAATAGTGCAGAGAAGAGCAACTATTAAAGGCATGGGGACTAAAACATATGAAAACTGGTTGCAGGAATTGAGTATGGCTAGTCTAGAGAAAAGGAGTAGTAGGGTTGACATGATCGCAGTATTCCAGTATTTGAGGGGCTACCACAAAGAAGGGGTCAACTTATTCTCCAAAGCACCAGAGGGCAGGACAAGAAACAATGGATGGAAACTAATCAAGGAGAGAAGCAACCTGGAATTAAGGAGATACTTTCTAACAGTGAGAACAATTAACCAGTGGAACAGCTTTTGCCTTCAGACGTTGTGGGCGCTTCATCACTGGAGGTTTTAAGAAGAGACTGGACAGCCACTTGTCTGAAATGGTATACTATAGGGTCTCCTCCTGCTTGAGCAACAGGGTGGACTGGATGGCCTCCAAGGTCCCTTCCAGCTCTATTCTGATGGATGAATGAATGAATGAATGAATGAATGAATGATATGTGCATTATGGTGATAGAGCTATGCCTTTCATACTTGTGTCCCAGTATCAAATTCAAATACCTAAGTTACCTACTTTGTATCACAATACAAATTTATTCATTTGTGCACCCCTCCGTAGATCTATATGAACTGTCATGGATGCACCCTGTGCAATAGTAATGTGTACTATAAGTAGCTTTGGAAACAAACTATTTCCAGACAAAGCTTTTATTTTATCATCAGTGAATTTTACATTAGATCCAGAGAACACTGTGTTTCATCTCTAACTCTTCAGGGCTCTCCCATCACTTTTTATACCAGAAAAAAAATTCTGTTAAAATTTGCTTAATTCCACATTAACTTTTCATAGTTAATGCTGGAGACACCTACCCAGAAGATCCACCTTTGCAAAACAAAGGCATGAATGGAAATCATAAATTGAGGAACCTGGATTCGGGCTTTGTGGTTCCACATTGTAATCAAAAAGGAGGAAAGAAATTTCCTGAAACAATGTGGGCATTTGGACATCACCACTTCTTTCTCCAAGTCTACACAAAGCAATTAGAAGCCCACTTTGTGTTTACCTCAGCTATCTTAAAACCTGGAAGATATTAGTGAATTGGTCAGTGCCTACCTCCGGTTGATCAATTACAAAAACTTAGATTTCTCCCTATTAAGGAGAAGCTTTCTGGCTGCAAAACTGCATTTCTTCCTCATTCAAAAATTCTCCTTCTAGTGATGAAGATGAAAGGACTGAGCACTTCAATTTTTGCAATCAATACTATCACTAGCAATTCAACCCAAGGTTGCATGCTGTTATAATGGCTAGACTAGGATAGAACGGAAAGTGTGTGTGTGTGTGTGTGTGTGCGCGCGCGCACGCACGCACATTTGTTGAAAGAATACTATTTCAACTGTGGGGAAAAAAATACATATCAACAATCCATCATACCGTAGTAAATCAGGGATAGATTTCGTCTTTGAATGTTGTATGGCAATCCTTCCAACCCTCAGCTATGCCCGAAAATTCCAAGTCTTTTATGGCTCCATAGATTTCAAAGTTTCCTTATATAGCCAAGAGGAAGATATGTATTCTTAATACAGAGGGAATAATCCAAAGTCATATTGACCATACTGTTGTTGACAAGACTAAACCATATGAGTTAATGTTTCAACAGAACAGAATTATATCTTCAACAGCAGTGCGGTTGCAACACACTCTTATTAAACACTCTCTGAGGAAATATTTTCCTTCAGCTAGATGCCAAAATTAATTTCTCCACAACTGTTAATCAGAAATAATAGCACTTGGACCAAATAAACCAAGTAAGAAATGTTTAATCAACTTTCAATAAGCCGTAAATAAACTTTTCTTTAGAAATTCACAGCTTCCTCGGAATTATCCATATAACACTATAACACTAAGGCTAGTCCCCCCCCTCCCAAAAAAGGCACTATTAGATACAATTTTTAACGGGTCTTATTTATCACATAAGACTTCTGTTTTGTGGTTCAATGGACCAAATTTACTTTGATTTAATATTATGTTTTGCAACATTGCTCAAATATCACAAATAATCCCGAGACAGAGATCCTAATGCTTTCTAAGGCCTCTATGACATCGGATAATAACTCCTAAAGTTTAGAACAGTGGTCCAAAACCCTGGGTCATGGACCGCTATTGGGCTGCGGCCTGTTGGGAACCAGGCCACCGAAGCAGTGGGCGAGCACGCAAAGCTTCATTTTCGCATGCACAGGATTTAGGTTGCATGCGAAAGCATTCTCCCCTCCCCCCCCCACCGCTGAAACTGCAGAAGCCACAACCGCTGGTCTGCAAAATCAAAAAGGTTGGGGATCCCTAGTTCAGAACATACTTTCTAAGCCAGCGGTTCTCAACCTGTGGGTCACGACCCCTTTGGGGGTCGAACGACCCTTTCACAGGGGTCGCCACGCACACTAGCCCGCCATCTTGGTGCCACCATCAGCAGGGGTGAAATGCTCCCGGTTCAGCCGTGCCTGCGGGTTGCCGAACAGCCGGTAGCGACGGAAGCGGGAGACTTCGCCCACCCGCCCGGACGCCGCCATTTGGGTTCTTTTACCCTCTGCGCATACGCAGCACACTTTGCGCATGCGCAGAGGGTAAAAGAACCCAAATGGCGGCATCCGGGCGTCATCGTGGCAGGGAGGGGGTCGCGGGGGGGTGGCGGCATTAGGAAGGTTGAGAACCACTGTTCTAAGCCATCCCAAAGGTGCTTTTTTCAAGAGGCAACTGGACTTTCTGGTTTTTCTTTGGAGACATTTCGCTCCTCATCCAAGAAGCTTCTTCAGCTCTGAAGAAGCTTCTTGGATGAGAAGTGAAACGTCTTCAAAGAAAAAACCCAGAAAGTCCAGTTGCCTCTTGAAAAAAGCTCCTTCGGGACAACCATGACCTGGATGACTGAGAATCTCCATAGACATACTTTCTAAGCAATGCCTCAGTCAAACATTAAGAATCTGTGGTTCAGAGACAGGTGATCAGATGAGACACGATTTCCCACCCACAGAAGCACAACCTGCCTGCAAGTTGTGCAAGGTTTCAAAGTAGAAGAGCAGCTTTGCTTAGAGAAACCTGCAAAAGAAAAGAGAAAAGAAACAGGAAAAAACAGAAGGGACTCAGTTCAGAGTGTCCTGGACAGGCTGTGTCTGATGATCCTGAACTGACCTCAGAAAGCCTGATGGAAGGAGCCTATCTACAGGTACTCCTCGACGGATGACCGCAATTGAGACCGGACTTGTCATTGCTAAGCAGAGGCGGTTGTTAAGAGTGAGCTGTGCCTGATTTTGTGGCTTTTTGCCAGAGTTACGAGAATCCCCGCAGTTGTTAGGTGAATCATGCAGTCATGAAGCGAATCTGGATTTTCCCCCATTGACTTCGCTTGTTGGAAGCCCCCCCCGGGAAGGTCACAAATGGCGATCATGTGACCGTGGGGATGCCGCAACAGTCGCAAGTGTGGGGACTGGTCGCAAGTCACTTTTTTCAGTGCCACTGTCGGTTGAAATGGTCACTAAATGAATGGCTGTAAGTCAAGGATTATCTGTACTCAGTGACTCTGGGTGGCAGGTATAGTAGGAGTCAGAAATGGTGTAAGTGATTTAGCTTTTTACTTTCCAAGCTGATGACAAAAAAACTGGCTGAGCTTGGACCTAAGCAGTAGGTCGCTAGCTGCGTCAACAGAAGAGAATATTTGTAGCTCAGGGCTGAACTGTGGGGTCCTTGGTGCTCTCTGAGCTTGGTGGCTTCCTTGCGGACATTTCATTACCAAACTAAGCTAAACATCATTAGTGCTAGAAGGGAACGGGGTTTGCTCTCTTTGTTTATATACAAGTGGTTTGCCCTGTCAGTGTTGGTGGGAGTGATCTCGGTAGTTCCTTGATTAGGCTGTTGTTTACTGTTGGTTGGTTTGCATTGGTAGTGCCCCAATCAAGAGACCAAACCCTAATGGCTGCATCGTTTATCTCTAGCAACAAACCAAGTAGGAACACCATGGCCCTTTAAAGGCCCTCAGACTTATTATGGCATCAGCTTTTGTGAACAAAACACGCACATCCATTTTTGTTTAATAAACTGATAAGTCATTAAGGTGTCACAATTTCATTTGTTATTTTTAGAGCACGGGGATAAGTTTAGCTATGCAGATGGAGAACTAAAGCAGACAAAGACTTCCATACCGCAATTAGGAACAAACCACAACTAGCTGGCTATGGTAAAGTAAGTTATAATATGGCTTGTCTGCTATGTTTTTTCTCTCTATGTAGAAAAAACCCAAAAAGATTACTAGACCCTATTTTAAAAACAACAGTTATTGAGCCCTTATTACTATCATATACAATTTTTTTTTAAATTCCATTTATCTTGAAACACAGGGTACAATGAGATCGGCTTTCTCGGTTCTTAAAGCAGGGCTTCCATGCTAAGCTGCAAGGGAAAAAATGAACAAACAAGTAAAACATGATAAATTTGGTACCAGTGTATCACTCCTGTGGGGAAAGGATGGATATGTGAATTCTAAAAAGTGGAGATCAGAAAGCAATGAACATAAGGTACAGCCATCCGGGATGTGGATTACACTTGCATGCTAAACTCAGCTATGCTGTATCACAGTGCGGGACTAGAACTCCCGTTCTCCTGGTTTCTAGCCTGACACCTTAACCACTGCACCAAACTGGCTTTACTAACGATTTTACAGTTGACTAAAGAAGTGTTTTATTGTCTCATCTGAACCTGGATGAATAGTCATTATGGGGCTAGGTGAGTAGCCACAATCTATTTTAGGTTAAGTACAAAACAGCAGCTATTTAAACCCCAATGAATGCCTGGTGAAGCAAAATTACTCCTATATCAGTGTAACTCCTGCTTCCATTTTGTTTCTCAATCATTTCAGGCACATGGAATAACCCTTCCTATTTATTTATATTTATATTTTGCACTTACACAAAACATTTCAAAATGTTCTTCCTATGAAATAGGAACCTCTTCATAGTGTTATTATTGCCAGACTTCATCTTTCAAAGTTCTGATAGCATTTTTATCGATTATGTAGTTATACACATAAATGATTTCATCTATTTCAATAACATGGCAAATCACGTTGCAGCAGAGGTACTGGGATGAGGTGGGGAGCTACTGAAGTTGTTCAAAATATATAGAAATCAGACTCTATAAACTCAGAGCTACTTCCAAAACACTGAAAAGCTTCTCAAGGAGAAAAGATTGAGTTCTGAAATACTGGAGGCTTTTAAAAAGAGACTGGACAGCCATTTGTCCAGAATAGTGTAGGGTTTCCTGTTTGTGCAGGGGGTTGGACTGGAATACCTCCAAGATCCCTCCCAATTCTGTTATTTTGTTCTGTTAAATACAGTCATAAGTAACACTTGCTAAAAAGCAGGCTTGAAGGGGCAAACTCTTCCCACAGGAGATTTTTTTTTTTTCCAGGATGGAAAAAAGAAGCTCACTAGGGATTTGTGTTGTGCATAATTCTGCGTGTACACCTTTAAGTCAATGTTGACTCTGACAATTGTCCCTGCTGTTTTCTTGACAAGATTTCAGAAGTGGTGTGCCTACTTTCTAAGACTAAGAGGGAGGGATTGGACCAAGGCCACCCAGCTTTATGGCAATGATGGGACCAGAACTCACACTCTCCTAATTTCTGGCCAGATGCCTTAGCCCAGGGGTATCAAACTCGCGGCCCGCGGGCTGAATGCGTCACACGCTGGCCACCCCCACCCCTGCCTTAGCCACTACACCAAACTGATTGTACTAAGACTTTTACAGGTGCCAAAAGTATCTTTAGGTTAAATCTCCTGCCATTATGTAGCCAGATCCTGTTCCACCTGCAGAAATGGGTTCATTGTCCATTCCTCACTCACTAACTGGTATTGTCCTCACAGCTGTGTTCTGAAAGACCTGTGGGAGGGAATGCTCCCCATCGGATTTCTCCACCTGCATGGTTTGAATGGAAGATACACCCTCTGTAAAGGAAAACAGCCTTTGCTTAACATCTGCTAAAGGGTGTGTGCAAGTGTGCCTTTGAGGTCTAAAATAAATGTCAATATCCTGAGATCCTCTGGGCATGAGAGCCTTCCGTTTATCCCATAGCAATGCATCCCAGGGGTGTTTCCATGTCTGAGGCTGACTTCTGGGCTTTGTACAAATCAATCCACCCCAGCCTGATGTCCTTAAGAGCAGTGGGATAACAATCTCCATGGCATGATAGAAATGCTGTCCAATAGATCTTGGTGGGGGACCTCTATTACCCTGAAGAAGGGTTATTTAAATGAACTTCAGTATCACTGCTCTACATACCTTTGTTCAAGTGATAACTTCCCAGTTTCCCCGAAAATAAGACCGGGTCTTATATTAATTTTTGCTCCAAAAGATGCATTAGGACTTGTTTTTCAGTTAGGTCTTATTTTCAGGGAAATACAATACTAACTGTGTCCGTCTGGCTGACGAACTTAACTGGGGCTTATTTTGGGGGTAGGGTAGGGCTCATATTACGAGCATCCTGAAAAAAATGATGCTAGGGCTTATTTTCCGGTTGGGTCTTATTTTCAGGGAAACACTGTACTTTCAGATATTAAGAGTTCCAACCACAAGGATTTAATTGTCCCAGTACAATATATAGTGGTGTAGCCCCAAATCCTATTCTACCAGCCCTATTTTACTATTTGGTCATTGCAAAGTAAGTGACCTGGGATTTTTACTGTTTTAACACAATGTAATAATGTTTTTTGTTTAATTAAGCTGTATTCATTGTAAGGCACAATAATGTCTTCTAATCGAATGGCCAATTAAACCATCAGAATACAGAGATTTGAGCCAAGGTTGGAGGGCTGAGATAAATAAGGACACAATTTGAGGGTTTATTATTTAAGGATTGAGACAAATAAGCACGTGATAGGCTTTGCAAAGGAAATGGTTGTTGCAATGATTGATCCTCTGACAAAATCTAGGACTCGGTGTATCTGCCTCATTTTACTTTTTACTGGCCTAGCACTTTAGGAACTATATTTTTAGCCCATAATAAATCTGGATTTCAATGAGCACAAGGTACTTTTCCACCTCATTGGCCAGGGAAATATTTTTGCTAAACTAACATTCATTTGCAACAAGCAAGTTATTGTAAAAGAATAAATGAAATATTATTCTTCTGATGAATTCTACTACTGTACAAGGTGCAATAGGTGGTTATGAATAAAAATATATTTGAAAATATCCCGTTTTTCTTTCTTACATTTTCTCCAGAGTCTGAAGATAGATTCCAGTGAACAATTTAGTACTTTCTATTTCATTCTTCTAAATTGTTCTTTTCTTTCTTCTCCCAGCTGATCAAAATAATTTCATTGGGAATATTAATTAACCTTTTTCTTATTAATTTTAATGGGTTTAAAAGGTTTACATTTCCAATCATAGAAATACTTAAGCTATAAACATATCCTCCTGCAAATTGAGTTATACTCCCAAATGTAACACTGCAATTCACAAATACGATACTGATACTGTTATGTCCTTTGATACCTAAGGAAGAACATTGTTCAGTAACCAATAATACTGTCAACTAAGATTTCTTGTGATTTAATTCGTATTTTATATAACAGACATCAATCCATTCCTAATTTATTTCACCATTCCGTTGAATTGCCATATGTGTTGGGATTATAACTCCTTGAATTTCCAGTTAGTATGACTTTTGAGAGTTGAAATCAACCTATTTGGTAGTGTCAGATTAGATAAAAGTAATGTATTTAGATTCAACATATTCTTAATAAAGTACAGATAGTCCTCAACTTACGACCACAATTGAGCCCAACATTTATGTTAAGTGAGAAATTTGTTAAGTGAGTTTTGCCCCATTTTATGACTTTTCTTAACACATTTGTTAAGGCAGTTGTTAAATTAATAACATGGTTGTTAAGTGAATCTGGTTTCCCCATTGAATTTGCTTGACAGAAAGTCGCAAAAGGTGATCACATGACCCTGGGACACTGCAACCATCATAAATATGAGTCAGTTGCCAAGCATCTGAATTTTATTCACGTGACCATAAAATGCTGCAACAGTCATAAGTGTGAAAAATGGTCCTAAGTCACTATTTTCAGTGCCGTTGTAATTTTGAGCGGTCACTAATCAAACTGTTGTAGGTCAAGGACTACTTGTAAATGCTCTCATATCAATAAAAAACATTGGTGCACCTGTACATGCCCAGAAGTAGAACTATAATATGAAACCCTGGAGAGTGTGCCAGACAGTAGATCTAGCTAAAAAAACAACAACAAAGTTATCAACCACATCTTTGGGAGAAATGTAATTGGAATCCATAGCAATTTGAGATAAGAATCCAGTTCTCACTACTCAAAATACTTATCTATACAGTAAAACACACTGTTGAATTCTCCAAGTTTACATAATTATTTTTTCAATGAATGACAAGTCATGCCTTATTTTTCAGTACTTTAAAACTACACTAAAATCAAATTTACACTGTTAACCTGTAACTCAAAGGACTGAGATTACTCCCATTCATGGTTTAGACTAGAGGCCTCCAGCAATTTGGTCGGTTCCAAGTCTTGAAATCCTAACTCATGTGTGATAGTTCAAATTGAGCTAGCTACATCCTCATGACTTTTGCCATAGAGGCAGCTATTGTGGTTACTTGAATCTTCAGTAATAATGAAGTCATAGTTTTCCAGGAAGCAATGATGGTAAGATAGTAAGTGGAAGATCTTCTTTTTCTAGATGTTCTAGAAAAAATACATGGCTGTACTGTAGCATACAAAGAATGCTGCCTTCTAGAAGTACCCTTCACACCCAGCCTGTCTCTATTCTCCTTTTCAAGACTCACAATCTGTATTTCTTGGTCCTGCTGCTCAAAACTGATTCAGATTTCTGGAACTAAATATAATAATCAACAACATTTCTTTTTTTTTTGCCAAAAACTTAGTTATCATTCATAAAAATGATACCCTGTAAGACTGGCATAATATAGCAAAACTAAATGAATATTTAAAATGTGACATAATCAAATATTAAATTTCTGGAAACTAAACTCAACTAAACTTAAATATTAAACTTCTGGAACTAAATATAATAATGAACAATGTTCCTTTTTCTGCCAACGACTTAGTTATCATTCAGAAATGAATTAAAAATATCACTTTAGCATTTTCAAAAACCATGGTTGCAGAAGTTGTGTATATAGTTTTTGGGAAGAGTCTTTATATTTAGAAATTGTTGCCATTCTAACTACTATTCTGTCTTGTTAATTAAGCTACTGCAGCTTAATTAGCCTGCCATAGAACAATTAATCAATCTAATCACAACTGTTCCCCTGAAAAAGATAATGGGCTGGCTGGTTGTCCTTCATGGTTAGGATTCAAGCTCTGTAGAACCAACTTCTTCCTGCCATATTTGCCAGCCTGATAAGATGTTGAAAGGTGGGCTCAATTCATGTCTCCTCAATTACAGACTGTCAGCATCTGAGGCCATGTAAATGCATTTTTCAGTACCCTCCCTCTTCATCTGGAATAGCCCTGGAAATGAGAGGGATTGGCCCCTTCCCCTTCTTTTAGGGAAGTTCATGACCTGGCCTGTCAAGCCAAGGTGGTAAGTTTGCTGCAATTATCTCTCAGTTAAGACAGTGGATGTCTCTTCATTACTGTATTGCTAATGTTTTACATTGCAACTCCACTTCCATAGAAGTATTTTGTGCAGTTGCTTGCTTATTCATTTATTTATATTCAGCCTTTACTATTTTTATAAATAACTCAAGGCAGTGCTATTTTCCCCACAACAACGACACTGCGAGGTGGGTTAGGCGCTGAGTGACTGACCCAAAGTCATCCAATTAGCTTTCATGCCTAAGGTGGGACTAGAACTCAGTCTTGGTTTCTAGGCCAACATCTTAATCATTACAGCAAACTGGATATTAGGTGTTTTTTTTAAACTCAAATATATATTGGGAAGTTACATGCCATTCAAAGCTGGCAGACTGGATTATCTACATGCCCTGTAAATCATAAATAAATACTGTCTGGTTGAGAGAGAAGATTTAACATGCTTAGCCAAATTGCAGTGTCTTGAAAATGTGACCTTTAAAATCCTTTTCATGTTCTTGCAATTGTTCTACAATATCAGCAGTAATTATATTACAACATGGAAGAAATGAAAATATTGAATCATTACGAGAAAACACAACATGTCTTCTAATGCTGTGGTCACTGAAAAGTGTGAAACACATCATCGCTACAAATTTGGCGCCTAATAAGGTTTTCCAGACAAATTGACAACTGTGACTAGATCACTATCTAATTAGCATAAAACAGAAGGGCTGAATTTACTGAGCTTTGCAAGATTTGGCCATTTTAAACTGAGGAGTTACCATAGTTACTGGTAACCCTTTTCTTTGATTTCATCCAAAATCATTTGGCTCAGTTTAAAGACATGAATGTGGGTTTAAATTTAGAGCAATCTAAAAGATTTACACAACTCTTCTTTCATTCTTTTTTTTTAAGAAGAACATTTATGTAATCCTCCCTAATATTAATTTTCATACAACAATTATGAACTGCCATCTGCTGAAGTTACTAGCACTTCGGGAACATCACGTTTTGGTTGTATATACTGTATCGAATTATCCGGAATGTCATCACTTGGTGCCAAGTGTGGATCTGACCTTGAAAAAAAGCACTGATTGCTATTTAGGGTAACATCTGGAAAAATTTAGTTTGCGTCATTCTGTAAATGGGGTAATTTTTTTAATGGAAAAGGTCACTTCTGAGTTTTTGTACTACTTTGTCCAGTTTACTTACAAAATGGGATTATGGTAGGAAAATATTAAATAATCACCCTGTTCCAGAAGTGGAATTTAGTACAAGTTAAAACATAGCAACATGCAGAGACCAAATGCACTAATTGGGAATTCCAAAGAGAAATGATAGATGTGACAGAGACCAGTGAATCTGGTTACAATGAAACACATGATTATGACATATCTCTAAATAATAAACATAGTCCTGAGAAGATGTTTAAAATCAAAGGTGGCTGTGATCCTATGGAAGGAACTTTTCTGAAGAACTGGTATGAGAAACAGCCTGTCAGGCACAAGCAACCAGAGCCACTTATAAATAGCTATTGTAAGCAACTTTATTGTCTACCACGTATGTTACAAAAATCTCCCCAGTCTACTTGTCTTCTCCTGAGAACAACCAGATAAGGCTTCATGGATCTTGGGAGAAGTCAACCTTATGCCACTTGTGGCAGAACAAGGACTCTAAGCTAGGCCCTCCCTTGACCCCACCTTTCAGCCTAGCTGGCAGTTTCCCAACACACTCTGAATACATGGACTCAAATTCTGTGGCAAAGCCTTATATAGATTTATATTCAGTTATATAACTGAATCCTGCTCATACCTTTCAACCAAGATCCACTAGGCCAAGTACCTTTGAGTCAATTCCCTCAAAGGTCTGTGTTTTATATGAATTTAACTTACAGGAAGGCAATGAAAGCAAAGACAGCCTGTATAGGAAAACAGTAAGGAAACTGGAAGAAACCATTCTTGGCTTAATTTCAAAAGTCTATGCAAGCCATCATTTCAAAGTTCCAGCAATCTCTTACAGAACAAGCCATTTGTGGCAGTTGCAATTCTAAAGCTTTCCTAACCAAGGTGATGGCTGAGCAGAGCACCAACCCCAGTGAGGTGGTGGTTGAAGTAATTGTTTGGTAAACACTGGCCAAGCATGTCTTTCAAGCTAATAATTCTCCCCAAAGTCACAGGCCTTCTTGGTCTTAATAAAGACATGTGAACATGCAGCTGAGTGTGTGCTATAGTTCCCTTCCTTCAGATCAGCAGGAATATGTACATACATGCTCCTGCAAACACAATGCATTCTTTCTTACAACCAACCAACCAACCAACCAACCAACCGGAAGACCCCTTGAAATTGTCTGTTTCTGTGAAGTGATATACAGCCAAATTGTCCCTGCCTTCTGAAGAAGTAATGTATCACAATAGTGCTTTATTATGGGATAATATAAATTCCCCTTGGTTACTGGGGAGCAAATGACACATGCATGATGATGTCCCCAGAATAGAGACAGAGATAGAGATGCAAGTTCTTAGTAATTAAATTTGGATTATGAGCTTTCCATTGCATCAAATTATACTGCTATCATATCATCCTGGTAATGACAGAAAAGTTGTATCAGCATGACTGTGCTGCTGTCATTGCCAATCAAGCAGAGCTCTCTGGGTCCTGAGGCAAGTCACTCTGCTGGCACCCCACCCCAACATCAGTCACCAGTTGAAAAGTTAGTGGCTACATCTGAGGGAGCAAATCTGTCCTGGATCCAAGGCTTGCACCCTTCAGCCTCTCCTGGGAATAAGGGCAGCAGCCATAGCTTGGAGAACATCTTCAGCAGAGCTAGTATGAGGCATCATTGAGCTACCAGATCCAGTAACATGCAGAGAACCAGCCTACAAATCACAATGTCAGGGTTCCAAGTAACACTCCCAACGAAAACAAAACTCCAAGGCAGGCATTTTCCTCAAAGTTTGAATTTATTAGAGATGTCATATTGGCACATCTGGGAAAACCCGAATCTGAAAGCTCCAGGTTTTCCCCACCCAAAGTAAAGTCAAAGTTCCTTCCCCTGCATCCACATGGGCATCACATGGTCCAATCAGGTCACTGTCCCAACTGTAGTTGACTCCCAGTCACGCCTCTCCAGGTGCAGGCTGACTCCCAAGTGAAAAATGTTATGACTATACACCCCACACTGTCTCCACCACCCCCTTCCCGTTTCCACAGCTTGCCCATCCACCGCTGTGGCAGCCCTGAAGATTCTAATTTAAAGATGGCTCCAGGGCTGACACACAATGTAATGTTGGTTTAGGATCCCGTTTAATTACCTGATGTGGAGCTACGGCTCTTTACTCTGGACATGGTGCCAGACATGCATATTACAGAAAGAAGGAAGACCTTGCTGGTCCAAATTTCCCTCCAGATTGCCATATTGTGCCTGATCTGAACTAACTTTGTTCAGCTCCTATTACAAGTGTCTTTGTTTACACTGTTTCGAAACAATGCTTCTGTTCTACAACCAGGTAGCCTTATTCACGGAAATACTGGGAATGGGGGCTGCTGGTGGTGCTGAAAATGGTGGAAGTGCCCATCTACACATTTTGGATTGCTTGGTTCTCCTTTTTCTTGACCACAAAGAATCATCAAGGATGAAACCAAGAACAGAAGCATAATGTCTATAAAAGTAGTCTTTGACTTATGACCACAATTTGGACAGGATTTTCCACCATAAGTTGTTGCAGTCGTAAATCACATTGACTCGATTCTATGATAATTTTTACAGTAGGCATTAAGCAAATCCAGCATTCCCCATGATCCTCTTTTTTGCCACAGATCAGCAAAAAATTTTTTTTGCAAATTGTGATCACATGACTGAGGGACAGTGCAACTGGTCATAAATGAGGGCTGGATGCCAAGAGCCTGAATTGGGAACCTGCAACTGCAGGAGTGGTATGACAGTTGTATCTGTGAGTACAGGGCATAAATCACTTTTTCAGATGCCACCATAACTTAAAATGGCGGTTAAATAAATGGTCAAAAGTCAAGGACTATGTGTAGAACTAGGAGTTGTAAGCACCTTTAAGCAAATAAAGGATGTACACACTGACTCAGTGCATTCCCAGTTTCTTAAGTCATGGGAAGCTGGTACAACATGAACAGGCTGCAGTGATACACGACTTTCCTACTTTACATTAAGCCCAATCATTTTTTAAAAATTGCAATTATAGCAACTGAGTTACAACAGTTTCAAGTATATGTATTAGGTCAGATAATATACAGTGCAATGCAATTTTAGATAAAATATTACATTAATGCAATTTCCTTGGTCCTCTACATTTTAGAGGAGTTGGAACTAACTTTTGCTATTGAATCTGCTGGCTGGAATCTGTGCATTGCATCCTTGAAACATCTACTGGAGAAATCTGTTTTAATCCATTTAAAGTCCAAGCATTCATAATTTACTGTATGATATTACTAGTGTACACCATTATTCATTAATATTACAACAGGTTCTAGATTTTATCATATCAGTGATGGACAGGATAAGTGTATGCTGCGGTTTGCATCCCAAGGGGAATGTTGTGGTACATTTTGTTAATAGACTTTTAAAATGGTAGACATGCTGCAAAAATTAGAATATTTCTTTCTAAAAAAGCATAAAGGTATAGGCAGAGTTGATTGTCTTTTCTGCTGTTAATATTCTTCAGATGATTTTAGGACAACAGTGTTGATTTTGAAGGCTATTCACAGATTGTTACTAAATCTGCTTACAAATCAAGCAGTCACTATATAGACATAAAACTTCCCATTTCTCCTCATTGATAATTATCTCCCCCCTTCCTGTCAAATGAAATATTGTTTTAATAACAGGTCCATTATATTAGTCACTGCCTGATCATACTAAGCCCTTAGGCAACCACTATAAACTGCAAGGACAAAATAAATAAATAAATAAACAAATGAGCCTCATGAAATCAAGACACAAATCCCAGCCTTTTGTACTTGCCTGTTGATATAGGACAAAAGGACTACATGCAAGTCACAGCATTTACAGTGTGCTCATTTTTAGTCACTTACACTGCATTCTCTCCCTCTATCCTGCCCCGAACACCTATGACTACATCACTGATTGTTCGGTTTTAGCCTAGCATCTAGACCAGGGATGTCAAAACTCGCGTTGTCACAGCGATATGACATATGACATATCGCAACTTTTTCCCCCTTCGCTAAACCGGGCTTGGCCAGCGCGTGAAGCATCTGGCCTGCGGGCCGCAAGTTTGACAGCCCTGATCTAGACCTAGCATGGTTGGCTGGGGAATTCTGAGAGTTGAAGTCCACAAATCTTAAAGTTGCCAAGATTGGAGATCCCTGATCTAGGCACTTATCAGTACAAAGTAACCATTTTCAGAGATGTTCCAGAATTACAAGCAAAATATCCTAATATGGTTCAGCATCATTTCATAAATAACACTAAAGAACAAATGTTATTTCAACTTACATCCTTGGTTGAGCAGGGTGGCAGAGAATATGTTTGTGGGAGCAAGCAAAGAGAGAAGCCTACAATACACACCTTCAAGAGCAGCAGCTGTGAAAGATTGTGAGGAGGCTGAGAAAGGAAAGTCAGGAGGCTGCAGGTGTGTCAGCCAACAGCTTATCCATAAACAGCAATTGAGCCCAGCTGAAAAACCTGGGAAAAGCAGTTTAAATCATTTGGAAGAGAGATGCCACCTGAATTTAATCATCCTAAATAAGATTGGGAAACCTCTACTGCAGTTTCCAAGATTCTGTATTTATCCAAGACTAGCATTAAAAATACAGCAGAATCTCTTTAGTTCTTGCTTCCTTGATCTTTCCCAGCTGGTGAGGTTTGGCAATACCAGAATGACCCTCCCCTTTCCTGAATATTCAAGAACCAGGAACTGATCATTTTTAGTCCTGATAAAAAGGAGTACTAGAGGGTTGATCCAATGGCTGTCACAATTCTATCAAGAACTGCATAAAATAGCACTAAATGCATCAACCAACAGCCCCATAAGTGTTATTGACTTGGGGTATTTTACTGATTAAGACTGAAATAGCAGAACAGTGGCATGGTGGCACAGTGGTTAGAATGCAGTGTTGCAGGCTAACTCTGCATTCCAATGCCAGCAGTTTGATCTTCACCGGCTCAAGGTTGACTCAGCCTTCCATTCTTCCGAAGTTGGTAAAATGAGGACCCAGGTTGTTGGGGGCAATAGGCTGACTCTGTAAACCGCTTAGAGAGGGCTGTAAAGCACTATGGAATGGTATATAAATAAGTGCTAGGGTTATTGATATGGTGGGAGTACCCCTTCCATGCCTCCTAAACAGATCATGGAAGAATCTGGAAATTGGCATTTGTTACCTATATCCTGGGAGGGGGGAAAAGGGGGAGATAAAGTCTACATAAAAATGCTGCTCAAGCCTCGGTTGTCTTTATTACTCTAATCTCTGTGCTAGGGTTTTAAACTTTATTCAGCAGACATGCCGGATCTGATCCATTCGTGCTGCAAAGCAATTATTGGTGGCTGTTTTCCCCACTGCTGGTGTTATCCAGAAGAGGGAAAGAGGAAAGCAAACTTGAAGTAATCCACTAATGACTTTGCTTATCATATATAGGATGTGTATGATAAGAGTAGCACTATTGACAGTCATAACCAGGAGAGCGAATAGTTTTCTTCCAGCTCAAGGACAGGAATACAACTTTTTAACTTGGGGTGACTCATTATTTTGTATAGATTCATCTTGTGTTATTAGCATGTAGTTCACTTTATTGTGCAAACTGAAGCAATTGGGTTAATTTGGTATCATAGTTCATTTAACCACAGTCTTCTTTTGACCTATATATGCTATTCACAGATACTGCTTGAATCCCTGGGGTGACTGCATTTGTAGATAAGTTAATGGGAAACTATTTATTTATAGTTGATAAGGAAAACAGAGCTGCCAACCATTAAATTTATTTCAGCATCCAAGAATTTGATGAGAGTCTGTGTGTGTGTGTGTGTGTGTGTGTGTGTGTGTGGTGGGTTGAAGCCAGTAGTGAGTTTCTCTTACCTTTGCTACCGGTTCGGGAATGGGAGCGCGCAGGCGCGCGTGGGCACTTTGCGCGCAGGCAACGCTTCTGCGCATGCACAGAGCGTTTTTGATGATGTCCGGGTGGGTGGGCGGAGCCTCCCGCTCCGCCCGCACCGCTACTGGTTCGCCCAAACCAGTGCGAACCGGTAGCAACCCACCACTGGTTGAAGCCAAGCTTAAGTATCCCTTTGCCCCACAAATGCCAAGGAACTATTGCTGAGTTCAACCCCCTTGTTAAGTTAGGGTCTCTTTTAGCTATGTTTAATGAAATAAGACACCTCATAAAGACCTACAGATCACAATAAAAGTAAGACAATCTCATTAAAATAACTTACTGGGGTAAACATTCTAAACCTTGTAGATTAGTGCAACTATGCAACACTGGAGTAGTTCAACCTTCAAAAGTTGCCCTAGATTTTTTGAGATACAGCAGTTTCAATGAGCTCCTTGTTAAACAATCTGTGAGAGAGAAGATTACCATGATATTGTCCCCGTGATTTATCTACAAAGAAAATATGCTACACCTTTTCGGACACAGAGCTGCTTCTAAATGGTGTTCTCTAAATATGGCTTTGAAGACTGCAAATTGTACTTTTCACATTAAATGGAAAACCTTAAAGGAGGAAGGGGCAATGACCAAGTTGAGAAACACAGCAGATGCTTGTACTATGTTGTAAAAGACATAGTTCATCATTCCTGCCACATAAGAATCAAACAGCAACAGAAATTTAAGGGCAATAATACCCTGGGTCATATTGGGCATAAAAACAATCCCTAAAAATATAAGTAATTAGAAATAGCACGTTACTTTTTCCACCATCTCTCAGAGTACTTTCATAAAGCCACCAGTTTTATCTCCCGAAATGTCAGAACTTCACCCCGCTGTCTTCATTGTTCATTAAAGCATCAGGCTAAAAAATGGGAAACCAGGAGTTCTAGTCCCACCTTAGCCATAAAAGCTGGCTGGGTCATCTTGGGCCAGTTGCCCTGTCTTAGCCCAACCCATTTCAAAAAGTGGTTGTTGTGGGGAAAATAGGAGGAGGAAGGAGCATTAGGTATGTTCACCACCTTGAGTTATTTGTAAAAAATAATAAATGCAGAATATAACTAAAAAAAAGAATAATAACATTATGATGTCCGCGTAAAGGGTAGCAAGGAGCTCTGCCCCCTTGACTTCACAAGTCTTCATAAGAAATTGTGACAACCACAGCCTTTTCAGTAGGCAAGTGAGAAGGTCATGGGACTCAGAAGATAGGATGAAGTGAGAACTCCAGCCAATGAGATAATGCCTGCCCTGCAATTCCAGCATTAATGGGGCAAAATGTTAATACTGCAGCTGAAGCTAGAATTGAGGTAGAAGTTAATTAACTATTCCACAGAATGCTTGAAAACTGACAAGGTTAGAGAACATGGGGCATGGCTGCTAGTCCCAAGGCCTCTGTAGGCCTAACATCAATGCTTCAGTTCAATAAAGCAATTAAATATTTATTACAGCACTTCCATAAGAGGTATTTGTGCTAGTCCCCTTGATCCATGCCATCATTTCTCTTTAGCTGCTAAATTGATTTAGTTCTGGCTCAAATGCAGTGCAAGTGAATTGCCCTGGAGCTGATTTTAAAGCTGCCACAGCTGTGCAGAACATGGGCAGTTTTCTCCATGGGACCTTCCCTTCACCCTCCATCTTCACTCTCCTCTCAGGTTCAAAAAGGTCTTATAAAGGGAATGTTGGCTTAACAGCTTTACATCTCCCCCTCGGTGTCAAGTCAGGGAAGTTGAATAAGGTATTCTTCTTGGCAATGGACCATGCGCATAAAAGTACTAGGGTTCTTTGGTGTTTTCTTTCTTTCCAGTCTGTGTGGCATTGAATGTCAATAAATTTTTGCTGCAATAATTTGGGCATGTGATCGTTCCTCCTTAATCTTAGGGCTACAACTTCAGTGGCAATGCCTCGTTTATTAAACTGCCTTTGAAAGGTTGCTTATGTGCCATCACTGGTGCTAATTCTTAGAAACCACATAGATATTCTCCAAGAGCATCTATCCGTAACCAGATCCTTCAGTTCTTCCAACAGTACACCCATTGCCACTGTACCTAAATCCATTCACCTTGCTTGAAAGATTAGGATGTGAAAAACACAGCGGCGAAGAAACATATTCTGAATATGTTTAGACTCCTCAAAACATTGGAACAAAAAAAGTTAGCTTTGTAAAGACAGAATGTCAATGAACCGCACAGAATGAGCTGTTGATTTTGCACTGCACTACTGCAGTATTCTGCTTCTCAGAACTGTAATCGCCCTTGTAGTCTGGGCTGCTATTGAGCAGGAAATGAATGAAATATTGAAACTCCAAGCAAAACAAAATGGAGACCAGATCAATCTTTCCCAACTTGATGTGCTCCACATGGGTTGGACTACAACTATGTTCGTCCCCAGCCAGCATGAGAGAAGCTGTAGCACTTTTCAATTTTTGGGAACACCACTTAGGAAAGACTAGAGAAAAGTTTAGTCCAATCAAAGGAATAGCCACCAAAGCAACACGTTTTTACTTAAAACAACAATAGCAACCCAAAAAATTCTGGTGTTATGTAAGAGTCCCGGAGATTGACCCGTTCCAAGAAACAATCAAAAGCAGTTTGTTTCCTGAAACTCAGACCTTAAACTAATTACAGATTCCATGTTAAATTCCTCAGCATTAATTGCATATCCTATCTCCCACTACACTGCCTACAGTCATTCACTTTGTAAAGTTTTCAAAGGAATTCAAAGCTATATTTAAAGAAGCAATAAAAGAAATTGAGGTTAACAACCAAATGGAAACAATAAGAGTTTTATTTAAGAAAATTACAGAAATCAAGGGAACTTGTTATGCAAAGTTGGGCACAAAACTTATTTTTATGCACGGAGGTGGGGGGGGGCATGATAAAAGACAAAGGAGGCAAAGATCTACCAGAGAAAGAAGATACAAAAAGATGAAATATAGAGAAGAACTGTAAGGAAAAGTCTCCAAAACTGATATTTACAAACTTTTTTTGAACTAAAGCCAAAAATTCTGGAAAGTGAATACGAAAGAAGTTGCAGGAGTTCATGAACTACTGGAGGATTATTTAAAATCTTACAACTAAAGTGGCGCTTGTAATTCATAATTAGATATGGAGAACATAGCAATGACCAAGGAATTGGGGAAAAATCAATTTATATTCCAAAACACAAAAGAACAGTGCTAAAGAATGCCTAAATGAACAAACCACTGCACTTATCTTACAAAATGAAACAAACAAAATGTTAAAAAGTTATGATATATATGTAGTTACGGTACTTACCAAGCACATCTAAATTATATTAAAGTAACCAAAATATCTTTACAATCCCCAAGACATATCACAACTTCTGAGCATGTCTAATGTTTGGAAATTGAAAATTTTGACACTGCGAGTCCCTTGGACGGCAAGGCAATCAAACCGGTCAGTCCTACAGGAGATCAACCCTGACTGCTCTTTAGAAGGCCAGATGAAACTCAAATACTTTGGCTACTTAATGAGAAGGAAGGACTCACTGGAGAAGAGCCTAATGCTGGGAACGATTGAGGGCAAAAGAAGAAGGGGACGACAGAGAATGAGGTGGCTGGATGGAGTCACTGAAGCAGTCTGCATGTGCTTAAATGGACTCCGGGGGATGGTAGAGGACAGGAAGGCCTGGAGGAACGTTGTCCATGGGGTCGCGATGGGTCAGACACTACTTCGCAACTAACAACAACAACAACAACATTTTTTTCTTACATGCTAGTAAGATAATACTGTCAAGATTTTGCAATCCAGCACAACACAAGGAACAAGAATGTAAGCCGTAGCAAGCTAGTTGCAGAGGGGACACCCCAGATCAAATTTCTAGTATCTAATGAATAATGGAAAAGGCAAGGTGTGAAAAATAGTTGTTTTTGCTTTCCTGATTTTCAGAAAGACTTTTGACTGTTAGAAAGAACAAATTGTTGATGGTTCTTATACATATAGGTATAAAAGGTTCCTTCATCTGCCTGTTGAGGAATCTGTAGTATGACCATGAAGCAACCGTTAAAACAAAAGTGACTTATGACCTGTTTTCACACCTACTACTGTTGCAGCATCTCCATGATCACATGATCAAAGTTCAGATGCTTGGCAACTCGCATGTATTTATGGCGGTTAGAATGTCCTGGGGTCATGTGATCACCTTTTGCGGCCTTCTGATAAGCAAAGTAAGTGGGGAAGCCGGATTCACCGGACAACCACATTACTAACTTAACAACTGCAGTGATTCATTTAACAATTGTGGCAAGAAACATTATAAAATGGGCCAAAATTCATTTAATAACAGTCTTGCTTAGCAACGGAAATCTTGGGCTCAGTTGTGGTTGTAAGTCAAGGACTACCTGTACTAGTTAGTGTAAAATACTTTTCATCACAGTAAAATTATTGGCAGTCAAGGCACTTGCATCATCTCTCTGTGGGGCCCAGCTTCGTTCATGCACCTCTAAATACGCTAAATTTGAGGCAGTTCAATCCAAATTTCTAAGAAAGTTTGTTTTAGATTGTACAATGCATTTCTAGTAAGGCCATTCATATGGAAGAGGGGCTGATAAATAAAATACAGGCTGGGATTCAATTATTGGGTAAAATTAATTTTTCTGACATAAGACCACTCTAACTCTGGTTCATGACTATCAGTCTTCCTAAAATAGGGCTTCAGTGACAGATTCTTTGAAGGGTATTTCTCTTTGGGCTACAAGTAGGTTATGCAAAGCTTAAATAAAGGATTCTGAATAGAAAATCCCTAAGGGAAGGTCTAAGAACCATTTTCAATCAGTTAAGTACCTTGAGCAATTGGCAGTATGCTGGTACCCCAGGGCTTTCATGCTAATGAAGTTTGACTTCTCCCTATTAGCAGTTCTCAAAACTAAATTCAGAATATCTCCTTTGTAGGAAGAATCTGCCTTCTGGCAGGGATGTTGAGTCATTGACACATGTCCCAATATGCTGTGATAAAGTACGCAGACAAAGTTACAGAGGCAAATGTTCAAGCGTCAAAATTAGTCAAATCTGAATAGTATCAATTCCCATTTTAAGTATTGCTACAGGAATCCCCTTTTGCTAATTAAAGTACAGATTTCCAATCTTTATGAAAAGAAAATTGGCCAGGGATATGCATGCACATATACAGAGAACAGTTGTACTGACAGGGAAAATGTCCACAATTTACCTTATATTAGGTCTTCTTGAAACTTGGAGGAATGCCACGCGGACATTTCTACCTGGTTGCAAATATTTCAGCACTCTCATAAATGAAACAAGCTTTGCTGGAGGAAATTCTGCTTCATCATTCTTGTTAGATAGCGGGTAGAGATGACAGGAGACAGACTTCCAAGCAGCTCTTTATTTCAGCTCTTGTATCAGCAACCAGCAAAGAGCAGTCTGACAGCTTGCCCTTTTATAGGGAGCTGTCAGACAGACCAGCCAATAGCGTTTGAGCTTTTTCCCGCTCAAACGCTGGACCTGGTTGGAACCATGCAACACAGTTATAACAGTTAGAACATAACACCCCTCCCCTACTGGATGGAGCAGTCCAGCATACGTAATCACGCAGGTAGGCGGGGCGTTTAGGAGCCCTACTAGACCTGCGCAATTCAGTTGGTGGTGAGGCAGCGGCCTGAGCGGACAGGTCTGCTGCCGCTCCGGGGCCTGAGCATGGAATCTCCTGGAAGTTACTGGGTGTGGCNGTAGGCGGGGAGCCCTACTAGACCTGCGCAATTCAGTTGGTGGTGAGGCAGCGGCCTGTGCGGACAGGTCTCCTGGGCCCGAGCATGGAAGCTCCTGGAAGTTACTGGGTGTGGCCTCCATGGCCGAAGGGCCGAAGGG
>QLTV01002260.1:401380-413678 GCA_003457575.1 Thermophis baileyi
TCACGGTTCTCCTGAACCCAAGCCCTCGTCGCCACTGTTTGATAGCGGGTAGAGATGACAGGAGACAGACTTCCAAGCAGCTCTTTATTTCAGCTCTTGTATCAGCAACCAGCAAAGAGCAGTCTGACAGCTTGCCCTTTTATAGGGAGCTGTCAGACAGACCAGCCAATAGCGTTTGAGCTTTTTCCCGCTCAAACGCTGGACCTGGTTGGAACCATGCAACACAGTTATAACAGTTAGAACATAACAATTCTTTCTTCGAATATGTCAAGGAACCATGCGCATAAAGGAAAAATACTGAGATCTAAAGAGCAGCTTTAGGCATATTCGGAGGCACAAACATGTACTGTGGTCCAATTCTGACTTTCCTTTGATTCATACCTTGATCTGTTTTGACTGATCTGGATATACATTGTCAGAGAACCAGCTACAGAACACAGGCCAAAGTTGTCTTAGGAATGCAAACTAGTTTGGTGCTTTTTGAATCCTTGCCTAAGACTTTCAAATGGTTGTTGACCACGAAGTCATCAAAGGATCCACATTTCAAAATAGGGTGGTGGAGCAGAAGCTGGGGAAGAATGGAGTTGGAATTGGAAAAGGTGCATTTTATTCACTCTCTATGTCAGCATTTATTACTTTGCCTTGGCGAAATTTCAGAAGGGGGGGAGCGACATTCTTTCCATGAGAAGCTACAGTAGGGGAGATGGGTAGCATAAAAATTTAATAAATGCAATTTGAAAATGAGAACAGCAGAATCCTGGAATTGTGGTGTTCCATCGCTGGAGGTTTTCAACAAACAATTGGATAATCATTTGCCCAAGATGGTATGAGGATTCCCGCCTTGGGGGAGGGGGTTAGAGTAGAACAGTGGCCCCCAACCTTTTGGGTCAGATTTCGGTTCGGTGGAGGGCGGTTTTTCCACAGATCGGGGTGGTGGTGGTTTTGCATGCTGTCTGGATCCTGTGTGTGCGAGGCTGGGCCTTCGCTCGCTTCTGTGGCCCAGTTCCTGGCGGGCTGTGGGTTTTATTTAATTTATTTGAGCAGTGCAGTGTTACATGGGTCTCCAGAGAATGGACAGTGTCAATGGAATGCTCTAAGTGTAAAAAAACGGACAGTGCAAAATTTGTACTATTGAATAAAAGGTTTTTTTAAATACATCTGGATTTCTTTCTTTTTAAAATTGTATCTTGCAAGGAACAAATAATAAGCCCTCAGGTGTGCTTCGTTTGAAAATAAACCAAATGTGAGGATTTTTTTTGTTTTGTTTTAATCCTATGCTTTTGGATTGTGAAAAAATGGCACTGAGTCAACATTAACATTTCAATCCTAAATGCAATGAATCAAAAATGAATTCTACTGAATTCAAAAGCAATTCTTCGCAAATAAATATATTGAGGGATCAATAAAATCATTGAAGTTGGGGGGGGTAGCATTTTACAAAACTCTCCTCAATTTCCTAGATGAATTCTGCACTCAATAATAATAATAAAATAACTATTTCTCCCCAGAATGACTTGGTACAAGCATAACTAAACTTTCACATACATTCTAGAACAGAAATATTTATAGGAGATTTGCTCCCATGTTTAACCAAGATTTCCAGGAAAATATGCTTCCTTTTTAGTCAATTCAAAAAAAAAAATACAGCTGGAAAATATGCTAACCCTTTTGCTACATTTGACATAGAAATATATTTTTCATCAAGTGGAAAGTAACATTCTCCAGTGACAGTTTTCCCACATGGGTGCACTTATGAGCTCTAAATACCCAACTGGTAGTTATGTTTTGCGTTGAATGATATTATAGCCTCATGGTGATCCATCAAAATACCCAAATAATAAATAAAATGGCTCCTTTATTAATTTCCTTTTATTCTTTTTAAACTAAGGAAAGCTTTGGAAGTCCTAAATGAGAAGTTTAAAAAACAGGAAAAAGAAGACATAGATTACAATCAATACAGGTAGTCCTCTACTTACAACCATTCGTTTATTGACCACTTGAGTTGCAACGGCTATGACTAGTTTTCATACTTTAAAAAGTTGCAGCATCCCCACGGTCACATGATCAAAATTTGAATGCTTGGCAATTGGCATCTACTGTATATATGACAGTTGCCGTGTCCCAGGGTCATGTGATCAGCTTTTGTGACCTTTTGACAAGCAAAGTCAATGGGGAAGCCAGATTCACTTAACAACTATATTACTAACTTAACAATGGCAGTCATTCATTTAGCAACTGTGGCAAGGAAGGTTGTAAAATGGAGCAAAACTCACTTAACTGTCTTGCTTAGGAATGGAAATTTTGGGCTCAATTGTGGTCGTAGGTCAAGGATTATCTGTAAATCACAGGTCTTCTGAACAACTCTGAAAACTTGCTGCTGATAAATGCCACTTGCAAAGGATAGGAGTCTAAGGGGCTTGAAAATGCAACATTCTTCAGGCCTGATAACATTTTTCAATCTATTCAGAGTAATCTGGAGAGAGAAGTTAAAAAAAAAATAATAATAAGTCAAGTTGGTGGCCACAACCATGTGATTGAATCCCTGTCCCTTTTTTAAAAAAAATTTTTTTTACATAATACACATAAAAAGGAACAAAGCTTCAATCACATTTTGAGTTTTGTATTCCATCCACTGATGGGTTGCTGCCAGTTCGGACTGGTTCTCCCGTACCGGTAGCGGAAATTTGCATCCGCTCGCCGAACCGGCAGCAATGGCCGGCTGTCCATGCCCCAGAACTGGTTCTCCAGTTGCCGCAGCTGGAAAAGAACCCTCTGCGCATGTGCAGAGGCTTCTGCGCATGCGCAGAGGGTCATTTCCGTATTGTGACATAAAACGCGCACTTCCGTCGCGATGCGAACCGGTAGGGAAGTTAAGTGGAACCCACCCCTGATTCCATCCTAGAAAATGTTCCTGGAAAATGTTCTCCTCAATGGAGAGTTAGTCCCACAATTCTTCTTTAGATAATTTAGCATTGCTCTCACTGAAGAAACTTACTTGAGTATATTTCCAAAACTTGGAGATGCAAATACTTTTAAATAGGGAGTCCTGTTAAGATATTTAAATTTAGTAGCTGGAGCCATGGGGTTGTGCAGTGAGCCAGAGAACATACATTTATAGTTGATTGGTTGGAGAGTGCTAGCTCCTGCGTTGTGATTGGTTGCTGTGGGTGTGGAGGGAGTTTCCCTGTTTCCCTGCCTTTTTCTTCTGGGTGCCCTGGGTGCTCTATGATTTACCTCATGATGCTCCTGTTTGCCTGACTATCTTCCCTACTGTAAATATAGATATAAAATGTATTTATTTATATAAATAAATTGTGTCAGCGTTTCTGACTTCATTTGGAGACCTGCTGCGCAATTCCCTAACAAGTCTCCTAAAGTGTCATGCCTAAAACGATTTTCTTCAATTTTTTTTTTTTAAAAGAACTACGGTATGACCTGACCAAACTAATATAAATGAGACTGCCAACTTCCTGGAGCAGTTTGTTTGATTCAATATATAAAAGATTCCACACAGAGAACAGGCATTCCTTGAAAATGTCATATGTCTTATGTGCTTGGATATGAACTTTAGATTTTAATATATTCACCTCTCAATGCGATTTGAATCTGTCTTAAAAGTTTTAAATGAATCCAGAGAATAGCAAGATTAAATATTTTATGCTTCTCAAGTTGCATGGAAAACTAAGAAAATATAATAAAAGTGAAAGCAAACACATTTGGATGTTGGATGTTTGCTATGAATTTAATTATATCCTCGACACTTAATATGTGCTGCCAAATAATCAAATAAAATGTAACAGGCCAAGAATCTGTTTTGTTTTAATAGCATACTAACTGATTTCTGCTTTTTTCCCCCTGCAGCTCTCCAGATGCCAATAACTACTAGAGAAATGTGTTGGCAATACTGAAGAACTATTTAAGGTATTGGGGAAATAAGTGCAATAGAAGCATTATGTTAAGGGTAAACAGAAAATAGGGGCAAAATATCTGTAAATTAAAAGAGAATCCAGTAATTAGCCAATTTAAAAAATGGTTCAAAGAAGCTTTTTTTTTTTTTTTTTTTTTTTTTTTTTTTGTTTTTTTTATATTTTATTTGTGGGAATGCAATGAGGTCTCTTAACACTGCAAGACTGGAGTGATTGGAAATCCTCTGCCTATGGTTCATTTTAGAAAGTCAGAATTGTAGCTAGCTGAATTCTTAGAGGGAGAAAAAAATCACAATTTTCTCAAAAAAAGTTATCAAACCTTACCAAAATATTTAGTAGGATAATGTGGAGGAGAAAATATAAGAGAGAAAACAAATGCTATTTAACTCCAGAGGTGGTAGGAGGAACAAAAAAAAAGAGGAAATAATAGATTCAGTTCAAATATTTAACAATGAAAACAATGAAACTAGTTGGCTGAAACCATTACTTTCATTATAGTCCTTTAAGAGCAGAACTATTAATAGCAGGATAAAGTCTTAGCAGATCATAGGAAAACCACAGAAGCTATCCCTCTGAACAAAGGAGCAAGAAGACTGCAATATTAGCAATAATTTAAATATGAATTGCACTTTTTAAAATCCCAAGGAAGACCACCAGGCCTTTAGTTTACCATGGCCCACGTGGTCACCTATTTTGTATGAAGAGTAGAAATTATGGCTCTGCATATGTATCAAAAATGATCTGGAATGACTGCTTTGTACCTTGGGAACCTCTTTGCACTAAGAAATATTCAATTCATTAAAGTGACTCTTAAAGCTGTAGCATCTTTCAGTTTGCACAAAAGCCTGAAAAAGACACAGCTGCTTTAATGAGCATCGGAGAGGCATTGTGCTCATGGTGGGCAGGGTCCAAAGCTGTTCTGAATCACGTCTAACTCATCCACAATCCTAGAAAGTAATAACATTGTCACAAGCTGACACACTGCTAGCCTCAGCCATATTGCAGGAAATTTATCTTTAACAAAAATCAGTTTCATAAAGGTAAACAATTCCATTATAATTCATGTAGAACTCAAAGTATAGTCCTTTGACATCTGCTACTAGCTGCAATGACTTACTTGTAAACAAATAATTTTATTTTTAAAAACGTTTTAGCAATCAGGATCCCTGTTTTGTATCCTTGTTGGCAAGTAATAATTAAACTTGGCTGGAATATAACTGAAAATTGAAATTCAGATGCATTACAGGCATGCATAGGATTTTACAATAAAGTTTGTATATGTTAAATCTGAATTCTCTTATGGAGTTCTTACAAAGACACATCACTAAATCAGAGAGCAAAGATCAAACTCCTAATACAATGGGTACAGGTAACTTATTGTCATTGTTTATCCACAACAAAGTAGCAACTTTTATTTCATTAATAAAGAACTAACAAACCAAAGAATATTTCTTTGAGAAATGCAGTTTCTTAAGAATACTCAGGATGTGTAGTTGGTCATTGTGGCTTTTCAAGTTCTGAAATGAGTCTTCGATCAGAAGAAACTTTCCCGTGTGAAAGATCATCTGTTTCCCTTAATTTTTGACATGTTTCAAACACAGAGAAGTGGATGGAAGCAAGTCCTCTGGTTCATGGCTAACTGTGCTTGTGGCTGCCAAGCAGAGATGACTAGGGGAGATATTCATTTACTTGAAATGTAAGATATTCTAAATAACAAACTGCAATTATCTAAAAGATAAATTAACTGCCAAATCTACATATTAATTGTCTCCAGTTTTTCCGAAGGAGAAACCATGGTTTGCAGGCTTTTCCTTATCACCCTGCTGATTTATCTCTACGTTAATTCTGAAGTATTCTTAAACTTCTGGTTGTATGTTAATCTTCCCTGGCAGAGAAACACAGGGATGGTGGTGATGATGATTGATGATGATTCTTTAAAAAACAAACTAAGCTGGAATGTTAGGTAGAAGACATGGTTTAAATAGTTACTATTGTGTCTTTTGGGAGAGGAACTTCTGGTCTTCCAAATGTGCTGAAAGACAATTTCCAGAAGCCCGCTGTAGGGCCTATTCTACTTGGGATTGCTGGGAATGGTACTTTGCTTAACATCTGGCTGATTCCTTTCTCGGTGTATTTAAGAGTAAAAATATGGGCTTAGAAATTAGACTTTAATCAGTAGAAATACAAACAGACTTCTTATATATAAAGAGCAAACAAAAGGAAATGCTCCTCTCACTCCCACAATGATTGCCTGGATGTCATACTGCCATTTCATATTATTTCTACTTTTGTCTGGCAAAGGGAAGCATAGGTTAAGATGTCTGCCCACTTCTAATGATTCACAAGGCTAGAACTTGGACCATATAAAATAACAGAGCTAACAATCTGATCCTTTCATGCACACAAAGCCATTAAGTCTCACATCTCTCTTAAGCAATTGTTTACACAATGTTCCTGGCTCGTTTTCAATCTCATTTCATCCATTCGATTATTTCAGAATATGCCAACTGCTTTAGGAAATTTGTTTCTACATAGCATTCTTGACATCTGGTTGAATGGAAACACTTGCATTTCATTCTCTTCTTCCAAATACATGGAAGAATGTGACCCAACATTCTTCCAACAAGAAAAATATAACACACTCGAGAACCATCATCAATTTCTCCTTCTAGACTAGAGAATGAAAGACAGCCATTTGAGCAAACTATGCAAGTGCCATAGATCTTTGTAAGAGAAGGTAGGCTCCTAAGAATAAAATTAAAAAAAACACCACAAGAGCCACCTTGAGAAAGAAGAGGCACATCACAACAATAGACAATTTCCCTGCTAAGAGGAACAGAGGCAGATACACACAGTGTGATATACTGTTGGAGAAGATATATTGTCTTCCTGATGGTCATATCCAGGACATGATGGAGTCATTACCTGACTATTCAAGCTCACTGTAGGAGAACCTGGGGACAGAGTCAGAAGAGGAATCTAACTCTGTCTATAGTTCCAAAGAGACTCTAGGCTGGTTCCTCTTTTGATTCCATCCCCAGGTTCTGCCACTCCTTTTCCACACCCACCAACAACTACCCTTCCTCATACAGATGAATGATGGAGCCAGAAGAAATCTTGAAAGAATTTCCAAAGACAATGATACTTTAGACAGTAAAATGAAGGAATTGAGACCACAGGTTGTTTCTTCGGTTCTCCAGTTGAGGATTAAGGCAAAAAAGAGAAAACAGAACCTTGGAAGTAAACAACTGGCTATGCAAAGCTGCAAAAAATGAACTGGATTCTATAATAATGGCCCTTGCTAACTTCATGAAGGAAACCTAAGAAAACAGAATACCTGTTACAAAAACTGGAAGGAAAATGTTTGACAGGTGCCTCGGCAGTTTCATCAGGAAGATGCTAAAACTAGAAAAAAGATGGATGGTGGCAAAAATCCAAAACTGAACAAAAAGCCAAGGACTGGGGTAAAAAAATCTACACAAATGGAGAAGCAGAAGAAGGGATTTCTGAATTTTACAGGAAAATACAACAAATAGTGAAATTTACACAGAATAGATGGCTGGAGTAGCACTTCTTAAGGTACTTTCCAAAGCTATAATTCTATGAATAAGTCAGTCAAGGCCTTCTTCATCCTAGAACTGGGCCCGAAGTTCTGTTTAACTAAACTAATCATCATCATCATCATCATCATCATCATCATTTCTAGAGATTTCTAGTTGAAAGTTAAAAAGTCCTATAAAAATATCAATTTAACCATATTGTCAACCTTTTTAAATCTAAAAAAGAATAGATGAACAGTATGAAAAACAAAGAGAACATAATCTTACCCCTAAGTCTTCATAAATACCTTCAATCATATATGGATATAAAAAGCTACCCACCAGTGCTAAGCAACCTGCAATGGTGTGCTGCTCTTTGTGAAAACTACTGCAAAGTGTTAAATATGGCACTACTGCAATTCTCTCAAGGCTCTGGTTCAGTAAGATGCATTTTTGGACAAAGAAAAAGGAAGCCTCTGCCCGTTCACAGCGGGATGCCAAAAGAACAACATCTGTTTCAGAAGCTTGTTCTTCCAGATGCTGATCCTCCTCCACCTGGTTTGGCCAGGCCCAGTCTGCCATGAAACGCAGCTGGTCCCACTAAATTGGCTCCAAAATTACATACCGGTATATATGTTACTTTCTCAGAATTGAGCCCAATGGAACATAGCTAATAAATGTTCTATATAATATAATAAATGTTCTATTTTTATAGCAACACCATTCATATGTTTTATGGTGTTGTGGCTTCGCTCTCAGTTCTTTCCATGGAAGATGAAAAACAAAGTTTATATTCACATCCAGTAAGCACTAGTATAGCTGTTTGCATAAAATAGAAGCTTTCTCAGGTAACAGAAAGCTACTTTTACACATCCCTATAGAATTCAAAGTAACAATTAAAATCAGAAAAGCAAAACCCTAATTGTTTACATACAGAAAAGACGGGGATCTTGTACATTTTCAAACAGTGTTGAAGTTCCAGAATTCCTTATCACTAGACTACCCACACTGCCACTGTAGCTTATTCAACGCTAAAGATCCCCTCTTTCACTAAATTTTGTGGAACTTTCATTTTGCCTTTAATCTTGTAAATTGTCCAAAAAAAAATCTATTAGGAAACATTCAAAGATTTGCAGATTTTTGGAAAGGAACATTTTCAGGGAACAAGAACATGGTGAGAATAACCTCTGGTGAGGATAACCCTACTGAACCAGCACCTAGATCTTTAGGAAACAACTGTAAGAGATGGCTGTGATACACAAGGATGTTTCTATCCTAGAGTCTCTGGGGTGGGGTGGGGGGGGGAAATAGCAGGGTAAAAGAAACAGTATAATGACAAATAAGAGATCTGCAAAAGTATTTTGCAATATACAAAAGTATTCCAATTTATCATTAAAGAATGTTGATCTTCTCCAGGATATAACAAATATACAGTGTACTACCTACACTGCACATAATGGACTTATATAGTTATCATAAAGTAATAGTAAGGGGGTGTGTGTTTGTTTGTGTAGTTACATGGTCCTGTAACCCAGGAAACCTAAGTTCAAATTCTCATTCAGCGACAGAGCTGGGAACCAATAACTCTCTCATCAAAACCTACTTCACAAAGCTACTTCTTGCCCCAGCTCCTGCTCACCTAGCAATTCAAAAGATTGCAAATGCAAGTAGATAAATAGATACCACTTTGGTGGGAAGGTAATACTGTTCTGTGCGCCTCAGCATATAGTCATGCCAACCACATGACCATGAAAGCATCTTTGGACAATGTTGGCTCCCTCAGCTAAGAAATGGCGATGACTACTACCTTCTAAAGTCAGACACGACTGGACAGGGGAAACATTTACTTTTGCATGTACTAAAACTGATTTATACTTGAGGCTATGCACTTGTGAAAAATATCTAACTAAATGCTTCTTTGAGTGACAGAATTATGTGTATTATCTTTGGTAGAAAAGCAGATGGTGTGTCCCTGAAAACCTTCTTTCATGTCATAACGTATTTTTGTTCAGCAGTTCAGTTGCCTCTGACTATTGTAACTCGCTGCACATAATTTCATCAGGATTATCAGTCACTATTTGCTCCTCTGAGGTCTTGTCAACTCATGTTGATATCATTAGTGATAGTACTTAACCACTTTGTCTTCTGTCAGTACCATGTTACATATTATGAATGACAAAACTGTGAAGAGTGTTTCTAATCTCATGGCCATGAGACATTATTTAAGGAAGATCAATCTGAGGGCAGCCATTAGAGAACAAACATTTTCTTGTGAAGCTTACTTGCTGCTTAAAATTATCATCATTAGCATTCTCAAGCTGGAATACCTAGCTAGAACACCAAGTGATTAATGTGCCAACAATGTCGTCTTTAAAACTTAATTTGATATATTTTAGAACATGAATCATGACACGTTTTTGCAAGAGCAAATTAATCTCAGCCAGTGGGTAACAGATGGCAAACTTAACTGTTAGGAATTGAAATGTTGTCCCATAGATCAGAAGCAAGCACCTGGTATCTTCCAGATGTTTATGCTACACACTTTGCAACCCCATGCTCTTTGCATGGGGCAGATGGGAATTGTTTGGAGCCAATGGGAATTAAAACCAAAACAGCTGGAGAGCACCAGGCTGTCTATTTTAATTCTGGTCTCAGGTCAGTTTGCCAGATTAAAAAAAAAAAATCTTGTCTTGAATGAACTGACATAGACCAGTGAATAGGACCATAGCAGCCTACCAACTTTCAGATTCAGAAAAAGTGAATGGTAAAAGTTCTTGACTAAAGCCAAGAGTCCTTTCAGATTTACAAGGTAGACAGACCAGGAAACTGAGTCCATAGGAAGACTAGAACTCTACTTTATTGAAATAGGTTACAATTATAGAATCATGCAAATCTCTCTGTGTGAATTGTAAAATAATTGAAAATAGCCCTACCAATGCAAATTCTAAACCAGTGAATTTACTGCCCTTATATCGAAAGATCTATGCCCAAGAATTAATGGTGCATATCAGATTACAGCAACTCTGCAGCTATGCAGAAGTTTTAGACTCATTATGCAGATTGGAGACACAGTTGAAACTAAACATAGCTTAGGACAACTCCATAGGGTTAACTATTGTTTTTATTAATGCAATCCTGTATTATAATTTATAATAGCTGGGCCAAGATCAGATAATATAGAGGAATGGAAGTTAAGACCAGTGGAATGTGACCTTCTTGGTTCTCCTTGACCTCTCAGTGGTTTTTGATATATCAACCATGGCATTCATTCATTCATTCATTCATTCATTCATTCATTCATTCATTCATTCATTCAGCATTCATTCATTCATTCAGTATGTATGTATGTATGTATGTATGTATGTATGTATGTATATCAAATTATGAATATAATTTATTAACTTAATAAATCTTTATTTTTATTTTTATTATTTTTACAAATAACTCAAGGTGGCGAACATATCCAACACAACTTCCTCCTCCTATTTTCCCTACAACAACCCTGAGAGATGAGTTGGACTGAGAGACTGACTGACTCAAGATCACCCAGCTGGCTTTCATTGTTAAGGCTGGACTTGGACTCCCAGTTTCCTGGTTTCTAGTCTGTGCCTTCACCACTAGACCAAATTGGTACCCTTCTGGATTGTTTCCAAGAGACTGGAATAGGGGCAGTGATTTGCAGTAGTTCTTTTTCCTGAATGGGTAGCTCTCATTAGTGTTATGGGAGGAACAGAGCCCCTACTTTGTGGAATGCCTCAAGATCTCTTTTTCTCCACCTCTTTTCAACATCTGCACAAATTCACTGGGGCATGTCATCTATTGGCATAGCAATTTATAGTTCTTATTCCTGTCCTTCATATTTTATACAGCAAAGCTTTTGCCCAAAACTGGGGCTGTTTGCTGTTTCCAAATAAATAAAGCTTTTAAAGACAGGAACAAAGCTTGGATTCTTCTCCTGGCTTATAAAGGGCATATCAACCCGTGATTTCTATTTGGACATCATGTTCAATCACTAGTAGAAGGAATCACACTTCTAGCTTAGCATTAATGTGCTTTTATGGACTTTATTCCAGAATCTGTAGGATCAATCTTTTTATTCCAAATGTGAATCTCACTAGGGTCAAGCATGTATATATTAACCCTATCAAAATTTAGTATCAAAAATACTTTGATAATATTTATGTTTAAGAATCTTTTTAAAAGCAATCTCTTATCCTGTTAATTATTGTCTAAAAAGTGAATTACGCAAACAAATTATCATGAAGCAAAGCTCCAAGAGATCAAAGGAAAGATTAAGGACAATACTGTAGTAAATTTGAAAATTATCTAATCTACTATACTTTGTTTACTATCTAATCTCTATTACAGACTAGAGCCCGTTTGGTATATGTTATGTTCTAACTGTTTCAATTGTGTTGCATGGTTCCAACCAGGTCCAGCGTTTGAGCGGGAAAAAGCTCAAACGCTATTGGCTGGTCTATCTGACAGCTCCCTATAAAAGGGCAAGCTGTCAGACTGCTTTTTGCTGGTTGCTGTTACAAGAGCTGAAATAAAGAGCTGCTTTGGAAGTCTGTCTCCTGTCATCTCTACCCACTATCCAACAGTGGCGACGAGGGCTTGGGCCAGGAGAACTGTGACTGGCTTCTTCAGCACTTTCAACCAGCCAGGCAGACATCTTCCTGCCTCCTTCTGCCGCTATGTCCACCTTCCACCCGCCGGCGCCTTTCTACCCGACCAGGGAGAAATGGGACTCCTACATGCAGCGATTCGACTGCTTCCTGGAAGCAAACGATATGCTGGGTCTGACCGACAACCGCAAAAGAGCTGTGTTCT
>QLTV01002260.1:417738-464242 GCA_003457575.1 Thermophis baileyi
TCGCTAATTCAAGCCCGGGTGTCTCGGAAGGCCTACCTGTGGAAGCCGAGAGCCAGCGATGTCCTCCCCTCGAACCGGTCCCTTCGGCCATGGAGGCCACACCCAGTAACTTCCAGGAGCTTCCATGCTCGGGCCCAGGAGCGACAGCAGACCTGTCCGCACAGGCCGCTGCCTCACCACCAACTGAATTGCGCAGGTCTAGTAGGGCTCCAACGCGCCCCGCCTACCTGCGTGATTACGTATGCTGGACAGCTCCATCCAGGAGGGGAGGGGTGTTATGTTCTAACTGTCTCAACTGTGTTGCATGGTTCCAACGAGGTCCAGCGTTTGAGCGGGAAAAAGCTCAAACGCTATTGGCTGGTCTATCTGACAGCTCCCTATAAAAGGGCAAGCTGTCAGACTGCTTTTTGCTGGTTGCTGATACAAGAGCTGAAATAAAGAACTGCTTGGAAGTCTGTCTCCTGTCATCTCTACCCACTATCCAACAGTATAATGATTAAGATGCTGAGTTAGAAATCAGATGGTGAGTTCTAATCCCACTTTAGGCATGAAAGCTGGCTGGGTAATTTTGGGCCAGGCCCTCTCAGCCCAACCCACCTCACAGGCTTGTTGTTGTGGGGAAAATAGGAGGAGGAAGGAGTATTATGAAGGTTCGCCTCCTCAAGTTACTTATAAAGTAATAAAGGTGGAACAAAACTCAATCAATCAAATAAATAAATTAAATATAAATTAAATATAAATTAAATATAGATTAAATATAAATTAAATATAACTTAAATATAAATTAAATAAAATATAAATTAAATTAAATTAAACAAATAAATAAATGCTGATAAAATAAATACAGATATTTCTTGACGTACGAACATTCATTCAGCGGCCAATTTACAATGGAACTGAATGAAGGGATCCTGTCACATGATCAAAATGTGGACATTTGGCAACCTCCCACATTTATGACAGTAGCGGCTTTGCAACTCCCCCTCACCCGACCGCCTATTCCACCCCCCTCTAGGCCACCCTGCATAGTGACTATTGTGGAAGGGCCGAGTAGAAGTAGAAACCTAGGGCCTTCAGTGGTCTCAGCTAACTGCCACCACCTTCCTGCCTTCACCTCAGCCCTAGTGGTGCTGCTGCCCCTGAAAAATGCCATCTCCTGCCATTTTTCAAGGCGTGCAACGCTTGAGAATTGATGCAATTGTCCTGCTGCTGAGCACTTCTCAGAATTTGCCGTGTGCTGCTCACCTTCAGCCATTTTCCTCCTGCTGCTGAGAGGCCCATGCATCCTATCCAAGGCAGCTTCTGGTTGCACCAGGCCTTCTGCCAAAGATGCCTTGTGTCGTTCCCCGAGCCTCATGCGATTCAGAGAATGAGGCTTCCAGAGCACCATGAGGATGCAGCCGTTTTGACATGCTTGCCTTCTGTCCTTGAAGCTGACAGATAGGTTGTTGACCTAAATTGTGCTCCCAAGAGCATCCCTTTACTGTGCTGTCAAATGTTGTTATTAGGCAGTGTTGCTATCTCCTATCTCCGCCCAAGGTAACACTGGGAGTTTTAGGGATGCAATTTGTAGACCAGAAGTGGGGAACTATGGCTCTTTTATGACTTGTGGACTTCAACTCCCAGAATTCCTGAGCCATGCTGGCTCAGGAATTCTGGGAATTGAAATCCACAAGTCATAAAAGAGCCAGAGTTCCCCACCCCCTGTTGTAGACTCTTGGTTATCATTCCTCCTCCTAGCCAGCATCAGTTACAATCAGAAAATCAACCACCAGTTGTTCTCCAGAATATACCGGGGGCACTAAGACGGGGAACTCTGGCCTCCCCCTCCTGTGCCCACCTATGATGGTACATGGTGAAGACCTTGAAAGGTTGGCCCCAGAGAGGCTGCCAAGGGAACTGACAGATAAGAGACTGCATAGCCTGCAACTGGAAAATGGGCAGGGCAAAAGGCTCAGAAGAGTCCTTCCCTAGTTTCTTGAGCTATAAAGAAGAGGTGGGGGGGGGGAAAGATTGTACTTTCAGACTTGCAAGATTCTGTCAATGTACTTTAATTAAAAAAGAATTAGCTTGTCTGGTTGTGATTTCTATCTGGTTTATCCTGTGAGGTCGGACACCCTCTTATGCTCCATCAGCCAGAGAAAGAAAAGAAAAGAAAAGAAAAGAAAAGAAAAGAAAGAAGGAAGGAAGGAAGGAAGGAAGGAAGGAAGGAAGGAAGGAAGGAAGGAAGGAAGGAAGGAAGGAAGGAAGGAAGGAAGGAAGGAAGGAAGGAAGGAAGGAAGGAGAAAGGCTCCTGTATTAACAGAAAACTGTAGGAAACTTTCTTTTTTTTTCTTTTCTTTTTTTTGCTAACAAACATTGAAGGAAGAAACAGCTATTGATATGAAATACACAATGTTATTTTTGCAGTCCTTGGTGTGAATATAGATCCAGCCTTGAAAATAGAGAAGGGATGAGAAAATCATTAAAAGGAGGGGGGAGAATAAAAGATTATTCTGTAATTGAAACAGAAACCCCATCTTGATTTTTTTTTTTTAAGTATAAGATGAGGCAGAGAGAAACTCTGACAGCCTTTCAAGATTCTGTTGCCCTTCCTTACATTAGAAGGCACTCCTGAAATCCCTGCTGTGACTGTTTCTTGACTGTGCCTACAGTATAGCAAAGAGCTAACCCTTGGGAAATAATAGCAGAAAAGCTGGAAAAGTGGGGGGGGAGAACTTTATCTTGTCTAAAATCAACCTCTCCGACAAGGCAGAGAACTGCCTTATCAATATTCGATGGAAACTCAAGAAAAGGATCATGATTGTCCTCAATCCTTCCGAGGTCTGCTGGGGTCTCATGGGTAGCAGCTGAACACCTGTTCTTTTCAGCCAACCTCTTGGAACAAAACTTGACCAGCAGCTTCAGCCCGTTCTTGGTACCTATCACTTGGCGTTACCTCTCAGCATCCTCCGCTAACTCACATGGACTGCCTTGGTGCTGCCCATCACTTGTCCCCCAGCAACTCACTCAAATGCTGGGATGCAGCAACAATAATGTTGCCTCTTCTTCTTCCTTCCTGTTTTGCTGCTGCCAGCTTCATCCAACTGCTCTTGGTCCTTCGTTTGAGGAGTCACTCAAAACCTCTGTGGAAACCCCTTGTAGCTGTGGAAAACCAGAGCAAGTCTGACCATTTTAAGAGAAAAAGAGATGAAACGAGGTGCCGATTCCCTTCTCATCATGACTCCCCAACCATACTGGGCAAGTTTTGTCTAGTATCCATTCTTCTTTTTAGGGAAGGTTGTTGAGAAGTGGTGGTGCAACATCTTCAGAGGATCCTGTATGAGGATCCTGTAGTAGAGCCGAGGTGGCGCAGTGGTTAGAGTGTAGTACTGCAGGCTACTTCAGCTGACTGTTCAGCAGTTCAGCGGTTCAAATCTCACCGGCTCAAGGTTGACTCAGCCTTCCATCCTTCCGAGGTGGGTAAAATGAGGACCCAGATTGTTGGGGGCAATATGCTGACTCTGTGAACCGCTTAGAGAGTGCTGTAAAGCACTGTAAAGCGGTATATAAGTCTAAGTGCTATTGCTATTGCTATGAAGTGGATTATCTGGACCCCTTTCAGGCTGGTTTCAGGTCTGGGCATGGGACTGAAACAGCAATGGTTGTGTTTTTGGATGGCCTTCTGCATGAGTGGGATATGGGTAGTACACCCATCCTTACTGTTCTAGACCTCTTGGTGGCCTTTGATACCATGGACCGTGGTATTAGGGCGGGTGTGTGTGTCATGAGATTGCATTGGTTACTGTGCTTCCTCCAGGATCAGTTCCAATTGGTGTTAATTGAGAGATCCCATTCTTGGCCCCTGCTTTACAGGATTCCATAGGGGTTGGTACTCTCCACTTCTGTTTAACACCTACATGAAGCCACTGGTCATCTGTTACCATAAGATGAAGTATCTTCAATATGCTGATGATACTCAGCTACAGGCAAATGGTGTACTATTCTGTCTCAGTATCCGGAGGCTATGAGTGTTTGGATAGGGAATAACAAATTCCAGCTCAACCCTAGCAAGACTGAGTGACATTGGGCTTTGAAGCCTTTGGGCTCTGTTAGCCCTTTGAGATAATCCACACAAGGAACACTACCAGGAGTATCAGCACCATCCTTATTTAAGATTACATTAAACAGAGTCTTGTAAGACAAAGTATTTATTTCTTTCTCCTTTCTTAGTTTCTGAAAACTCTAGGGAGGGTCCTTTCTGAAATGCTTCCCATACTTTACCCTCTCCTCATGCGGACTGAGCTGCAGACAATTGCCTAAAGTGTGAGTCATCCTCCTCTCCCCCAAGGTCATTCCCCTGCCTATACCATCAAGGATTTACCATCTTTGGTGCTGATTGGGGTGGTACAATTTGGGGGGTCCTTCTGGTCCTTCATGATTCATGCTTAAAGTTAAGGTGGAAGCCAAGAGACCCTTTGAACAACTTCATGTTATCCATCAGTTGTGCCTGTTCCTGGACTGGGAAGCTCTACTCTTAAGTCACTCATGCCTAGGCCACCTCCTGAACGGATTACTGTAATCATTCTACATGGGGCTGCCCTTGAAGAGCATCCAGAAGCTGCCACTGATGCAAAATGTGGAGGTGCAAGTTGTTATGCACAGTCCTCAATCAGAGCAAGTTACATCTTGCTCTGATTGAGGACTGAGGTTGCCAGTTTATTTCTGGGTTCAAAGTACTGGTAATGACCCTCTGCACCACGGGGTCAGGTTATTTGAGGGACCCCTTCCCCATGGTTATATTTACCTGTCCCATCAGGCCCAGGAGAAGAGGCGTGTTACAGATCCCATCTATTAAGGAGCATCATCAGACAAGAGACCTTTTCTGCCATGGTACTTGCCTTTTGGAACACCATTCTTCTGGAGATTAGCTTGGCCATGCTCCTTCTTGCCCTTCAGAAGGCTCTGAAGACATGATCTTGCCATCATGCCTGGGGATCCATTTGTGGTGTGGAGCCTGCTAGATGACTGCATTGATTGAGATACATGGCTTATATTCTCCTGCTGATGATGTTTTACAGTTTTAATTTAGTTTTTAATGGTTTAATCTGTCCTGTTCTTTATTTGCATGATGTTGGTTGTTTTTGTTACCGTTTTAATTATAGGAGCTGCCCAGGGCCTCAAATGTGAGATGGGCAGCTATATAGATTGAATGACTGAATAAACAAATGAGTGCATCAGATGAGCCAGTCTACTAAAAAGATGGAGCCAAGTTCTCCATTAGATTGGCAGAGTGGAGGTACAGCCAAGGACTGTTTTTTAACAGTTTTCAAAAATTTCAAGCCAAAGGTATAACAATCTCTCAGTCTCTTGAAAGATATAGAACAGTGGTTCTCAACCTTCCTAATGCCGCGACCCCCGCCCCGCCGCCGCGAACCCCGCCCCCTCCCCGCACGCAATGAGGTGAAAAAGGGGGCGTGGTGGGCTAGCGCGCGCTTAGGCGACCCCTGTGAAAGGGTCGTTCGACCACCAAAGGGGTCGCGACCCACAGGTTGAGAACCGCTGATATAGAATATAAAGAGATCATTATTCCCATGAATTCGATAGATCCTCACTGCAACGTCTGGCAGCCTGTTAAGAGTTTTAAACAGCAAACAAGTTTCCCCACTGCCTTGGCTGGAAACTTCAGCTTTTGCCATTGCATTCCATTTTACTTGTCTATTTAAATGTGATGTGTGAAGATCTACCAGGAGATTGATAGACCTTTCTCCTGGCAGAATGTCATCTCTCTCCCCCACCCTTCCCTGCCAAAAATGAGTAAATATTGCACCGATGTAAAATTGTTAGCCAAATTGTTATAACCTCCAAGCCAGGTATCCAATCTCACTCAAAGCTGAGTCAAAAGGGCAATACCTTTACAGCAGGGGTGTCAAACTCAAGGCCCAGGAGCTGGATCTGGCCTGCGGGGTGTTTAGATCAGGCCCGCGGGGCTGCCCTGGAAACAACAAAAGACCGGTCCGCGGTGCCTCTGCCAGTGAAAACAGAGCATGTGAGGGCTGTGGGCAGCCCTCCCGAGCTCTGTTTTCGCTGGCAGAGAGTTGCAGGAGGCCGTCGCAGCCGAAAACGTAGCTCAGGAGCCCGTTTTCGCTGGCAGAGTGCTCAGGCCACCACAGGCGACCCCCAACATGAGTGACATTGAGCTGGCCATGCCCACCCTGGCCATGCCCACCCCCGCCCCCCAAGGTCAAACACAACCCTGATGTGGCCCTCAATGAAATCGAGTTTGACACTCCTGCTTTACAGTGTCCAGTGACTACATGGCCAAAGCAGACATACAGAATCAATAGGACTTGGCAGTTCCCAGCCCCTGACTGTGATAACGTCAGGTTCATCACCGAGGTGCCCCAGATTGTTCAGAGGCCAAACTCTGTGTTGGGAGAAGAAGGAAAATGCCACTTCCACACCAGAACAACTACTCTGCCTCAAAAGCAGGCTGAAGATGAAATGGATGTAATATCAGCCCTGATGGGGCAGAGAGAACAAGGAGCCCTGGTGGCACAGTGGTTAAAGTGCAGTATTGCAGGCTAATTCTGCCTACAACCTGGAGTTCGATCTTGACGGGGTTCAAGGTTGATTCAGTCTTCCATCATTCTGAGGTCAGTAAATTGAGGACTCAGATTGTTGGGGGCAATAGGCTGACCTTGTAGACTGCCCAAAGAATGCTGTAAAGCACTATGGGATGGTCTATAACTCTAACTGCTATTGCTTTTACTATCAGGAGAACATGTCTCCATAAGCAATTAATGGAGCATCTCAAACATGAAGATGATCCCACGGTCTCCTTTGAACACCCTCAATACTCATTTTAGTTTGCATAGGCTGACTTCAATCTTTCTTCCTATCCACCATTTCAGTAAAAGAAATTGTTAAATGTTAATATTACCAGGACAATTATGGTTCACTGCATACCCCCTTATCCCAGGAGATTCATATAGGCGTTAAAATAGCATTATGTTTCCCAGAACAGTGAAAGATTCCAGATATGTAGTACTTATATATTTGGAAGGAATTCATTCTCTTTTCCCCCCAATGATATCCTTAGTCATTGCTTATACAGGTAGACCAACTTATAATCATTCATTTAATGACCGTTTGAAGTTACAATGGCACTGAAAAAAGTGACTTATGACCGTTGTTCACACTTACGACAGTTGTAGCATCCCCATGGTCATGTGATCAAAACTTGGGCACTTGGCAACCGGCATGTATTTATGACAGTTGCGCTGTCCCGAGGTCATGTGATCACCATTTGTAATCTTCCCAAATGGCTTCCAACAAGCGAAGTCAATGGGGGAAGCCAGATTCATTTAATGACTGCATCATTCGCTTAACAATTGCAGTGATTTGCTTAACAACTGTGGCAAAAAAGGTTGTGAAATGGGGCAAAACTCACTTAACAACTGCCTTATTTAGCAACGTAAATTTTGGGATCAATTGTGGTTATAAGTCAAGGACTATCTGTACTAACCTCCTGAGCAAGAAAAAATGGCCTGTGATAAGCCGGGCTGGACTGGAATGACTAGACTGGACTGACTGGGCTGGGCTAGGCTAGACTAAGCTAAATTAAGCTAAACTAAACTAAGCTGAATTAAGCTAAACTAATAAAGCTAAAGTATGTTAAAGTACATTTCTACAAGAATTCTCTCAACACCCTCAGGATAAGAAAAAAACACCTGGAACATATTCCCACCAGGGAATATAAAATCAAGGAAATAAAATAATGGAATATTTTATACTGCAAATCATGGGCCGACCAATTTGGAAGAGTGCATTTTAATTGAAGAAAGCTTTGTAGCTCTGTCAAGCTAGGGTGCCACTGTGATTCTGGCAGATGCCTTCGAGGTACAGATGGTAAAGATCTTTGAGCACCTGGCATCTGCACAGGATGACCTTGAAAACAAAGAAGTATTCACCAGCATCGCCACTGCAAAGAAAGCAGTAAAATGTTTTTGTGCATTCCAATCATAGCTCCTGCTGTTACATTGCCTCCAACAACCAGTAAATCATTATCAGTTCTTTTTCCGGACTGTGCCATAACCATAGTTGCTGACACGCAAAATTGTGAATTAAGAATCCTGCTGCTCTATTACAACTGGTTAATTAAACAACAATAAGGAAATATTTTATTGTTCCAATAAAGTGATCCGGCTATATTATACATCTGCTTCACTGAGCACAATGCTTAACCTTAGCAGTTAAGAATTAAACTCTGTCTTAATAAGCCAAGACTTTGTAGTTAAGGCTGAGGAAGAAAATAATTAACATTATCAAGGCATAATGTATACTCAGTTAAATGATATTTAGAATAAAGATAATACCATGAATCTCTTGGGATCTTGGAAAGCTAAATAGAAGAAGGCGGTGATGGCAAATCATGTTCATATTATTCCCTACCAATGATGCTGACATATCCCTGAAGCAGGGGTGGGTTCCAACTTACCTCGCTGCCGGTTTGCTCCCTCCCGCGCCGCGTGGGCGCACCTTGTGGGCGCGCGTGCATGCGCAGTAACAAAAAATCCAAAAAACAAAAACAAAACAAAGCCGGAAAAAAGATGGCGACTGCATGCACAGTTCCGGAAGTTGGCTTCTGCGCATGCTCAGAAGGAAAAAAAATTCAAAAAAAATTCAAAAAAAATATGGCGGCCCCCACGGACCGGCACCGACCAATCCGGTTCGGTGACATCATCATGATGTCACCAGCGGGCCGCTACTGGTTCAGGAGAACCGGTCCGAACCGGGAGGAACCCACCCTTGCCCTGAAGTCAGTGGTGTATTAACCATTAAGCAGACTAAGCATGTGCTTAGGGCACCAGGCCCAAAGGGGGCACCACAAAGTTGAGAAAGAAAAAAACCCCAATGAAGATTTGTAAAAAAAAAATTGATAAAAACTAGGAGGGGGGCACCAAGATTTGTCAGTGCTTAGGACACCAATGAGTCTTAATCTGCCACTGCCTGAAGTCACCAAGAATGAAACTCAACTTGAAGGCTCATCTTTACGTCCCTCTAATTTTTGCACACATGGGGTCCTTTGTTTATTTGAAGTTGCGGAATATTTTACCCACAGGCAGAAAGTTCAGCTTTATGACAGAAAAACTTTCACATTCACCTTGGAGAGAATACTTTTGTGTACTCAGACCTTGTCTCAGTAAAGAAGCAAACTAAAGTGAAGAGAGGGGAAAGAATGAATACATCCAACTTAGTTTGAAAAATGGAAGCTCAGAAATGATTCTGAATCTGAGCTAAGTCAGACCTTCTGATTGTACTCAAACACTGCCTAGCTTGAAAACTCTTCATTGATTTATAATTATTTACCAATTCATGTTCAGCTTTGTAGCTGAGTACCATAACAAAGAACTTTTGAGAAAAGACAGGACAGCCACCTGTCTGAAATGATATAGGAGCTCCTGCTTGAGCAAGGATATAATCCGCTCTAATCTTGATTGCAGAAAATATGACTTTTGCAATAGAGTAGTAAATGTCTGGAATACTTTACCTGATCCTGTTGTTAGTTTCTCTAACCCCCATACCTTTTACCTTAAACTGTCTACCGTGGACCTTACACGTTTCTTAAGAGGTCCCTAAGGGGGCGTGCATAAGCGCACCAGCATGCCTACCGTCCCTGTCCTACTGTACCCATTTGTATGTACTCATTTTATATGTTTATGGCTATGTTTTGCTTCTTTATAACCATTTATTTGTGCCATTTTTTCATGTGTCCTGTTTCCTTGCACTTGTTGACAAATAAATAAATAAACAAATAAATAAATAAATAAATAGGTCGGACTAGAAGACCTCCAAGGTCCTTTCCAACTCTATTCTGATTGAAATAGTCTGGATCTGAAGAATCTCCTTCTTCTATAATGGTCTGCCTAATCTTTGGGTCCTATGCTTTTGTTTCCACACCAAAGACTGCTGACCACTCAGTGAGGATTTTGAGAAGGATGCCCTCTGTTGTGTGAAATTATTTCTTCAGTCTCCATATCAAGATTAGTGCCTAATAAGAAGTAATTATTTGTTTGTTTGTTCAAATCTTTCACCATACTATCAGCCATTGCTAATAATTTTTTATTTTATAGTTTTTAAAAAACCAGATTTTGTGTTTTGTTATATGAAATATTGCATATTTTTAATAAGCAATTTTGGATTTTTTTAATGAAATGAATGAGAGCTTGCACACCTTTAAACAAACAGAATTGCCGCATCCTCTGTTAGCAATAGCACTTAGACTTATATACCGCTTTACAGTGCTTTACAGCACTCTCTAAGCGGTTCACAGAGTCAGCATATTGCCCCCAACAATCTGGGTCCTCATTTTACCCACCTCGGAAGGATGGAAGGCTGAGTCAACCTTGAGCCGGTGAGATTTGAACCGCTGAACTGCTGAACAGTCAGCTGAAGTAGCCTGCAGTACTGCACTCTAACCACTGCGCCACCTCGGCTCTTACCGAGGTTAATCCTGAATAATAGTAGTTCTATACAATGATAAGGACATTTTTCACTAACTTTGATGTAATAAACCTTACCAAGGGATTCTGATTTTGAGAATGAAATTCAAAAAATAGATAATCAAAAAGACATTCCCATAATTATAACTCTAGGCCATAAATACTGAAATTTGCTCATTGCCTTCAACCATTTCTATGGGGAAAAGGCCAGTTTCAAAAGATATCATTTTGAAACTAAAATCCTATTTAATCAGTTAACAAAAAAAAAAATCCTTTATTTTTTTTTAAAAAGCAATACAAATTCTAGAAGTAGATGGATCTATTTGCAGTAAGAAATGCTGTGTATTCTCACACTTTAATGTCTACAGACAAGCTGGGGTGTGGTATTCCTGGGCTTAAATAGTACAAATGAATAAGTAGGTAAATGTCAACATCAGGTGTTCTGAAACTCATTTAAGAATGTTTGAAAATGTTTCTTAAATGTATTAATCTTGAAAGTCAAATAACCACTTTAGTCTATGTATGCAAATTCATCTAAACTTTGTTGACCATATTTCTGTAGAACACTCTGAAAAACTTAATTTGAGCAACTAAACTATGCCAGTGCCATTCTGGAAGAGTTATATGAGGAACAATTAATAAAAGAAATGACCAGAAATAGGTTTGAATAAAAAAGCAATTGAACTAGTAAACTTCTTTCACTGCTCTTAAATATCCTTTGATTGTGTGCCATCAAGTCGTTTTTGATTTGTAATGAATACATAAATAGATTTTCTCCATGATGATCTACCCTTAACTTGGTTTTTCAAGTCTTCCGACGGTAAATATCTTTTACAGTATAGAAAGAAGAGTTTAAATATTGCCTGGAGCTCATAGAGAAAGGACAGTTCTTTGAGAATTCCAGATGAGGTTTCCACGAGAGATATATGTGGCAAAATTATTGAGTGAATTTCTGCTGAGAGTATGAATCTTTGAGGTTGAGAAACTTATTTCACTAAACAATGATTTAATAGTAGCACTCACCAAAACTTAACACAAGAAATCCCTTTTGCTGGAACTTGAAACTCCTGGCTTCCTACAGCTCCTCATTCATGCATTCATTTCAATCAATCAATTTTTATTAAAGACCAGCATTACAAGTAAAAACATTAAAAACAATAATAGTAACAAAAAAATAGAAGACAGACAGAATAATATATTGTGATTGGTGGTGGATTGTCAGTAGGCAGTTAGTCTGTCTAATTTTGCATACAGCATAACAGAATTTGGACACTTTCAGAGAAACTACTTTGTACTGATCTGATAACAGTAGTTGCACATAAAACAGATCAGTATTTCCCAGAAATTTTATTAGGTGAGGTGTTATAAATTGAGTCCATAAGTCCTTATAGAAGACGCAGTATAGCAGGATGTGAGCTATAGTTTCAATGGGCCCTTGTCCATATGACCCCAGGACACTTGACAAATGTCATAAATACAGTTGTCAAGTGTCCGAATTTTGACCAAGTGATCATGAGGATGTGCAATGGTTGTGTGAAAAATGGTCATGTCACTTTTTCCCCCACTTTGAACAATCGCTAAATGAATGATTGTAAATCGAGGATGTAAATGGTAAATTGTAGTCACAATTTACAAAATCAGATGGGTTGCCACAACATTCTAATCCAAAGGACAAGAGGCCCCTGTAAAATAATCAGGCGATACAAGGGATCAGTTTCATCTGAGCTTATAAACCTCCATCTTTAGTTTCAGTCTAAGCAACTAGGCCCTTGATTACAGACTAACTCCTTCTCTGGAGTTATACACTACAGTCTTTTTCTGCTGATTTGTTTGGCAAAGCATTTATCTGATACTCAGGGCCTGCCTTCTTCCGTCTAATGAAAAACCACTCAGGTTTCAGTGCCACATTGCTTCCATAAGGGCTGAAAATGTTGTTCATGTGGCCCTAGCTATCCCAAGCCCTGCACCCCTGTGCTTCCGAATAATTTGTTAAAACCTGAAGGCTTACGGTCAACAAAATAGTATTTATTTGCCCAGAAATTAGTGATGTTTTTGAATAACTACCGGTAGCTAGAGACAGTCTGTAGATAACGGCATCTTTTCTACTTTTTTTGCCTTCTTGGCAAAGGTTTTAGGTAGCTACTGTAAATGGTTTTAGAAAAGATGAATGAAGACTTCATCAATCAGCATGTACACATTTGGCTTCCTCTCATCCGCCTCTGCTCTGAAGAGCAATAAATAACTTGCTGAAAGACAAATCAAACATTACATAGGTATAGAATCTATAGATTATGGCACAAACGCAAAAAAAGGTACAAATATTCCTTGAGTTACAACCATTCGTTTAGTGACCGTTCGAAGTTGCAATGGCACTGAAAAAAGTGACTTATGACCAGTTTACATGCTTATGACAGTTGCAACATCCCCATGGTCATGTGATCAAAATTCAGACGCTTGGCAACTGACGTGTAGTTGTACTGTCCCAGGGTCATGTGATCACAATTTGTAACCTTCCCAACTGGTTTCTGACAAAGCAAAATCAATGGGGGAAGCCATATTTGCTTAACGACTGTATGATTCACTTAAGAACTGCAGTGATTCACTTAACAACTGTGATGAAAAAGGTAGTTAAATGGGGCGCAACTCACTTAACAACTGCCTTGCTTAGCAATGGAAATTTTGGCTTCAATCGTGATCGTAAGTCGAGGACTACTTGTACCCTGTGAATTTAATCCTCTGATACCCGGATGCCCCATTAATCTAATGCTCTGATACCCAGATGCTGCTGTAGAGGTCCATTTGGGCAACCCTCTGCTTGTTAGGTGCCAGCAGAATTGTGGCAAGACACAAACAGAAGACAAATGAAAGTCAAAAAGGCTTCAAGACGGATGGTTTTTTTCCAAGGAGAGCCAAAATTAAATTTAGTGGAAAATTGAGAGCAGACATTGATGAAAGAAAGGGGAGAAGGAGATGAAGCAAAGCGAGAAGATGCCTGCACAGCAGAAATTTGGCCAGAAAGGAAAGGAGGTTGAGAGTGGGGGGGGGGTTTAAATAAAAGGAGCAAGGAGAGAAAAGCACTTTAGGGGTAAAATGGAGGTTCCTCTCTCTCCAGCAACAGGGACCAGACTATTTGTGCTCCGCAAGGATTCTCTCTCTGCAGTGGCAGAGAAAAGCATCGACCAAACAAGGTATGGAAGAGGAATGATAGCTTTAATGTTTACTTGTATGCTGAGAATAAACTTCCAAGATATCTGGTGGGGGGTGGGAGTAGCGGCCACAGCCACCAGAACAGTGGGAGAAAGAGCAGAGCTCAAGTGAGGGAGGGACCTGGTGAGGCGAAGCACATTCCCAGAGGCAACACAAATCAAGGAGGAGACATGGAGATATTTAACCAGAGAGAGGACTTTGGGTGGCTCAGTCAGGAAGAGGCAACCAGCCAGGTTAATGCATACTGTTACTTTAAGACAGCAAGTTTTCAAAGAGTCAAGCTCCATTGCATCCAATGCAGGGGTGGGGAACTATAGCCCCTTTATGACCTGTGGACTTCAACTCCCAGAATTCCTAAGCCATCCTGACTCAGGAATTCTGGGAGTTGAAGTCCACACATCATAAAGGGGCCATATTTCCCCACCCCTGCTCTACTGGAAGGTACTCAACTTACAGTCATTCATTTAGTGACTGTTCAAAGTTACAACAGCACTGGAAAAAGTGACTTATGACTGGTTTTCACAATTATGACCATTGCAGTGGCTCCACGACGACATGATCAAATTTGACTGCTTGTTAGCTGGCATGTATTTATGACAATTGCACTGTCTTGGGATCACAAGGTTACCCATTTGTAACCTTCCTAGGTACCATTTTGGTGGGCAACTTAATGGGAGGAGAGCCCCCAACTGGGTGTCTGGCAATGGTGATGTCACTGGTTGATTCTTTCACCATGGGAGTGCCTCATGCTTCCAACACGGAAGTATAGTATAGTATGATGTTTTTTCACCTTATGTGGAACAAGCTTTGGAGCTCCCCAGAGATGGGGTGAAAAATAAGATCTCTTGAGTCCCCACCCTGGATGGAGACATTCTGATGATGCCAATCTTGTAAATCACAAAAATGTACAGGATCTCAGAAGAATTTAGCTCAATTCCTCAACTTGACAATCCCAAGTTTAAATGGGATGGGCTACATATGTGAATGAATGTTGTTAATATTAAGGGATACTCTTCATAATACTGAAAACTAATGGACAGAATAATAGATTTGGACAAAGGCATGAAGACTGAATAGTTCTGCCCATAAAGTCACCAAATGTTGACCTTAATTCAGGGCATCTCTTTTTACATGCAAGTTGACATCATAATTGCAATTTATGAATTTCTGCTCAAAAAAGGCACCTAATTAGTGGTTGAGTTCACACACTATGTTTATGTCACAAATGCAATTTGGTTGTGAGTGATATGTGAACCAGGGCCACATGGTTTGTTCCAAAACATATTATTAAAACAAGTAAATATCATGTCTTAAACCTATCTTTTTCTACTATATATGTTGTTTTTAATACAATATTGACTTCATCAAGAGAGATGGAATTTTGCCACAAACAGTAGACCATTAAAAAAAATGAAACAAACAAACAAACAAATAGAAAGCCCCCAAACAACAGGTTTATTTTAAAAACAATAGCCAACGTTTTATCTTCTCATGAACATGCAAGATAAAATATGCATCAGCCTGGGGGTTCCAGCAAGATCACTCCCAAAGTAAGAAACATGATTTTATATTAAATCTGAATTAAAAAATGTCTCCTAACTCTGAATACATTAGGACTCTGCATCAAAATCCAGATTCACTCATGCTTCCAGTTTGTCCAATGAAAATTACTGTACATAATAAGAATCAATTTGATAATAGCTAACTTCAATTTTTAAAGCAACGATTATCAGGTACTTCTTCCTCACTCTGTCTGCCAAATATATCTCCACTTTATTTATTTAATTTTTGAAAGGAAGGACTATATGTCATAGGAAAGTAAGCCATTGAGAGAACTTCAGAGAGACTTTCTTTGTGTGGTTCATGTATCGTAAATAAGTCTCCTGGATAAAACAGGAGGAGTTTACATATGCTTTCCTACAAAGGTTTGTCAATGTTGTACAGTTCTACAGCCGCAGGGGGAAAGAAAAGTAATCAAAAGAAGGAGTTGATCTTTGCCTGAAGCAAAATATCGACTAGAATTTCCAAATCGTGGGAGTCAAAACTCAAGTAATATCTGAAAGCAGAGATCGATATGTAAAACTTAAAATAGCAGCTCATCGTTCCTATCACCCATCTCCTCCCACTAATGACTGTATGACTGTAACTTGTTGCTTGTATCCTTACAATTTACATTGACTGGTTCCTAATATGATTTGATTGCTTATTTGTACCCGGACTATCATTAAGTGTTGTACCTTATGATTCTTGACGAACTTATCTTTTCTTTTATGTACACTGAGAGCATATGCACCAAGACAAATTCCTTGTGTGTCCAATCACACTTGGCCAATAAAAAATTCTATTCTATTCTATTCTATTCTATTCTATTCTATTCTATTCTATTCTATTGCCAGTCATCTACCTTAAGTAAGCTGCAAAAAGGGAGGGGGATGCTTAGGAGGAAATATCCTGTTCCATGACTACAATCAACCCTCTTCCATGTCACTCATTTTCTTCCATCCTGCATGGAGTTAAAGCAAAGCTGGACTTACAAGTGCTGTAGCAGGAATGTTTGGAGACTCAGCAATTGTTTGGTTTTTCCAGTACCTTCTTTTCAGCCTTTGGGAAGACGAGGGGGTAGATAAAACAGAGATTAGAGGAAGGGGGAGGGAGGTCTTCAAAGTCCCATAGTTTCCATGAGTCAGCCAGGCAAGCTGCAATAAATCTACAGGCTTAACAAAATTTGTCCGTCCCCATACTAGATACTTGAACCAGAGTCCCTTCGGGTATTGCCAATCACCTTTGTAAGAGCAGTTTCTCAATACTGATCAAACGGCCACGGTTGTTTCTTCATGGTGGAACAACACACCTTAATCCAAACCAATGGCCTAAAAAGAATGCAAGCAACTTGCTGCAATTCAATAGCCAAACTATTTCCAGACAAACAATTTCAGGATTAATAGGAGAGAATATTTGTGGCAAAGGGCTGAACTGTGAGGTCCTTGCTGCTCTCTGATCTTGATTGTTTTCTTGTAGATGTTTTATTACCAAACTAGGTAACATCATCAGTGCTAAAAGGAGTGATGTTTGTTCTTTGGTTATATACAAATGAGGTGGGCTGAGCTGAGAGGGAGCGACTGGCCCAAAGTCACGTAGCTAGTTTACACGGCTAAGGCAGGACTAGAACTCATAGTCTCCTGCTTTCTAGCCTGGAGCCTTCACTGCTAGACTAATGTGGCATTGGAGAAGAGAGACTTATAGAAAACCTTCCCATGCATGCATGTAAAATAGCAGATATTTTAAGGCCTTACAGCCGTGAAAAATTCCTACTCCTAACCAGCTTTTCTCTTTCTCCTGCACATAGGGAATTGGAGGCTGGATAGAGAAATGTGTTGGCTGCCGGAAAAGAAACCTGGAAAACCTGCACCCTGTCTAGGAATTACTAATATAAGTTTAAAAATATATATGCATACATATAGTCATAATTTAGGGCCATCCTTTGCAACTTGATGTCATTCGGAAGACCTCTCTCAGCTTTCCTTGCCCTCAGCCATTCTGAATTGTAATTCCAAGCCATCGGAAGGACATCAATTTTACAAAAGGCTGACTTTGGCTGAAGGGAATGGGACATCCTGAGGTGCTTAACTGAAAGGGGGGAGAGCATTTGTTGAATTGATTAATTATAATTCATTAAATGCGACTTTTTTATCCCTTTCAACGTTCAACTCTTAACTGCAGTAGTTTTTTTTTTAACCTGAATACCGATACCTGTGAGAACAATGCCAGCTTGTAGATCGTGATGTTACCTTGAATGGGTCTATGACAATTCGCCACAGCCAACTTGCCATGGCCAACTTGCTGCGGCCAATTCACTGCGTGACAACTCGCCACAGCCAACTTGCTGCGTGACAATTCTCTAGGGGAATAGAATCATTAAAGAAAGGATGCAAAAGGAGGGACAGAATGACATGTGAATTGCAAAAATTAAAACATTTTTTTATTTTATTTTAAATAATTAAATAGAATTGTTAAATTGTCCCACAGCAAGTTGTCCTGCAGCAAGTTGGCCCCGGCAAGTTGGCTATGGCAAGTTGTCCCATTCTGAACTTGAATTATACTGTGCTATGTTGATCTGATCTGGCAAAGCTCTCCAACCACATCTGAACTCCGCATTTCTTTTATACTCAGGACAGAGATGAAAGAGGCGGAGTAGTTGCTTGGGAGTCAGACATGTTCAGCTAATGGACTCATGGCATTTCACCCTTATTACAAAGCACAGATGCCAAGTGAACAACAATGCATTTCATATCTTAAAAGCTCCTTCCCTTTTCCTTTTCCCCTTCCTCCTTCCTTCTTTTTTCTTTTTTCTTTTCTTTTCTTTTCTTTTTTCTTTACTTTTTTTCTTCTTTTCTTTTCTTTTCTTTTTTTCTTTTCTTTTCTTTCTTTTCTTTTCTTTTTTTTTCTTTTCTTTTCTTTTTTTCTTTTCTTTTTTCCTTTTTCTTTTCTTTTCTTTTCTTATAGCCACCCATCTCAATAAAAGACTCTGGGTGGCTTATAATTCAAAAAATATACAACAATAAAACATTTTAAAACAATACTAGCAATAAAAATTACTGCTACTCATTACTTCCCCTAGGATAAAAGGGCAGGATTACTCCCTTGTCAATATTGAAATACTGTCTAATGTTTGGATTAGAAGCACTTTGCCTTTCTAATACAAATCTGAGTTTCATTATTCCATATTTTTGTCTCTGTTTGTGTTTTTTCTAATGCATGATTGCTTTTAAACACATAGTTCTAAGAAAGACTTAAACCGATATTTAGAAAGAAAGGATTTGGAGGCTAATCCTTAATAAAATTACATGCATAATTTCAATAAATATTGTTACTATACTCCCATATTATTTAGAGCTAGAATAATAAACCTTGATTAAACCACAAACTGTCACATCAAAATATCCCTCCAATTCGTTTACTAATGGGAAAAGCAATCCTAATTAGTACTGCATTCTAAAATCTCTCACTATTTTAGAGAACACCAAAGGTTTTCACTTTGATGTTGGCTGATAGTTCAACTAAAGCAGTGGTTCTCAACCTTTCTAATGGCACGACCCCCCCGCAAAAATACATGCAGTCGCCAAGTGTCTGAATTTTGGTCACATGACCACGGGGATGCCGCAACAGTCATAAGTCACTTTTTTCAGTCACATCAAACAGTCACTAAAGAAATGGTTGTAAGTTGAGGACTGCCTGTATGTATTATTGGCATGGTGACACAAAATTTACAAATATCAAACTTATGCTTCAACAGGCAAGACTGCCTTGGTATTTATATAGCAAATTGTATGTGCGATGCAGAAGAGTTTCGTTCTTTACACATCTTATGCTTGGTTGCTTATTTGTATTTTAGCCTTTTTCCCCTGGTATTGATCTGGACTTAAAGTTCTAAAAATTCTCTAATCAGCATGACTGTCATTGAGAATAATGGAAGCTAAAGCCCATTCATCTGGAGAGTACCCAAGTGGGAAAACCTTTTTCCAAATGTGATTTCTTTGGTGGTACTTTTCCTATAATGCTGTTACACTTAGACTTAATTCACACAATGCACAAAGACTGCTAATGATGACTCGGAATAGCCCCACTAATCGCTCTCTGAGTATATCACCTTATAATTCTATTTATTTTATTATTTATTTGTTAAATTTATTTGCCACCCATCTCACTATTGATGTGAGTCAGTTGTCAAGCATCTGAATGCTGCAATGGTCATAATTGTGAAAAGGGGTCATAAGTCTTTTTTTTTTGTGCCGTTGTAACTTCTAACGGTCCCTAAAGGAACTGTTGTAAGTCGAGGACTACCTATAATATGTTCTCTATTAACCCGCTTCGATTTGAGATTTTCAGGGCTGCATTTAAATTGGCCACCTGGGTTGGCTATAAAGCACGTGGGACTAGGATGCTGCCTTGCTCCTCAGAATCTCCCCAATTACAGATGGCAGCACTCGTGCGAGACGGAATACATTTTCACTGTCATGTTTGTTAATGGTTGACTGTGAGTAGTGCTACGTGGATAAACTGAGAATTAAAGTTCAATTCTCTTTTCTCTGGTGGTATACCTTGTTACTTATTTATGTCCTAACCCTGTTATCAATGGTATGTCTATGCAACTTCCTTTTACTCATGGTAGAATTAAAAACTATTAATAGCTTTCAGTGGAAGCTGTTTTGCGGGGAGGGGGGGAGAATATGAGTTGGTAGGAAGAGAAAGCTGCCCAGCCATCACAATTTTTCCTTCTTCCTCATATAAATTCCCCTCCTCCCAAAAGCTGTGAAGATGGCCTGATAGCCCTGCTTTACAAGCAGGAGCGATTTTTCCAACAGCTGCAGCTGGGATTGTAGGTCATAGCAGAGGGGGTGATGAGTGAGAAATGGCTCATTTGAGTCCAGGGTCAGGGCAGTGGGGCAGAGCAAGAGTTCAATGCAGGCTGCTTACACCAGCGACAAAAATGGAGCTGGATGGCTTTTGCTGATTCAAACCAACCAGAAAGATTAAGATGGGGATTGCTGATAGATGAAATCTACTAGAGACCTCCACGCGTAAGTATAGGTAGACCTCGACTTATGATCACGGTTGGGCCCCAAATTTCTGTTGCTAAGCAAGACAGCTGTTAGGTGACTTTGGCCCCATTTTACAACCTAACTTGCCACTGTTGTTAAGTGAATCACTGCAGTTGTTAAGTTAGAAACATGGTTGTTAAGTGAATCTGGCTTCCCTATTGACTTTGCTTGTCAAATAGGGATAGGGATAGAACAAGAGATAGGGATGGAGAGAGACAGATATTCTCATTCTCTTTCTCTTTCTCTCTCTCTCTCTCTCTCTCTCTCTCTCTCTCTCTCTCTCCCCCTCCCCCTCCCCCCCCTGATCCTCCTCCTCCCTGCGGGGGCCNTCTCTTTCTCTCTCTCTCTCTCTCTCTCTCTCTCTCTCTCCTCTCTCTCTCTCTCTCTCTCTCTCTCTCCCCCCCCCCTGCACTCTCTGATTACACTCTCTCCTACTTGGTTCAAGCAACAGCAACAGTTACGCAGTGGGTCTCCTGTCTTAATCCAATATTTTAGCTACTACAGCAGATTGATTCTATTCTGTCCTTTTCCCGAAAGAAAGATATGAGATGGCTGAAACCCAGCTTCTCTTGCACAGTATGCCTGCAGCTAAGATTCCCAAAAACAGTAGGGGAAAAAATTGGACTTTTGCTCTATTCCGCTTTTTGAATACCCACAACCAATAAGTAATTATCACATTCTATTCTTTTATCTCATTTTTGTCTAATCTCAGTGTTTACAATTCTCAGTGTCTCAAAAGTGGGGGCATATAGAAATGCCAATTTTAGCATAAAAATCCATAATGAAATGGATATCATCCCTGAAATATATAAGACTAAATAAATATATAAGACTAATTAAATCACCATACGGACCTTGGTGGGTTCCCCCCCCCCCCCGATGGAGTATAATTTCATTTCTATGTGTGCAGAAATATTATAGCTAAGGCTTAGGCATGAATTAATCAAACAAGAGAGAGATCTGAATCTGAAAACTGCAGTGCTGACGTGTATGATGTCAAAAGAAAGTCAATACAAAGATAAGACTCTCAAAAAATAGAGTGTAAAATACATTAAAACGTATTTTGAATGAAACATTTCTTAGGGCCTAGTAAACATAGTTGCCACACACCTTAGCATTGCTACAATGGATTTCTCAATGGGTAAATAGCAGAAGTCAAAAGAGCAGTTGAGTTCTTCAATGCAATGTGTTCCTCTATTAAAATTAAGTACAGATAGTCCTTGACTTACAACAGTTCATTTAGTGACCGTTCGAAGTTACAATGGCACTGAAAAAAGTGACTTATGATTATTTTTCACATTTGCAACCATTGCGGCATCTCCATCGTCATGTGACCAAAATTCAGATGTTTGAAAACTGACTCATATTTATCACAGTTATAGTGTCCCAGGGTCATGTGATCACCTTTTGTGACTTTTTAACAAGCGAAATCAATGGGGAAGACAAATTCACTGTGTTATTAATTTAACAGCTGTAATGATTCGCTTAACAACTGTGGCAAGAAAGGTCATAAAATGGGGCAAAACTCATTTAACATATGTTTCACTTAGAAACAGAAATGTTGAGCTCAATTTTGGCCATAAGTCTACCTGTAATCTTCATAGCAGCTTTCAAGGCAGAATGATACCAGATAGGGATATATTTCTCCTAGGGCAAGCATTAGTTACGGTAGTTATGTATCCTTTGTATGCAGATATTGTACAAAATGGGAAGATTTGAAAATTGCAGCAGCCTTTGCAATAATCAAGAGTCTCAGCACCTTCCATTTCTGCAGGGCTTAAATTTAACTTCGCGCAAAGGTGACTTTAATAATTTGTGGGTTGGGTAAGAGTTACAGAAACCCAGCAAAAGAGAATTTTAGAGTATTTCTTGCTGGCAGCTTGTCATCAACATAAAACACGTTTGAAATAAAAAATGAGCAGATCAAAAGGGAGAAAAAAGTTTGCAGCATCCTAAAAATATCATGGAACATTGTCAAAATATCATGCAAGAATAACAAAAAGATATGCCAATGTCACATGTATCCCTTTTTGAGTATTTGTAACTGGCAAATAGAAATACCAATGAGTCCTTCTCTCTGAGGGAGATGGAAGGTTAAGAAGTGTGTGGGGGAAAAATAGAAAAAAATTAAAAAATCCTTTTGAAAAACCCATCTACCTCCACTTCAGTAGTGGGTTCTAAAACCCGTTGCTACCAGTTCGTGCTCGCACGTGACGCTTCTGCGCATGCCGCCACTACCGGTTCTAAGAACCGGGCCGAACCGGGAGCAACCCACCACTGCTCTACTTCCTTGAATTAAAGAGGAAGTTTGACGGATTCCCTACCTAAATAATTTGCAGAGCTACATCACTTCCCAAGGTCAATTGGAAATAGATTACCAGGAAGCACAAAGGTTGCTATTTTTATAACAAGACCAAGCTGAGGAGAAGTTCTGACCCAAATGATTATAGCTAGAAAATGATGGAAGAGAGTCAATCTGATGGGCCAGTTAAGGTACAGTATGAGACAAAGAATGGGAAAACTGAAGAGTACCGTAAGTCCATTCTTCAACATGGAATGTCACCAAGTACAGGTAGTCCTCAACTTACAACCATTCATTTAGTGACCCTTTGAAGTTACAACTGCACTGAAAAAAGTGACCTGTTTTTCACACTTATGACCATTGCAGCATCCCTGTGGTCACCTGATCAAAATTTGGACACTTGGCAATTGGCATGTATTTATGATGGTTGCAGTGTACCTGGAGTCATGTGATCACCTTTTGCAACCTTCTGACAAGCAAAGTCAATGGGGAAGCCAGATTCACTTAACGGTGTTACTAACGTAACAGGTGCAGTGATTCACTGAAACAACTGTGACAGGAAAGGTTAGAAAAAGGGGCAAAACTCACTTAACAACTGACTTGCTTAGCAATTGAAATTTTGGGTTCAACTGTGGTCATAAATCGAAGACTACCTGTAAATTATCATAGTTAGCCAACCTGCAATACTACCAGTAGTCAGTTTAAGACATCTTGAAGCTGATTAAGCTTTGCATCAAGCATCTCATTTCTTTCACTAGTTCATACCACCCAGCTCATGAGAGCTGCAGACACCAGTAATCTATGGATGCATTTAATAGGAATACAAAATTGTTCTTTGTTGGACAGTATTTCTCATTTAAGATTCTAATGACACAGTTTGAATAGGGAATTATGTTTAGATTCAGCATCTACGATTCAGAACTCCCGAGAAGCTCTTTTTTTGGCTCCTTTTTATGAAATTCAAGCATTTGATCAATTCAGTTCTACTATACTAGGCATTGCATCTGTTTCAATAACTGAATATTTTCTTCTATGTCCCTTTTGCTCCTCAATTATGTTTAGTTTGCATGTTTCATTGTGATGCTTCATTTATAATGAATTGTTTTTATCAGTTCTGACAGCTGCCATGAAGGTTCTTCTATTGCTTTCTGAAAGTGAGGGGTAAAATTATTTTTATAAGCAATCATGAAATTAAGACAGCATTGTGTAACTTAGCTGAAGTCTGGGTAATTTTGTTAAGAGGAAGCCCTGCCTACATGCCACGAACTTGAACAAAAACCAGAAACAATTAAATCTTCAGGGAAAATTTATTTCAGACCTTGTTCCAATCTTAAATGCTAATTATGCCAAAGGGACTTTGTCTATTGTAAGCAAACATTAATAGTTATCAGGAAGCAGCCTAATGCTTTCAACCTAGAGTATTTTTGTATTAAAGAGGCTATTATGTGAATGTCTATTTGAAATACTAGTGAGTGACAGAATTTGCTCAGAATGCAGTACAGGTAGTCCTCGATTTATGACCAAAATTGAGCCTAAAATTTCTGTTGCTAAGCTAGACAATTATTAAGTGAGTTTTCCCCCATGTTATGACTTTTCTTGCCACAATTATTAGGTGAAGGTCGCAAAAGTGATCACATGATCCTCGGACACTGCAACTGTCATAAATATGAACCAGTTGCCAAGCATCTGAATTTTGATCACATGACCATGGGGATGCTGCAACGGTCGTAAGTGTGAAAAATGGTCATAAGTCACTTTTTTCAATGCCACTAAGTTCACCAAATGAACTGTTGTAAGTCAAGGACTACCTATATTTAAGTAAAGCAATAGAAACTGAGTAATGAGATCCTTAGTCAACATATAATCAGCAATTTAACAAAGTCAGATTCTCTACATTATATTATATTTCTTCCCATCTGGGAAGAAATTTTACTGGAAATTTTATCATAAAGTAAGTACAGTAGCCTAAATCTGAGCTTTTGACATTTTATCCCAGTCTGACTCAGGTCACATGGGGATTACAGCAAATACACAAACTATTCAAGGAAAAAGTCCAGTTTGATGATTTAAAGGTCAGATACTCATAGCCATTTTTTTTTAAATAAAAGGAAAGCAACTTAGTAACCAAGGATCCAAGGAAAACTACAGCTTGTTGCTATAAGCCTAGTCACATAATGTACTCGTGCATTTATCATTGCTTATAGTACAACATGGCAAAAGACTCCAAGCATTAACGAGAAGGTGACAGTTCCTGTGAGGGAAATAAAGAACATCACGAGGAACTTATTTAAACACATTTCCCAGTATTTGATGAAGAAACAAGTACAGTTGCTGACGGCTATGGTTTTCAACTAATAGCATGGGCACAATTAAAAACCACAGGTCTTCTAGAGTAGAGAATTTATATTTGCATAAAGGGTTAGTTGTTTCGTTCTTGATATGATTGTAAAGACCCTAAGCTGGGTTTGATATCTAAGCACAATTTGAAGGACATGTTCAAAGTAAAGACTCCTGAACTTTATCCCCTTGTGCAAGCAGCCAAGATGGCAAGCTGAGTGCCAAGAGCTTTCTGGAATAGAAAGAGGCAACCTGTGGTCATCTAGCATACCTCTATCATTGACCATGCTGGGTGTAGGTACTGAGAACTGAAATTCTACAACCTTGAGGTAAGATGGGTGGCCTATAAAACAAACATCTCAAGATCTGGTGGGTTTCCACCCCAGTTCTAGAAGCAGGGCTAAGAGTAGGACTCACGTGTCTCCATGAGTGGGAATGGTATTCTATTTGTGAATATAGTAAAACCTTACCTCGCATCATCTGCACAATCATAAACACAATCCTTTGAGGTTACTTGTGAAAAGGTTGACCTAAAATCCATGATGTTTTGTTCCTGATTCATATTTTTAGCCCCCAAAGTTAATTAACATTCATTCATATATGACACAAAATTCTGATTTGGTGACACAAGCCCAAATCTGAATTGAGCGTTTCTGTGCTTCCTTCTTTCACTTTAAGCAAACCTGTTTTGTATTTCTCCCAAAGTGGAAAATCATTTGCGCCTGTCTTATTCTGCAAGGAAAGCATGAACCACAATTTGCAAATTCAGACATTATCCAGGGTCAGGAAAGGATGGGAAGTACAATGTTTTTCACATCTGTGCAAAGAACTAAGGATAATTGGCTTTTTACTTCTACCGAACTATATTAGTCTGTGTGAGTGTGTTCCTTTGAATCAATGTTCACTCCTGGTGACTGTCTGAACAAGTCCCTGCAGTTTTCTTGGCAAGATTTTTCAGAAGTGGTTTGCTCCTGCCTTCTTCCTAGGGTTGAGAGAAAATAGATGACCCTGGTTTCATGTCCCAGGCAGGATTGAACTCAATCTCCTGGTTTTTAGCCCACTGCCTTAACCATTACATCAAACTGGTCCTCTGTATTGAACTATAAAGTACATTTTAAGTCAGGCTTGTAAACAGCCATTTGTCTCATTTGATTGTGACAAGCTCCAGGCAACCAGGCTGTAAAAGTTTTGAAATGGAAAGGCGGAAGAGGTGGTGTTAAAATTTAACTACTGAGAAATTAAAGAGGAACATTAACAACACAGGTTTAGATGCATTCGTTTTTAAGGAATAGCAACTTCTGCTGAATTATTGGCAAAACTCTCCTAACTACCAGAATGCTGGTTTCCAAAGGAAGAGCCTGAAGAAAAAAACAAGGAAGCTGCTGGAGGAAAAGTTCATACAACATCCAGGCAGCCCCCAGTATTAAAAATACAAAATAAATCATAGGCACTGAATTTTGCATGGCTCAAATAGTATAGATGTGGAATAGGGTGAATTATAAGACTGACATCTGCATTTTTATTTTCTCCTGACACAAATTGCAAAGAATCGTGGCATCACCAGAACATTTAATTTAAACTAGTTTTTCTGCAGCTGAAAAACTCATTATACATCTTAGCAAGCAGCCAAAAATGTAGGGATGCAAGAATAAAACATTATTATAGGGGGGGGGGGGGAAACCCACCTACCTATCCCTCCCCCCACTTCCCAAATCTACAAATAGAATTCTTCCCACCGTACCTACAGTATCTGCATTAAACAGAAAGGAAAAGAACAACGCTCTAGACTAGAGAGAATTCTATCCAAAACGCGCCCCCTTGTGGCGCATAGCATATTTTGGAAGAAAGAACGAGAGGGAGAAACCGAATATATTTTGGCAGCGCCAAAAGAATAAAGGCGAAAAAGAAACTTGAACTGGTTTGCCATTAAGGCAGTAACTGCAATTTAAACTGTTCTCCGATTCATATCATTTCAGTTTCACAGTCAAAAACGGAGAAGGCTAATAGAAAGAGGGAGGAAAAAGAAAGACAACCTGAAGTATAAACAACATCCAAACTTTTATGTCAGTAAAGCGACTATTATCAGTTTGGTTAAAACTGTAGCTGGTATGACCCCCGAAACCTGTTGCATTCTGCACACGGACAGCCCCTTGTATGTAGATCTCCGCCGTCATGCTTGTTCGCCACCCGCTTCAATTTAGGCATCTTAGCGCAGCGCGCACATGTTTATGATACGCATTGCTTTCGGTCGAATACCCGAAGAAAGGCTGTGGCTACTTTATCCCACGTATTGGAAGCGGCAAGCCCTCTTTAAAAGAACGCAAGTTTAAATAATAGAAACGTCCGAGCATCATTAGCTAAATAAACTTGGGAAATGGAAAGAACGGGTTGGCGGGGAGGGGGGGGAGAAAGAGAGGAAGAGCGAATGTTTTCTTGTTAACTTAGTGTTGTTGTTTTTTAACCAAATACATTCTTCTTACATTAATTGCAGCCCACATCAGGGCCACCCAAGGTATGTGTGTGAGAAGACACATTTCTCTTTCTTTCTTTCTTTTTTTTCATAGCAAAGCTGGGTGGCCAATGGAGATTCTGATGCAACTGTGCCTGACATCCTACCTTCTTGCAGAACGAGGCTCCCCTCCGTGCATTTGCAAGGAATAAAAAGAACTCCGTGAAAAAGCCGCCACTGGATCGCCGACGGTTCTCTACCCCCCCCTTTCCCCTCCCCCCGCATAAGGAACCCTCCTTAAGCGATCCCCCCAGCCCGTAGTAGGCAACGCGCACTCACCTCCTCAACTGTCAAAGGCATACAGATCCGATACTCCTTCATGAGCATATTCCGACACATTCAATGCAAACCAGCAGTTCAAGAGAAACGCGAACCACGGGGCACCCCGAGCCTGCAAAGGCAAAGCGGTCTACAGCGCCCCGGAGGTCGCCTCCTTGGCAATTTGGACCGTAGACGTCGCCGCCGCCGCTGCCACCATCCAGCAGGCTGACCCAGCCCCCGGGGAGAGAGACGGAGAAAACACCCCGCGATGCTCTGCTCCGCTCCGATCTTCCAGGTTGGCAGCTTCAAACCGCGGTCAGGCGCTGCTGCCTTTCACAACATGCACACGCCGAAGGAGGCTCGGGAGCCAAAGGCGGCGGCGGCGGCGGCGGCGATCATACAAAGGCATCCGCCGGGACCGCTACAGCCAGAGGCATTTCTTAGCCGCCGCCGCAGCAGCCTCAAGACATGTTGCCCGAAGCCGAAGTCCGGGCGAAAGAGGCTGGAGCGAGCAAAGCGCGCCTCCCCGACCCCGGGATGATCGGCCGCCGCCAAAGGAGATGCTTCCTTCCAAGACAAAAGGCGGCTGCTACTGTTTCCTTCTCCGCCTGGTAAACAAGCGCCCTCCGCCTTCTCCGGCCGAGCGCTGGGAGGAAAGAAGGAAGGAGCGGCGTCTGCCCGGTCCCTGGATCGGCTGCGGGGCTGGCCTCGCCCCGGCGGAGAGTCTGCCGCTCCGGGTCGTGGCTGATCGCGCCGAGGAGGTTCTGCCGCAGCAGCAGGAGCGGCGGCAAGCTTAGGAAGGGTGTGAGAGCGTGGCTGACATCAGCAGCCCTGGCAGGAAGGAGGGCCCCATCCGGCCAATGGGGACGAGGCAGAGCCAGCCAGGCGACCCTTTGAAACAGCAGAGCCAGCCTCGGCTGAAGCGGCGGCGGGGAAAGGACAGGACAGGACAGGACAGGAAAGCCGCTTGCACGCCAGGCAGCAGAGGGAGGAGGAGGAGGAGGAGGAGGAGGAGGAGGAGGGAATGCTTGGGGGGCAAAATCAGCTCAGGGTTTTTTCTTTAAAACGTGCGTGCGCGCGCGCGCGCGCACGCTCTGAAGAGTAGTGGAGGGCAACGGGCAAGTTAGAAATCTCCGGGGTCCGGGAAGGGGGAGGGGGAGAAGCAACGAGGGTCTTTGGAAGGATGGACAGCCATTTGTCTGAAATGGGATAGGGTTTCCTGCTTGAGCAGGGGGTTGGACTAGAAGACCTCCAAGGTCCCTTCCAGCTTTTGTTATTCTGTTCTGTTAATCGGACAGCCTGGTGGGCGAGACCCCGTCCAGACGTGGACTTCCGAGGTGAAATCTAGGCAAGCCGAGACGCCTGATTTTAACCAGGGTAGAGAAAGGAAGGGTAGCCTTCGGGGGAACACCCTGAGACTCTTATTGGGGACTTTTCTAGGGACTTCATTCCCTAGAAACAAGACGAAGAAAAGGAAGGTGGGGGGACGTATGTTTGTATGTGTGTGTGGGGGGGGTGTAAGTGTTGTGTGTATGCAGGCAGCTGAGCTTTGATTCCTGCAAAACCCCATCTGTGCTGAGTTGGAGCACATACAGCAGGGCCCCGACTACACATTCCATCTGGTTTCCTTCCCTTGACAGATTTTATTGTGCAAAGCCCTGCGGGCTGAGCTCAGAAACACTAACGGTGTTTTTGCTGAGCATGTGATCTTAGCCTTACATCCTTCACAAGGGAACAGAAGCGGAGAATAAGGAGAACTCCATTTTAAGAGGCCAAGCCCCTTTTCTTGCTCCTTCCAAACCATCTGAGTATATAAACACTGTTTGTAATCCTTGCATGGGTAAAAAAATAATAATAAAGTGGTTTTTAAAAAAAACCAAAACTCTTACATTTCATAATTGTTCCTTGGGCAGAGTTCAAGCAAATGGTAACTGCTACATACGGTATTAAATTATATCCTTTCTTACTTTAGAGCTCTGCTTAAGTTATCTTTCACTACTCTTGTTTGATTGGATTCTTCTTTTTAAAATGGGATGATTTTATCGGCAGATTATGTGGATTTGGTTTTGTGTCTGTTGAGAATACTTGATTGCAAACAGACTCCTTTGAATTTTTGGGAGAGTAGCCATAAAATCTGTTTTAGGAGAAAGAACGAAATTTGAGACATCTAAACGGGGAATATATTTATTGTGACTCTAAAACGTATAATAAAGGCATGAGCCAATTTTGGCTTATATGCTTTAATTGTTAGAAAAACTGTTTTGTCTCTATACTTTTGGAAAATATGAATACTGTAGTGGAAAACTTGAGTTATTTCAGTTGTCTGTGGCTGATTGTTTTAAAATATTTTTATTTAGAGTAATTCACATGGAATTTCTCCTGCTGGAGTTTTGAATCTCTAATTCAGCGGTTCTCAACCTGTGGGTCGCGACCCCTTTGGGGGTCGAACGACCATTTCACAGGGGTCGCCGCGTGCGTTAGCCCGCCATTTTGGTGCCACCGTCACTGCAGGGGTGAAAAGGTCCCGGTTCGGCCGTGCTGCGAGTCGCCGGACAGCTGGTAGCCTGGACGCCGCCATTTGAGTTCTTCTACCCTCTGCGCATGCACAGAATGCTTTGCGCATGCGCAGAGGGTAAAAGAACCCAAATGGCGGCATCTGGGTGAAGTCTCCTGCTTCCACGCTATCAGCTGTCCGGCGACCCGCAGGTAAGCCCGAACCCGGAGCATTTCGCCCCTGGTGCCACGCTCCCTTTGTCACCTCATCCCGCGCGGGGAGGGGGCGGGGAGGGGGTTGCGGCGACGGGGGGGGGTGTGTTGATAAATTGATACTTAAAGCTTGAAAATAATGAGTAGTTAAAAAAGGGACTGTATTATTTCGTTAGAGATGGTAAGCTAAGTTTCTGTTACAGATGAAGACATTATTTGCATAGCATAGACTTTAAATTCGTCCCTCAGATGAATTGCTCAGGACCTCCCTGTAAACAACATTCCTGGTTTTGCTCTCTGGCTGGAGGATGACCAGGCTGTCAGGTGAACTGACTCTGGAGCATGCCACATAGAACTGGCCATGGGAGAAACAGGCAGCTTCCCTTACTTGTGTTTTCCTAATCGCATCTGTAAATCTTTTCCTCCGTTTTTTGCCTCTTTTCCCTTTAACTGGTGTTACAGTAGAAGGAACAGATTCATCTGAACTGAGAAGGAAAATAAGGGGGGAAAAATCTGTCTCCGCCTACCAGCATCCATTGGTATTCATCTGGCTACCGTGGCTTAGTTCAACTGTTCTGTAGTAAAGCTGCTTGCTGCTGTGAAAGCAAAAGCGAAACTGAAACTCCTCTGCTTGTGTTTTGCATTTGGATCAGATTTCTTTTCAGGTGGGGAGGGGGGAGTAGAACTCCTTAGCATCAGAGCTTGTTAATATTAATATAAGAAATACTCATGCTGCGATGGTCATTTTGAAAAATCCTTTCGTAGTGAGCACCTAGAAGCCAAGAGGAACATACGTGGCAAATATCAAGTTTGTAGGCTTTACGGTTCTGGAGATTTCGTGATTAATGCGTGAGTGGTTTTTGCTTTTATTATGTAAAATTACAGGTAGTCCGCAACTTACAGCAGTTTATTTAGTGACCATTCAAAGTTACAACGCACTGAAAAAAGTGACATGACCAGTTTTCACACACTTATGACTGTTGAAGCATCCCCATGGTCACATGATCAAAATTCAGATGCTTGGCAATTGACTCATATTTATGACCGTTGCAGTGTCCCAAGGGTCATGTGATCGCCTTTTGTGACCTTCTGACCAGCAAAGTCAAATGAGAAAGGCAGATTCACTTAACAACCGTGTTAGTGACCTAACATCTGCAGCGATTCACTTAACAATTGCGGCAAGAAAAGTCGTAAAATGGGGCAAAACTCACTTAACAACCGTCTCACTTAGCAACAGAAAGTTTGGGCTCAATTGTGATCGTAAGTCAAGGGCTACCTGTAGTCTACAATCCACAACTTACCTGGAAGTGAAAGCCACAACAGGTTACAGAACAGCATAAATGTTTATGGACTGTAGACCACTTCAGCAGATGTGTGGTGCTGTCCTTGTTACATGTTATATGTACATCTGATCAGAAGAGATAATTGTAAACAGTAAGATCAGCGAAATGACAGGCACAAAGTATAGTGACTGTAGGAAGTTAGCACCCACCCCTCTCCTAGAAAAATGATATATCCTAGGAAATATTAAAAAGGCAGAATATTATATAGAATATCCCTAGAGAAATTGAGAAACATGCTTTTAGAAAGGAAACAGACTCACTCTTAGTAGCCCCCACCTTCATCAATGCGCCATCAAGGAATGGCCCAGCTCACTCATCCCCCCTTTGTTAATAGCCTGGACCAGTCTATTCTACAAACAAAGATCTATCTCCCTATTAGGAATTGCCCAAAGCCATTTCATTATACCACATGGGACCTGGGAAGATTACATCAGCCAAGCCTGGGACTCAGGACAGCCCACAAGAGTTGCCCCAGCATGCCCCTGGGAGTCTGACAGCCAATCGGAGTGCATTACATACACAGGAACAGGAAACTAAGAGGTGGGGCCCAACAGAGGTCATAAAACCAAGAGACTCAGCATCTTTTCCTCCCTTTTCTCTTCACCCAACATCTGGAAGCATGTGATCCACCTTTTCTGTTCAGGAGCCCCTGCCATGTGCTCCTGTCCACCATTAAACCTTCTTTCCAAGCAACTTCCAGGAATCCAGTGTCTTTTTCCCCACTTGGAACTGAACCCAGAAGGATATTCCTTACAACATGACTATGACAATATTAATAGAGTCTATTCACAAAAACATAAGAAAGGTGATAATACAAGATATCCTGGCATTGGTAAGTTAATTGAATTCAGTAGGAATTCACAGAGAATAGTGCTACTATAGACTTAGGCGAACTAAGAATATTTTAGCACGTAGACTCACAACAAATGACAAATGTTACTACTGTATAGTTTTGACACCTTGCAGCATTCCAGTGGAACAGATGCTTCATGCATGAATCAGAGCATCACAAAAATTTACTAATTCTGCTTTTCTTAAGGACTCATACACCACAATCTAAATATTAAGATAGCAATAGCACTTAGACTTATATACCGCTTTACAGTGCTTTACAGCACTCTCTAAGCGGTTCACAGAGTCAGCATATTGCCCCCAACAATCTGGGTCCTCATTTTACCCACCTCGGAAGGATGGAAGGCTGAGTCAACCTTGAGCCGGTGAGATTTGAACCGCTGAACTGCTGAACAGTCAGCTGAAGTAGCCTGCAGTACTGCACTCTAACCACTGCGCCACCTCGGCTCAGCTATGCAAGATATGCATAGTACAGTATTTTGAAATTTTCATACACACAACAGTAGGATTTTTTTTTAGATCTTGCCTGCCATACAAACCTAGACTTTGGATCAAGTTATGGATTAGGCAGAGCCCCTTAATGAGTTCTGTTGTAAACGATTTACCTCCGCTTGGGCTCTTAATATTGCAAAGACACTGAAAGGAAAGTTAACCTTTCCTGACTTCCAAGCTTAAAGCATCTGCAAAATGAGATACAGGTCGTCCTTGACTTACAACCATTAATTTAGTGACCGTTCAAAGTTACAATGGCACTGAAAAAAAGGGATTTAGGATTGTTTTTCACACTTATGACAGTTGCAGCATCCCCATGGTCACATGATCAACTGACTCATATTTATGACGATTGCAGTGTGCTAGGTCATGTGATCACCTTTTGCGACCTTATGACAAGCAAAGTCAATGGGGGAAGGCAGATTCGCTTAACAACCGTGTTCCTAACTTAACAACTGCAGTGATTCGTTTAACAACTGCGGCAAGGAAGGTCGTAAAATGAAGCAAAACTCATTTAACAAATGTCTTGCCAAGCAACAGAAATTTTGGGCTCAATTATGGTCGTATGGACTACCTGTAGTTACAACCACATATTTACTCACCCTCTTTTTTTTCCTGCCTTCAAGATTATGGAGAGGAGGTACATTTCTTACAGAAATGTAAGAAAGGGAGTATAGAAGAATTTAGAGCTGACCTTAACAGATTAACAGAGTTGGAAGGGACCTTGTAGGTCATCTAGTCCAACCCCCCACCCAAAATACCTTGGGGAAGTATGAAAGATCCAGTAAGGGAGGGTGGAGGAAGGGATGAGCCATTTTTAAAAAAAGAGGGCTGGGGAGGTTGTCTGGCAGAAAAGATCACACAGTCTTAGAGAAAGAGGGAAGCGTTAGAAAGAAATCCAATCCCATCTTGATTTTGTGTCATATAGGATGGGATAGAGCAGTGATGGTGAACCTATGGCACGCGTGCCACAGGTGGCACGTGGAGCCATATCTGAGGGCACGCGAGGCGTTTCCCTGTCAGCTCCAGCGCACATGCGCGCACTGGCCAGCTGATTTTCGGCCGTTTTCGCTCCCCCAAGGCTTCAGGAAAGCCTCCTGAACCCTGGGGACGGCGAAAAACGGCCCAACGGCCCAACCGGAAATTCATTTCCGAACTTCCGGTTGGCCCGTTTGGCCATTTTTCACTCTCCCCAGGCTTCAGGAGGCTTTCTTGAAGCCTGGGGAAGAGCGAAAATGGGCCTAACCGGAAGTCCGGAGACTTCAGTGAGGCCTGTGCGTATGCGCGGGGGGGGGGAGTGCGGGTGTGTGTGTGCACATGCGTGGGGGGGCAGCACGGGGGTTGTGTGCATGCACGGGAGGGAGGGCATTGCATTATGGGTGTGGGCACGCGTGCGCACGCTATCTCGTGCGCGCGCACCCTTTTGGCACCCGAGCCAAAAAAGGTTCGCCATCACTGGGATAGAGTAAAAATTAGAGAGGTTGTCACGATTGTGTGGCACTACATTCCTAGAATCTCTGCCATGCCTGAGTCTTTCACCATGCCCTGCCCCAGTGTCTTTTGATCTGGCCTATCCCCAAAGGGATGGCCAAGATGTTAAAGGACCCGTCTCCTCTCCAGTCTGCAGTGAGCCTCCATGGATTTTAATTATCTTATCTCAACAGTCAATAGTAACAACCAGGGCCAGCTAGTCAGAATCATGGGGCTAGAAGGGACCTTGGAGGTCTTCTAAGTCCAACCCCCTAACAAAGGCAGGAGTCCTTATACCATCTTGGACAAATAGTTGTCCAGTCGTTTCTTGAAAACCTTCAGTGATGGAGCACCCACAACTCTGGGAGGCAAGCTGTTCCGTTGACTAATCATTCTCAATGGTAGGAAATTCCTCCTTATTTCCAGGTCCGTCCCCCCCCCCATTGCTTCTTGTCCTGCCCTCAGGTGCTGTGTAGAACAAATCAATGTTCTCTTCCCTGTGACAGCCCTTCAAGTATTGGAGGACTTCTATCATGTCTCCCTTAAGCTTTCTGTTCGTAGGCTAAACATGTCTAGTTCCCTTACCCATTCATCATATGATTTAGCCTCCAGACCCCTCATCATCGTTGTTTCTCTTCTCTGCATGCTTTTTAGGACCTCAGCATCTTTTTTGTATCATGGTGGTCACTATGAAAATGTCTGGAATTCTCTCCAAGATTCCATCCCGAGCCAAATGGAGCAGTCTTTCATTCGCCAGTTCTTCTATGGCCAGTCCCATATGGGTAACATGGCCTAGGCTAGATGTGATATGCAAATATGTTCAAAAAGTTATCAACTAGCCGCTACATTGCCTTGAATAAACATCTGTAGGAATGAGCAGTGATGTGCAGTTCTTTGGATTTGGATTAAGGAGTTGCAGCTAGGTTTGCACTTCAGGTGATCCAAATCCAAAATGTTTTGCCCTTGAATCCCAAACATTGCACAATCCTGGTAATGACAGCGGCATCAGTTTATTTAACTAGACCTGAAGGCAAGCTGAGATCTTTTTTTTAAAGATCACCGTTCCTAATTGGATGACTCACAGATCTATGGAGATTGCAAAAGAGTGAAAAAGCATCTTCCAATGCTGTTTTTATTGTTACCTAATATTCTGATTTTTTCCCCACATTGGCGACAGGAAGGGCATCCGGCTATTAAATACTCTGCTAGCTCCATTCAGTTGCCCAGACTCCACCCCGCAAGGGATTATTGGGTTGTTAAAAGATGATGATGATGATGATGATTTTTTGTGATACTTTTCAGATTTCAGAGTTTTAAACATATTTATAAAAGTGGAGAAACATTCAGAGCATTCAATCAGACTAAAAACGTCTTAAGTAATAAATGTCAAATGTACACGCAGCATCCTTTATCAGTTGCATTATCTTCACCTCAAAAATAGCAGGGTAGTAATATTTACAAACTTTTATCTATATTTCCAACCAACGTGGGAAATTAGCTTGCAAAACTTTTAATGAAATGGTTTTTAATGAAATGGTGACCTAACGGGAAATGGGTGAGGTTGTTATATCCTGCTCTTATATGTCCACTGATCTTTTCTATTTATAGAGAACTTCTAAGTTTCATTTTGATGCATTTGTACTTTCTACTACAAAAAGAGGATTATTCTGAAATTACAATAATTCTTACTGGCTGATTGAACTCCATCGTATAGAGCTGTATTGGAAGGAAGGAAAGCTCTTCAGGATCCAAATTGGCCTATAGTAGGTGTCTCTAAGGAGTTATGGAAGAAAAACAATATTGTCGTATGATTTTTTAAAAATCTCTCTTCTATTACAATTTTATTGGATGTTTAGGAAATTATTCTTATTACAACATCGCCATAGAATTTATGTATAATTAATTCTCAAATTATTGTAAAGGCTGACATGTGGAAGCACTGCAATGAAGTAACCATCTTCTAATGGAATGATAGTTTTATGTGTCATGGGGCCTATGGGGCCAATAGTTGTTCTGATTGGCCCATGCATGGTTGTGTGAATGTTTTATTTTAAATATGGATAGTTTTTTTTTAAATTGTTTTTATATGTTTTATTTTTTTATGATGTAAGCCGCCCAGAGTCCTTCGGGAGTTGGGCGGCATATAAATTTTATAAATATAATATAATATAAATATAATATAATATACTAGAATATTGAAAACACATTCAGAAATGGCCTCCATTTTAGTCAAGAGTTTGCTTTAAGAGTTAACTATGGAAGCACAACAGTTACTACAAAATCTATCTGTTATAATATTGTTGCAATTGTCACACAGAATTTTGCAAACACAGCAAACATGTCAGAGGGAGAATTTTCCTTCCCTTGTTTGAACTTCCAATGAAAGTTCAGATGGCGTACAGTGAGGAAAGATTGAGTCCAGTATGGCAGAGAATTAATAACACAGTAGGGTACAAAGATTCATAGGCACCATAGAAATTAGGTTATTAATTTTAACATAAAATAGGAACTGGCATCCTGAAAATCTTTATTTTTAATAATGCTTCTGGTCCGTTATACAAGGTATCCCAGAAATAAGGATCAGTCACCAATAAATACTGAGAAGAAAATTATGCATTAGTTGATTACATAAAAGACAGCCAAGAACAAGCATTGATGCAAGTTAAAAATTGCAACTTACTGAATGTTCAGGAATCAAAACATGAGTATTGAAATAATGTAATAAAAACATGAACAGAATGCTGGCAAGGAAAAACATTACATGGTCAATTTCTACAAAATATGAAACGGAAAGTGGATAAAGATAAAACCTGGCAATGGCTTACAGCTGTAATATTAAAAAAAGAAACTGAAGGCTTGATTTTGGCTGCTCGGGAGCAAGCTATTTGAACTAATACAATCAAGGCTAACGTTGAAAAAAACCATCAAATTCAAAGTGCAGATTGTGCAAAGAGATAGAAAAAACAGTAGGTCATACACTCAGCTCTTGCAACATTGCACACGCTGATGATAAAATGATCAGCTGGGTTGTCAAGGAGAGCGGTAGGTATACATATGGTGGCAAATGGGCTGTAGGACTCAGGACTGTTGGTTGACCAGATAGGGCCAAAGATTGCAGGACTACTGGAAGAAAAGTTGCTTACCCTGTTGCAGATATACAAAGATTGAAAACAAAGAAATAATAAACTGTTATTACAAATTAAGTCCAATAAGAAGATGATATCTAAAAAGAATACATTAGTTCTGGAAAGAACAACATCCAGAATAAAAAATAACAGAACACAATGTTGATTTATAATATGAAATAAACTATTCACAGAAACAGAATTGGAAGAACTGCAAAGGTCTATTCAGGGCTAAGAAATCAAAGCCTTTTCAGAAGTAACTCAGACTACAAAGGCAAACCAGGGGGAGTCAGCAGAAGAGGAAGTCAGTATAACTACTGAATCATTTTCATTCCCAAACCAGGCACCCATTCCTCTGCCTTCTTCTTAGAAGAACAAAGCCCTAATTGAAAAAAAAAAGAATTGAAACAAAGAATAACTGAACATCTAGAGCAGCACAAAAACAACAGAATAAAATCTTCTGCATTGAAGCTCATTACAAAGAAACAGCACAAGTATCAAAAGATGTCAATACTGTAATACCAACTATAAGCACCAGCTCACTGCAAGAAACAAGCCAACTAATGGAGAGTACAGCTGCAGCTGTAACCAAATACCTGGGATGCAAAATCAACACGCATGAAAGAAAGTCAAACAATGCACCACGAAGTGGAAGACCAGCTTGGAAAATAAAATCAACATTCTAAGATCAGACGCAAACTAGAACAGATGAAAGAAAAGAAGCTGAATAATAAGAAGACCAAAGAATATCTGACCAAGAAAAAACACCTAGAATCAAAGAAGATTAAGGAAGCACTGGAAATAATAAAGTAGCAAATAATAATTAACAAGAAGATCAGTAGATACGAAGCTCAAATTGCACACAATAGTCAAAATCTCCAATTTCAGTCAAATAAAAAATGTTCCTACCAAATCCATCAATGGGGAGACTGCGTTAAATTAGCCAATACCTAACAAAGAAGAAACAATGCAATTCTTGGTGCAGCTATGGAACAACCCCAAAAAATACAACAAGAATGCAGCTTGGATTTATTTATTTATTTAGCATATGGCTTGAATAATGGAGGTGGATGAGAATAAAAAGAAGCTGAAATGAAAGAATTTGTATAACAGCAGAAAGGCTGGAGAAAACGGCAAGGAAGACCAAGTACCGTGTTTCCCTGAAAATAAGACAGGGTCTTATTTTTTTGACCCCCCCCAAATAAGGGCTTGGCCTTATTATCGGGGGGGGGGGGTCTTATTATTTTGGGGGTGCAAGAGGCGGCGAGCGTGGTCACCTGCTCGCAAGAGTGCAGCCACCTGGCACCTCTTGCCACGTGGTGCCCACCCCTTATTATCGGGGGGGGTGGTCTTATTATTTTGGGGGTGCAAGAGGCGGCGAGCGTGGTCACCTGCTCGCAAGAGCACAGTCGCCCGGCACCTCTTGCCATGTGGTGCCCACCGGGCAGCCTGCGCCCTCACAGCCAGGAGTCCGGCAGAGAGAGGCTCCCTCCGCATGCCACCATCAACCCCTGCCCCTACCACGGGTGGTGGTGGAATGCAAGCGGCCAGAAGGCACCAAGCCGTGCGAGCGCCTGCCCCCCCCCGCTCGCGTGCCTCCCAGGCCTCACCATATTGATGTGGGCGAAGCTGGTGAGCACCCGGCTGGAAGCGGAGAAGAGGCCAGTCAGGCCAGCCGCCTGCTGCCGAGTCTTCCAGCAGCCGGGGCAGAGAGTCTTCCGGCAGCCGGGGCAGAGAGGCGGCGAAGGGCGAAGGGAGCTGCAGCCCCACATGGCGAGTCCACGCAGCCGCCGCCATCCCAGCACTGAGGATGGCTTCCTCTGCGGCTTCCAAACCCCGGCTGGAAGCCGCTGGAAGTGGAGAAGAGGCCGGTTGGGCTAGCCGCCTGCTGCTGAGTCTTCCGGGAGCCGGGGCAGCCGCATGGAGCTGGAACCATAGAGCGGGAAGCACACTCCCAGAGCGGCCGCTGCTGACGCAGAGAGTCTTCCGGCAGCGGCCGCTCTGGGAGTGCACTTCCTGGTCTATGGTTCCAGCTCCATGCGGCTGTCCCAGCTCCCGGAAGACTCGGCAGCAGGCGGCTGGGATGGCGGCGGCGGTGCAGACTCCTCAAGGACCTCATGCTCATCGGCTTTGCCCACATTGTGATCCTGGGATACCGCTCGGTTGGTGAGTGGCACTCTGCCCAGCCGGAGGGGGGGTTGTTCGCTGGGTGGGCACCATGTGGCAAGAGGTGCCAGGTGGCTGCTCTCTTGTGAGTGGGGTGGGAGTTTGCAGGTGAGGGTGGATGGATGGGAGGCGGGCGAGCGCCAAGAACGCTGGGGAGAGATAGAACGAGAGGCAGCTCCCGATCAACTCAGCTGATCTGCGGGTCGCAATTAAGGGCCCCAGCTGCCATTTGCTGACCGCGGAAGGGAAGGGCTGCCTCCTGTGCTGGCCACGCCCACCCCTTCACTAGGGCTTATTTTTGGGAGAGGGCGTATATTTACGCCCACCCCAAAAATCAGGCTTGGCCTTAGTTTTGGGACATGTCGTATTTTCGGGGAAACACGGTATTAGTCATCACCAGGTGAAGATAAACTGTATAGTTTTTGGTTGAAACATTTGGCCCCCATTTGTTGCTAAGTAGTTAACAACTCACTGCAAGGAGGCAAAATTGAAGAACAGCTAACATCTGGCAAAACCTATCTGATAATGAAAGATCTAACAGAAGGGACAGAAGCCAGGCAACAAGTCTTGCTTACCAACAATTTAAATTTTTTAAACTTGTGCCGTAGCTGAGGCAATGCAACAGTATCTAGTTGAAAACAGGCTCTTTTCCACTTGAACAGAAAGAAAACTGCCCAAACAGCAGAGGAACAAAAGACCAGCTGTCTGTCATTGCAGTGATTCTTCTGTCAACAATACTGAACAAGTCAGATCATGGCTATCAAACATTAAAAACAGCTATCCCACCTCCTTTACATGGATGATCTGAAGCTGTATGGAAAAACACCATCTGAAATAGAGTTGTGTTCAACCCTGTCCACATACACAGCTAAGATACTGTAATGGAATTTGGACTGGACAAATGTGCCACCCTCACCATCAGTGGAAAAAGTAATGAAAACGGAAGAAATCAAGATGCCTATGGAAACAACTTCAAGAGTCTGGAGGAAGACACTACAAATATCTTCTTCTTCTTGTGCCATATCCGTCATTGGATGTTGGCGATCATGTTGGCGATCCTATTTTTATCAACAGCCTCACAAAAAAGTGCTGTTGAGTTTTGTCCAAACCAGTCCCTTAGATTTTGAAGCCATGATGTTCTTCTTCTGCCTGGACCTCATTTGCCTTCAATCTTTCCTTGGAGGATTAAGTGAAGTATGCTGTATTTTTCGGGGTATCGCATCACATCAGGGGTGGGTTCCTCCCGGTTCGGACCGGTTCTCTCAAACCGGTAGCGGCCTGCTGGTGATGTCACAATGACGTCACCGAACCGGATCGGTCGGTGCCGGTCCGTGGGGGTTGCCATCTTTTTTTTTTTTTGCATTTTTTATTTTATTTTTTATTTCCTTCTGAGCATGCGCAGAAGCCGACTTCCGGCACTGTGCATGCAGGCACCATCTTTTTTTCGGCTTTGTTTTCTTTATTTTCTTTATTTTCTTTTTTGTTACTGCGCATGCGTGTGTGCGTGAAGCACGCATGCGCCCACACGGTGCGCCCACGCGGTGCGGGAGGGAGCGAACTGGCAGCGAGGTAAGTTGGAACCCACCCCTGCATCACATGTCCAAAATATTCTAACTTTCGCTTTTTTATGGTTTTGATGATTTCCCTTGGCTGGGAAATATCTGGGCATCCTTTAAGTTGACAACATCAAGCACACTGAAGTCAAGAAGATTAAAAATGAATACATCATGTCAGTGAAGATCTTAAAGGCACTGTGGGTGCAATTCCAAAATACCTGGGGCAGCATTTGAATACCATCAGCATTGACAAAATCACCATCCATCAATTGCAAAAGGCAGCTTTAGTTGGAGTAGCTTAACATGCTGCAATGATACCTTTTAACGCCATCAAACCACAACATTTGTCTATCCCAGGTTCTTGCAATTTGATAGGTGAATAAAAATACCAAATCTAGTTTAAATACCTGGCTGTGTGACCAGCCATAATAATGTTACAATTCTATTATTTCCTGCATATACATAGTTATTAACATTTTAAAAATAAATTTATTTTTATCTATTGCCACATTTTGACTGCCCTATTTTCAGATATTCTGTTGTGTGTGTGTGTTTGTGTATTTTTAGTCTTTTAATCTTTTTTAATTTGTAGCATTTAAAATTATTCTTTTGTATTTCACCCTTCCGATGAGTATAATTATATAACCAAACATATAACATTTGATTATATAATCCAATATTGTCCTCTAACAATAGTTTAGGTATTTTGTAATCACAAAGCCCATCATGCCAACCATTTAATGGCCCTAAAGTTAGCAATAGCACTATAGCAATAGCACTTAGACTTATATACCGCTTTACAGTGCTTTACAGCCCTCTCTAAGCGGTTCACAGAGTCAGCATATTGCCCCCAACTATCTGGGTCCTCATTTTACCCACCTCAGAAGGATGGAAGGCTGAGTCAACCTTGAGCCGGTGAGATTTGAACCGCCGAACTGCAGCTAGCAGTCAGCTGAAGTAGCCTGCAGTACTGCACTCTAACCACTGCGCCACCTCGGCTCTTCACCGTTCGAAGATACTTGAAAAGGACTTTTTAAAAAGTAAGATTGATGAGTTGTTGGACCTTTTTAAAAAAAACATATTTAACCAAAGGGGAAATGGAGGCAAACAGAAACAGAATATATGATTATTGCAGTGGAATCTATTGCATGTTATATGTACTGTGGTTTCCTCGGCATAGGCCTGGGGTTTTCAAGACGTACCTATGATGACTGCAGAAACCTTTGTCCTCTCCTCCCCATTTTCTATCTGCAGCTTAACAGATGTTTTAATCCCCCACCCCAGCATGAAGACATCAGTGCTTTCTTTTACTGCTCTGCTGTATAAGTGGAAAAGAGATGTTCTTTCTCAAAATAGCTGACCAGTCACCAGCTGTTGTTCCACAGGAGAACAAGGTACATTGTTTTGACAAGGTGAGGAATGAAGCCAACAAATCCAGGGCTGGCTAGGAAATATATGTCAAGGGCAAAGATATGGTTGGGCTCACTTAGCTCACTTGAGCTAAGTTCTCACAATAAACCAATACAAAATGTGAGTTTGTAATTTATCATTTATGAAAGCAGCCCATTTTGATTGTAAACCATGTGTACTACTAAGCTTTATTAAAAAGGTGATTAAGGACTTGCAAATGCTTAACCATGAATATTTGGTCTGGCAGTTCAGCTTAGAAAGCAGGAGGGTTGTGAGTTCAAGTCCTGCCTTAGCCATGAAAGTCGATTGGGTGACTTTGAGCCAGTCACTCTTTCTCAGCCCAACTCACCTCACAGGGTTGTTTTGGGGAAACCGGGAGGAGGAAGGAATATTAGATACGTTTGCTGCCTTGAGTTATTTATAAAAAAAATAATAAAGGTGGGGATACAAACAAATAAATAAATACTAAACCAGCTCTCAATAGTCTGTCCAAGTCTATAACACATTTATACAAATAAAATTTGGCTTTCAAGACACCTGTTTTTCTGACCGGGCAACACGATTTTTCCTCTGCAGGCACCAGAAACGCTTGATTTTTAAAAACAGCGAGAAATACCATTTTTATGCATGAACTACCAGCCAGAATCTCATCTGAGCATCCATTTTTGCATTCGGGTTCAAAAAAAAAATTGGCTTCCAAGACACTCATTTTTCTGATTGCGGCATCAGGATTTTTCCTCTGAAGGCACCAAAAACGCTCTATTTTTAAAAACAACAAGAAATACCATTTTAAGTAATAAATAAACATAATGATCATATTATTATGCATGCTTGAGTCCAAAGTTAAAATCAGATTGGCTGGTCAGGTAGAGTAACATCTAGATTAAAAGTAATTTGTGAGAAGTATTACTCTAGCAAGGATTCAGTGGACTCAACATTTCTCTTTGTGAGCTCAGAACAAGGCGGGAACGAATTGCCTCCAGAAGTTGTGGATGCTTCAACACTGGAGGCTTTTAAGAAGAGATTGGACAGCCCTTTGTCTCAAATGGTATAGGGCAGGGGTCGGCAACCTTAAACACTCAAAGAGCCATTTGGACCCGTTTCCCAGAGAAAACAAAACACCGGGAGCCACAAAACCTGGGTGGGCGTGACCAACTCAATGTCACTCACTCTCACCGAGTCACATGACCCCCCTAGCCACGCCTACCCAGCCAATCATTAGGGCAGAGAACCGATTGTTAAAAAACACCGGGCACCCCACTGCTTACAACATTCCAAAGGTCCAATGACTGTCCTCCTACCTGGTCACGTGACCTTTCTCTCCCTCCCTCATCTCTCTCTTTCTCCCATCTCTCTCTTTCTCCCTCTCTCTCCCCTTCTCTCTCTCTCTGCTGAGGAACGATTGCCACCCCTGCGGAGGCTTCCCTTCGGGCGACCCTCCTCCCCCTCTCCCAACTCCCTGGCTGGCTGTGGCGGGGCCAGGAAGGTGCGCGCGCATGGGGAGACCCTCCTCAAGCGAGCGCCAAAGCACAGCAAAGGCACACACGGAGGGCGGGCGGCCACTCACTTAAGGAAGGTCTTTAGACGCGGCTTCTCTCCTGCCCTAAGGCTCCATCATCGCCTTGCTGTGCCCCCCCGCATGAGAGGAGAAGGAGGGGGAGTGGAAGGAGGGTTGCCAGAGCCTTAGTGCAGGAGTGAAGCAGCCCTGTACCTGCTTTTGCGCCACATTTGCACGTAAGGCAGCCTTCACTTCCTGCCGCTTCGGGCTGGAGCTTACACCCTCCCCGCTTGGCCGAAGAGCTGTGGGGGGGTGGGGGGGTGGACACGGCAAGGCGATGGCCAGATCCTTAGGGCAGGAGAGAAGCCGCGTCCAAAGACCTTCCTTAAGCGAGCGGCTAGCCGCCCTCTGTGCGCACCTTTGCTGCGCTTTGGTGCTCGCTTGAGGAGGGTCTCCCCACGTGTGCGCACCCTCCTGGCCCTGCCAAGCCAGCCAGGGAGTCGCAAGAGGGGGAGGAGGGTCGCCCGAAGGGAAGGCTCCGCCGGGAGTGGCGATCGTTCCTCAACCAGCGCCAGAGAATCAGTCCCGGCTGCTTCTCCATTCCCACCGTCGCCCTTACCTTCTCAGGCCAGAGGAGGGCAAGGGGCGGGGCCATCCAGGGAGACAGGGAGCTACAGCAGAGGGCCCAAAGAGCCGCTTGCAGCTCCAGAGCCGCGGGTTGCCGACCCCTGGTATAGGGTCTCCTGCTTGAGCAAGGGGCTGGCTGGACTAGAAGATCTTCCAACTCTGTTATTCCGTTAAGGAAAAGAGTTCTACATCTTGGGATTATAAAGGATCTTCCCCATTTCTGCTTTTACTGAGGTGAGGGCAATTATGAGCCAGTTGCCAAGCATCTGAATTTTGATCATGTCACCACGGGGATGCTGCAATGGCCGTGTGAAAAATGGTCATAAATCACTTCTTCAGTGCCGTTGTAACTTCAAACGGTCATTAAATGAATGGTTGTAAGTCAAGGACTACATGTACAGGTAGTCCTTGAGTTACAACCACAATTGAGCCCAAACTTTATGTTGCTAAGTGAAACATTTGTTAAGCGAGTTTGCCCCATTTTACAACTTTTTTTTGCCATCGTTGTTCAGTGAATCGTGGCAGCTGTTAAGTTAGTAACCCAGTTGTTAAGTGTATCTGGCTTCCCCATTGACTTTGCTTGTCAGAAGGTGGCAAAAGGGGATCATATGACTCCAGGACACTGCAACCGTCATAAATATGAACCAGTTATGAAGTATTCGAATGTTAATCATGTGACCACGGGGATGCTGCAATGGTCATAAGTGTGAAAAGCAACCTTAAGTCACTTTTTTCAGTGCTGTTGTAACTTTGAACAGTCACTAAATGAACTGTTGTAAGTCTTTGACTACCTGTATTCACATATGGAGTCAAGGCATGAATGTTTGCTTTGGGATACTGCATGTATAGCAGTGGTGGGATTCAAATTTTTTTACTACCGGTTATGTGGGTGTGGCTTGGTGGACGTGGCTGGGTGGTCATGTGACTGGATGGGCGTGGCCCACTCCACATTACTTACATCGAGGGATGCCTTGCCTCGCCCCGCTTGCCTCGCCCAGCTTGCCTAGCCTCCTGAGCTCTTCTGGTCTTTGTCTATTAATTTGTCTACTACTACAGTGTCTGGTTGATTATCTAATGCCTGCCTGTGCTTCTGGATCTGGAACTCCCACAGATTCTTAGCTCTATTATTCTCCACAATCTTCTGTAGAAACTTCTTGATGGCTGGCTGGAGAATTCTGGGAGTTAAAGTCCATACATTTTACAGCTGAGAGACACTGATCTACCCCTTGGGTTCTATCTAGTATGGTAAATCCCTGCTTCTATGGATCTGGTGCTTAGTGCCTGTTCTTGTGCTATTATGATCAGTGATCAGTGCTGCCTTTTACACCACTTCAGGAATAATTATAAAAATGATGATTTCTCACTCATTTCTTTACTAGTAGTAGAAACAAAATAAGCAGCCATAAATGTCACCTAAAGTTGCCCTAAATACCAATCATTAGATTAGAAATACCTGCAAGCTGGAATTACAAATCAGGCAGGGTGCCAGAGCACCTTGAGGAATTACAATAGTTAAAATGCAATGGAATGCATTTAAAATGCAACTATCAGCAGCCACCT